>JAQQZR010000023.1:29669562-29680098 GCA_030068235.1 Notoglanidium macrostoma
CGGGAAACTCAAGAGAGCCATGATATTATGTTCTTTACAAGTGTATGTAAACTTTTGACCACAACTGTATATACACAGTGGGGCAAAAAAGTATTTAGTCAGCCACCAATTGCGCAAGTTCTCTCACTTAAAAAGATGAGAGAGGCCTGTAATTTTCATCAGAGGTATACCTCAACTATGAGAGCCAAAATGAGAACTGACGTCTAGGGGAAGTTCCTTCCACCACCTCGGTGCCAGAACAGAGAATAGTTTAGATGCAGCTCTTCCTTATATAACACACACACACACATTACAGATTACACATTTACCATGAACAATAGTTGCATATTAATGAGCTCGTTCTAACACATTATAATGTTTACAGTAACAGCTCGTTCACAGAGATGTGTATACAGCAATATAAGCCTTATAATAAACACAAATAATCAATTCTACTGTACCAAGACAGCTTAAAGGTTTCGCTCCCTGATTTTTGATTTAGAAGCGTTGGTCTCTCCTCATAAGCATGAGCATCAAAATACTTTTCGAAAATCAGATCAACATTAGCGTCAGCTAAAGTGCTAGCTGGAGGAGGAAGTGACCGCTAGCTAGCTAGATTTATAAACATCAAATTTCAGAAGTTAATGCAAATAACCAAACAGAACCTTATACTTACAGTTTATTTATAATATTTAAGGATATGTTTAATTTTGACATGGCCGTCATGTTCATTGGTGTTTCTGCGATTGGCAGTTCGTTATGAGGTCCCGCCCCTTCGAGAGGTCGACCAATCACCATAAGGGGAGACGTTTAAAGCCTGTTGTCCGATAAATGTGACTGAGTGCATTGAAACAGCAAATGCACAAACAGCGTAACGTATTGCCCTACAGGCTTCCCTCTGTGTGTATAGCGCTGGGGAGAGATGTTCATCAAAAACAGAGTTAAATGAGCAAACTGTCGTATTAGAGCGAAATATTCGATTAATTTTGATTATTATTTGATTCCCTAAAATGCTGAATTTCGTCAACATTGATGAATAACGTGGACACGTCGGTAAATATTTTAGTGCTGCGAATGTTTCATGAAATTCCAGGGAACGACGGGTTTCCTGTGAAGTAATCCCCCGTGGTATCGTAGTCATACAAAATCTTATTTCTATATTCGTGAAGCCCATATGCCAGCCAAATACAGTGCTATGTTTTCCTTTTACACCTTTCCCAAAGTGTCATGAATATGCTGTTAATAAAATCAAGCAAGATAAGGTTAATAAAAAGAAAACCACTCTCCCTATGTGGAAATATCAATCAACTCATAGTGATAATTCCTGGAAAGACAAAGTTACATATAAGCTCCAATTTCATCGTCCACGTTTTGACATAAGCCGTTCCTAAATTTTCCAGCATCATAAAATGCGAATGCAATGCTTATGAATGTGTTATAAATACACCGTGTAGGTACTTTGTAGCAAATCGTCAGTTGTGTGACAGGTTGGTGTAAAGCGCGGCAGGTGTAGCGTGTCATGTGTAAAAAAAAAAAAGGTAGCATCGAAGATGAAAGCTGCGTCATAAGAAGCGCAAAGCAACCGAAAGCATAATTAGGTGCTTGCTTATTCTTGTGGCAGTAAAGAATTCAGACCTGACACAATAACATGTTTACTGCTGTCCTTCAGCACCTCGTGTGGAGGCCTACAGCCTTATGCGCTCCAGACGGTTGTCCCGAGGGTTATCATTAGTGCCAAGATAAATTATGATGTTACACACGTGGACACGGGTAAAAAGAGCGCCTGATCTACGACGTATAATACACTCGTCCTTGGAAAACAATAATTAATTGTTGACGTGGCGCTGATGTTTCCTCTGAAGGCACTTGAGGATAAGCCATCGCGTGAACGGTTTGTTTCTCAGGATGTCTGGAAATAGCGTGGGCTGAAATCGCTCTTCACCCATCTGACGGAGAATTCCTGCATTCCAGCTCTGCAATCTTCTGGCCCAAGCAAACACGGGCATTGTGCTGAGTGGACACGTCTTGAAGATTACAAACCTTGAAGAAAACAAGTTCTGCTTGGAAAGGAGTAGGTATAGGGGTACGGTGCTAGATTGAGAAGGGGAGCAGAGTGAAACACTTGCAGAGAAACACTGTATATGCAGGAGAGCCGGATTTGCTCCACCGTGATGAATCAGGCTCCATTAAGTAGGCTTGTTGCAGTTAATAAGTTCAAGTTAAAACTTTGCAGGAGTTCGGCGCGTAGGTGTCGATTTGTGAGGGTTTTTTACTCGTTGCTGAACGCTCAAGTTCTCTGGGATGGGAAGAACTTTTGTCTTTCAAATAGGTGCAAATTAAATCAGCTAAATGTGTAATGCGATAAAAGTCTGTGACAGAAATAAGCGTGATCTTAAGGGTCGTCAGAGAGTAGAGCTGTAATGAGAGGAAACAGCAGATTTAACGTTTCACACACAGAAAGGAAAGTTGTCTTTTTTTTCTTTTTTCTTTTAACCCACTCTGTTTCTGTGTTCTGTAATGGAGAACAGACACCCGGGCATCGAGCATAGCCAGGAGCACAAAGCTGTGCTGTTAAGGCGGTTTTATTTCACACTCCGCAGCATAGCTGAGGGGGTCTGCTCACACCGAGGCAGAACGGGAGAGAAACGGCAGCTGCCATGTTACATAATGCAAATGGCTCCATGTTAGCAGCGCTGGGTGTTTCATAGCACCCGTCTGCACGGCCCACCTGGCAGTGTCAGACTCGGCAGATCTCATCACCTCTTTTTTTTTCCCCTCTTCTTCTTTCTTCTTCTCCTCTGCTTGCGTGGATGTACCATGGTGTCATTTTACACTTGATGCTTAGTGTAAGAGTAAGTTCTTCTTTAGCGCTTGTCAACCTAAAGCATATCGAAAACATGATAATTGGAAGATGCAGGTAATGGGAAGCAGTGCAAGAGGATGAGAATAGAATCGTAACACTTTTCTCTCCAACTTCCTCTTTGCCCTTCCCAAGAAAGTCAGAGAGAGAGAACCAGTGAATGTAAAAGGCGAGGCTAGGAGATGATTAAATTTCCCCCTTTAGCCACACGGGCTGAAAACAGGACGCAAACACACGCCAAGGTCACGGCGCGGATTGTGCGCTTTGCTGCCGGCTCTGTGTGCAGGTCTTGTTTGTGTTTGTTGCAGTCATCTCCCTCATTTTCTCCTTGCCTCCACTTTAAAAGCCGGCGGAAGATTGGTAACGGGTAAAACGTCAGCACGCCTGGCCGTAATCTGTTACAATGACACTCCTGAGGATCCGAAGCAATGAGCGCCTGACTGTTTAATAAACAGGGAGCTTGCACTGCAGTACGGTCTTAACTATGATTCATTACTGTCGCCGCATCCTGTATGAAAATAAAAGAGCCGCCGGAGGGACCTGCTCAATTCCAGCCCTACTAAATTGCTGTAAATTGCCTCCAGATTACACTGTGTAAAGTTCACTTTCACGATTTTTTTTTTCAATCAAATATACATGAAATGGAGAACCAGTAGCTGTAGAGGATGTATAATGAAAATATAGGATAATAACGCATTCTTTGGTGTTCCTCATTCCACATTTCCAAATGAACTGATCTAGCACCACATTTAAAGCTCCACTATGTAGGATTCAGTTGATTGCAGCCCCCCCTCTCCCCCCCTCGCTTACCCCTCCCTCTCCGGGCGTGTATTACAGCGTACGGTGGCCGGCAGGAGCCCATAGCGCACTTCCAATTACTTACATTCACACTCCTTGCTCTTTCTGTGCTAAATAATAAGTATGATCCTCCATTTTTCTACATTTGGTTCTCCAACGTGTTCTCCAGCTCCAGCAAACACCGATTCCTCGTCTTTCTTCTTCTTTGTCGTCCTTCCGGTGCTTCCTTCCGGATTCACGCTGCCGCTTGTAAACACATAAAACGTGGAAGGCGCCCTCTAGTGGTTTGTCCGTTCTGGGCTCCTGTAGCGGCGCAACATGGCGGCTCCGTAGAGGTGGACCCGCCCCTGTGTAGGTATAAAGGGCTCGCTCTAAACTTACGCAAACACAACGATTCAGAGTTAAAGCTAATTATACACTAATGAGGACCTGCTGATGAATATTATATTCCATTTCTGCTAATAAATCCACACTAAATCCTACATAGCGCACCTTTAAATTAGCAGAGAGAACAGGAGCCCAGACCACAGATGTTATAAACACAAGAACTCCATGATAAATCCATAGCACCTGTCACTGTGTGCTTGCTTTTTAATTTAATCATATTTATAGAAGAAAGGTATCAGGTGTCAGGCTAGCAGAAGTGCTTTTCATAAAGAATAAATAAATAAATAAATAAATAAATAAACACAGAAAGCAGGTGTGGAGAAAAGAATGAGGAGAAAGAACTGTGGCTTAACAGGAACAGATGCCAGATTTGTGACAATCTTTCTGTCAGCAAATCTCAATACCAAGTGTTTTTTCGTCAGCTGCGCGCTCCGCTCCCCGGGGGAACCCTCGGCACGGGAACGCTTCCGATCAGAAGGAAGTTTAGACAGATTTGGCATAGTGGTGCATTTAACCTCAACTTTACCCCCTACACTACACTGACTCCAGCAGCGTTTCTCCTACAGAGCTCTCGCAACTTCCTTCTAAGTGCGTAGTGTTTGAAAAAGTCGATGACTCTGATGTCGTGTTGTTCTCGCCAAACGATCGCCCTTTCTAGTGTGAGAGTGAGTCAAACAGCACAGAGAAACATAATCCACAGTGTTTCATATTCTGGAACGGAGATTCGCTATATTTTGCAGTCCTTTGGCGAGAACCTCAAAGCATTCTGGGAAAGGCAAGGAAATTGTAGCTAAGTGCTCTCATAATGTACTGATGTAATAAAGTCTTCATATTATTCTTTTGAGAATGACGCAATTTATTATTTGCTCAGGAACGTTCATTATCATCCTCACTGCTGTTAGAGAAACTGTGCAAGTGCCTCTCTGGTTATTACAGGAAAAAATACAGCCGTTAAAAATGGCACCTATGAAGATTTAAAAGCAGTGCTGGGGCACAATAACGGAATGCTCAATCAGGTGATCTATTAAATGGCTCGCCTTTTATAAACATCATGATGCCGGAACGGGATTTTGAAGCACAGGATCACAGGAGACAGACACTTACACGCGCTGTGTCCTCAGAGCCTCTATGGGAAACGGATAGGAAAACCTGCGCAGTCATAAACTGTTCATAAACCAGCTTTATTTTGTGGATAATAAAATTGTTATTTATATGAAGTTATTAAGCAGTCCTGTGTGCTTAATAAACTCCTGCTTCATTAAGAACACACACTTTGCTCTAGAAGTGGCATTGACCCAGAACATTGATTATATTTTCCATTCTAAGTAATTATTAAATTAATGGTCATCACACCATAGCTGGTGTCACCCAGGACGCCCGGTTCCCTTTACAGTCCGATTCCTCGCAGGGTCTCGTCCTCGGGTCATCTCAGGGATCTGTTTCTCCCGTCTGTCACCTCTGACTTGTTCATTAGGGATCTAAAGCTAAATCTGGATTTCGGTGAAGTTGCCACGCGACAATATCCATTGTTAAAAGTGGCGTGTAAAAGTTTATTTGATTTATTTTTCAGAACTGTACTTCAAAATTCAAATGAGCTATTCAAACAAGCTGAAGCTGGGCTACTAAATGCAATGCCATTTTTACATCAATATACATTTTTGATTCCTCAGAACACAAGCTGAGAAACTGATGACTAGCGGATAAACGATACTGATAACCTAATTGCAGTAACTGGATAATAAAGACAACAGTACATTCTAATTCTACATTACAAGTTCGTAACCTCCTTCAATTCTGGGTTTTTCATTATCTGGGTCTGATTAATAATTGTGCGGTTCTCACCAACATCTCTAAACACATAACCGCAGGTAAAAACAAACGAAAATGCACAACAGATTCCAATATGTAGTCAATTCTTTCCCAAATAATAAACCAACATTCAGAAAGCAGGTGTGCCAAAGTAAGTACAGCCTATAATTCAGTAACATGTAGAACCACCTTCAGCAGCAAGAACTTGAAGTGAATGTTGTCTGTAGGAGTTTCTCAGCCTCTCACATGGATTTGGAGAAAGTTGGTCCGCTTCAGTTCGGTGATGTTTGAGGACACTGGTTTACACCCAGCAGCTCAACGGGGTCAAGGTTTGTACTTTGACTTGGCTATGATTTCACCTTGATTTTTTTTCATCTTTAGCCATTCAGATTTTGATTTGCTGGTGTGCGCGGGATCATTGTCCTGTTGCATGATACAATTTCAGCCCAATTTAATTTCTGGTATAAAGCAGAATTCATCACTGTTTCAATGACTGCAAGGTTGCCAGGTCCTGCGGCTGCAAAACAAACCCAACCCCAAGCCCAAATCACCACCCATCACCATCAAGCTCGACAGTTAGGATGAGATATTTGTGGCGATATGCTGTGTTTGGTTTATAATGACCAAACATCTCCACTTTAGTCTCATCAGTCCAAATGATATTGTTCCAGAACTTTCATGGTTTGTTCAGATGCAATTTTCAAAGTCATGCTCCATAATCTTTTTGGATCTTTCATAATCTTTCTCCTCGACACTCCTCCCTGAAAGCCATACTCATCGAGTCTTTTTCCGATTGCGCCGTCATGAACATCTAACGTGCTTGCCGAGGCCTGTAGGTCACGAGATGTAGCTTTCGGGTTTTATTTTATATCTCTGAGCATTACCCAGCCTGACCTTGGCCTGAATTGGCTGGGACGCCCACTCCTGGTGAGATTGCGAACTGTGTTCAACGCTCCGCATTTGTAAACAGTCTGTTTACAAAAATCTGGTGGGAATTTTTCTGCCGGCTGAGATTTTGTTTGTTCCTAGTAGTTTGCACTGTGTTTCTAATTAAAATGTACTGTTGAAATGATGCAGCAGTAGAAATGTGATGACAATACATGACTTTTTGGATAGGACTATTTTATGTTACTAATGAAAGAAGTGATTAGTGAAGTATTTTGCTACATTTGACTTACCTCAGAAACCAGACAGCTCCGTGTTAATTGTTTGTTGGTGGCAAGCTAGCCAGCCACTGTGCACACTTCCCTCCTCAAAATAGGGAACTGTAGAGACAGTGTTCCAGATTTAACAAGTGAATATGTCTGTATGCTGATTGATCTAAAGCGAATACTTACATACACAGAATAACTCATTTAAGGGTAAGAAGAGTTGCTTTGTTTACTGTTCATGTCGTGAGCAAACGCTGATTTGACATCACTTGCTGAACAGTCGAGAAGACCATCCCACGTTCCCGAGAAGGAATTCCAAGTTGAAAGGGGTTTCTTTGGTTTTTCCTGGTGGGAAGTTGAGTTTAAATTACGGAGTTACTTCTAGTCGATTGCAATATACTTATGTTTTAATACAAAATTATATATTTGATACATAAGTTTATTTCTAAATTATGCAACAGAAATATATATACAGTATATACACTCATACCCTGCTGAACCCTTATGTAAACTGTAAAGCAGGCATTTCTGCGTGACATGACGCTCTTAAAGCAATTCTAAATTCCTCTTTTGAGATGTGATGTTTTTTCACCTGCAATTGATTTTTATACATCTTTCTTTTTCCTTCATTCATTTTCAGTAAGTGCTTTATCCTGGTCAGCGTTATGGTTAATGGTTGATCCAGAGCCTATCCCAGGAACACCGGGCGTGAGGACGGGACAACCCTAGACTGAGACATGTGGCGCCATCCATCCATCCATGTTCCATTAAAGATAGACATCACGTATGCGTCACTGTACGACCAAAAGTATGTGGACACCTGACCATCACACATGCTTGTCGAGCTTATTGAGTTCTTCCACTCCGGACTTGGCACACCATGGAGCTGCTTTGTGCACAGGGGCATGGTCAGGCTGGAACAGGTCTTTGGGTCTCATAGTTCCAGTGAAGGGACATTATAATGCTACAGCACACAAAAACATTCGAGACAACTTCATGCCCCCAACAATGTGGTAAATGCTTGGGAATTCCTTACATGTGGGAGTGACGTTCCGCAGGTGAAATAGTGAATCTGTACATTATCGACTTTCTCAATACTAACGAAGATAATCAAAAGATTCGCTCTATATAAGTTTGTATTTTCAGGAGATGGGAGCAGATCCAGAGAGACTTGTCCTGGGTTTAGGAATTTGTAAAAACATTCCTGTTACCTTTAATAACTGAACACTGACCACATCATCTAACTGGCTACCAAAGATTAGACTTGTAGCTAAAGGATTTGCTTTTGAGCTGGTTGGAGTTGCAACTCAGTTACTGAATAAAAATCGATAAGAAGAGTAAATGCGTATAGGCTACTTGCTTCAGGTGGCACAGAACAACAAAATACTTTATTCACAAGATGTGCTCTGACATAATCTGCTTGTTAGATGCAGTATTCCATCATGCATGTGGACCATTTTATATGGACACATGATTGCACCTAATTTGCAAACAGTTAGAACAGCTTTCAAGGTAAGCAAAAACACAAATTAAGTGAAGCCTTTCACTGTTGCGTCATGGATTTTTATTTGTTTAATGATTTCTTCCAAACAGCAAAGCTAAGGTAAGTATGACAGAGCTAATATGGGCTGATTTATAGTGCATCTCTGTGGGTCACTCGCTCTCGTTCTTCTCGTTGCTGCAGTAAAGAAGCCGGCAGCTGCATCTTTATAAAAGTAATGAGAAATCCCACTTGCTGACAAATCTATTAAAGTACCAATTTACTTTCCAGAAGTGCTGCAGGTGATATTTATGATGCCGGAGTACTGGGAAAGAAGGGGCTGACGATATAGTCATTAACAGGAAATGGGGCTGCATTTGCATTTTGAGTGTCTACGTTTAAAGGGTTTTAAACAGCACAAGCTATCCCATGCCTCCCACAGGGTCGTGTCATGGCAAGAGGCAAGAATCCTCCTAACATCAGCCAATTTTAGGATCGCAACTACATTTAAAGCCGCATAGATCTCTGTACTTAAACACCACACTGCTATTGAATACTGAGCAACTTTAAATATCATAGCACAGGACCGCTATGGGTGGAGAAAACACCACACAGACGTAAAGAAGAGCTAACTGTCCAAACGAATCATTTTAACATCACCCTTTCAGCTAGTTCATCTATTTTTCTGTCTGAAATATTGTAAAATTAGATGAATGAGTATGATTCATCACCTACATCATCCTGACGTTTTATAATAAAAACAAAGGATCGACATGGATATTACTTCCTGTTTCTAAGCTCTGAGAAATATCAACACGGTCTGAACAAATTTATCCATAAATAAATAATGGTGAGGCAGCTTATGAGGGCATCTGGTTTTTCGGGCCTGGATTAGCACTTTAGGAGCAATGCATCATGATAAAAGTGTCCTTTTTTTTTTTTTTTTTTTTGGCGGAACTTCTGTCCAATAAAACATTCTATGCCCCGTTTCACTGCACTCTGAAAAGAAAGGGTAAAGGTTGGGCTTTAACGTTTGGAACACCGAATGGAGGCTGTGTGTTATTTTTTGTTTTGTAGTGCGTGTACCATAATTACCTCATTTATCACACAGGGCCGAGTAAAATATGTGGTTATCTGTGTAAAAGGGCTAACTGCAGGTCCGTAATATTACATTACTGCAATATGCTCATCCGACCTGCAGGTTCAGCTGAAATATAACCTAGCTCGAGACTGGAGGAGGAGAAATGTATGAGCAATAAAATAAGAAAACAGGATAAACAAAGCATGGCAGAGATGTACACCAAGAGAAGGGGAAAGACACAAAGCACAACACTTGTTATTTTGGCATTATATTTATCTGTCCTCAAAAATATCTGCCACCAGTGTTGAGCCTCAGTCACACCTAATTGCCAGCTGTGATTGGAGCAACTCTGGCTTCGCGTGTCTGTCAAACTAAAAGATATCTACTGTCATGCTAAATGAGGGCGAAAATCTGCATCTGCAAAGATGATCAAAAGCAGGTCCACCTCATGTTGTTCAGCAAAATTCACACAAAGAGGAATGAGAGTGAGAGAGCGAGCGAGAGAGTGAGACAGAGAGAGAGAGATAATTGACAGGATCTCTGTATGCCTCCCCAAGCAGCTGATGACATTTGATCTACAGCCAGTGCCGGCTTGATCTAATGAGTGAGGCTAGTCTGGGGTAGAGCAGAGCCCGAGCGTCAGGACTGCACACAACTTCATTTGATTACTGATCAAAGAGCCACTAATACATCAGCGCAGAAACCCCCCGATCCAAACACTACCAGCCCCACATAGAGCTAAAGTCTGAGAAGACGTGAAGATACGCTCTATGGCCAAATGTGTGTGGACACCTGATGATCACACCTACATGTGGTTCTTCCCCAAACTGTTTCCTTAAACCAAACAGTTATACGGAGCGTCTCTGTGTGCTGCACTGTTACAGTTTCCCTTCACCTGAACGAAGAGGCCCAAACATGTCCCAGCATGACGATGTGCACAAAGCAGCTCCATGAGGACATGGTGTTCAGGTTAAGGTTGGAGTGGAAGAAC
>JAQQZR010000023.1:29680714-29706802 GCA_030068235.1 Notoglanidium macrostoma
CAACATCAGCGCCTGACCTCACTAACGCTCCTGTAGCTGCATGAACACGAATCCCCACAGCCGCGCTCCGACAGCTATGGTCATGGGTGCACATACTTTTGGCAATATAGTATATGCTTTACAGGAGCCTTTAAGTAACGAGGGAAAGCCTGTTTTTCCTTCTTGAAATTACAATATAGGCTTTAAGGACTAGTGGAAATCATTAAAATGGATAATGGCATTTAGAGGCAGCGAGGCATTGATCAACATTATCTTGGAATAACCCACCCAGAAAGGTGCATGATAAACCAGTGGCATTCTGCCATCTAGTTCAGCAGCTGAACGCACGAGCCTGCGAATCTATATTAAAAATCAAGCCAGGGGGTTTGGATTTGTTCAGATAGGAATCGTGGTCAAACAGTGCGCTTTTCGTTTCTGCGCCAGTTCATCTCGGTGTTCGTTTTAATAGATAGGATCTGACAGGGAAACAAAAGGAAATTACACCAGCACATCTCCTCAGTAACTTCAGGAACAAGCCATTTTTCTTTTGTGTTCCTCAAATGTGCTTTCTCTTTGATGGACGGCACTCAGATTAAGTAGAAGTCGACCAAGACTCATGCAGGGGAGTCCACTAAGTCAGGCATCTAGCGCTCCCAGCAAAAGTCTTGCTCGACTGCTTATGTTGTCCAACACTTTTCCGCCTGGCAGACCGCGCTGAGCCCAGAGGATCACGGGCATCAATCTCGGAGCTGTCAACCCAACTAACCCCATCCTAGCCGAGGGGAGAGTGAGATCCAGTCCTCTTTATCTGGAGATGTGCTCTGGCTGGTGGGTGTCCACTGCCATTTTGCTCTGCACATCATCCGGAGAGACTCCGATTAAGTTGCCTTGGGGAAGCGGGGTCAACTGGTGCCAGACAAGGGGAGGAACAGTTTGGCTCATGAAAAATACATGGCATTTTAAGCAGTTGTCGCTGTCAGGATCTGCATTTTTTTCTCCCTCTATTTCAGTATTTATATTTAATGATCGCGGTAGCTGGTGTTTTTTCACTATAGAGTCTTCCAAAGTGAGTCATCCACATAGCAAATCTTGGACACAATCAGAAATTATACAGTAGATGATGAATTATAGGTAAGAAACAATGGAGAAGAATCATCAGTACAGGAACAATATGAAATAAAAGAGGGAAATGTGTTGTGTCAAAATATGGCCAAATGTTCTGATCAGTTTGCTAGCAGAAATAGATCCCGAAGAAGTCAGTGTTGAGCTCAGTGTTGTATAAGCAGAACAACACACTCCAGACTGTGCAGATATGTGAAAATAATCCACTTCACGGTGCTGAGAGCAACTCTGCCTTGTGCTGTGCTGCATCACACCACCTTGGCGTGGATTATTTTTGCATAACTGCACGGTCTGTTGTGTTATTATTCTTCACAAGACTGTACGCACTTGCACAGCCTCTTTCATAATCTTCTAAAAAAAAGCATCACGTTGGTAACCTTTAACAAGCTCACAGCACACATCTTAAACTGAACGTTCTCTCCATCGCACTCCTCCACTGCTGAGCACTGAACAGAGGTGTCCCTAACACCAGCCTTGGAAGAATCAATTAATATTGATTTTTTTTACGAAGTTCCCCGACACTCTCCAGAGCCGAGTCGGGGAAGGAAGAGGAACAAAAGGGGATAAAACCACAGGTGAACAACAGAAGGAACCCACTTTACTGTGGCCAAGTGAACTTATTGCATGCCAACACACACAAATGGAAGTAAATAGCATCCTCAGTCAGGTGATGGCCACCTTCAAGCAGCCTTTTGGAGTGGAAGTGGAGGATGAACCGTGGCTCGCGCTTTCCAAGGTCATGTGGATTCACACTACTGACAGCAGTTTGGTATCTAAAACAGAAACCTAGCTCAGGATTGCCGAACTAGTAATGTTTTTTTTTGTATGCCGTGAGATCTACTTAGCATTAAAGTGACAATTTAAAATTCCGTAACAAATGAGTAGCTACAGAAACTGTGAGTGTTGCGACACAAATCTTCAGTGTAAGCCGATTGTTACACACACACACACACACACACACACACACACACACACACACACACACACACACACACACACACACAATAATTCTTCACATTATATTTTTATATTTGGGTCTGGATATTTATGTATATATTTATAGATGTATATATATTTTAGGCCTTTGGGTTCTGGGTAATCAGAAGTCACTGGTGGTGGGTTTTTTTTTTGGGGGGGGGGGGGTCACTTATCACACAGGAACTTATTGATAGTTGGTTTGGGGCAATGAGTCACTATTATTGGACAATTCAGGGGCAATTAGAGGTCACACAGACATTTATTTTTGGGATTTGGGGCAATTCACCGTCAATTACAGATTGTGGGGGTCTTTATTTTTTGTTTTTGGGGATTTAGCATTTCCAGGTATATTTATATTGGGTTTTGGGTGTATTTAGCACTCATGGGGTATTTATGGGTGATGGGGCATTTAGCAGTTATTGCTAGTTCTATGTGCAGTTTGAGGAAATAAGGGATGCATTTATTTTTGTGGCAGTTACAGGTCGGAGGGATTTGTTTTTAGTTTTGTGGTTTTGGAATTCAGCTGGCATTTAAATTTGATCCTGGAGAAATTATTTGCTTTAAAGAATTTCAACATTTATTCTATAGTTTTCCAAAAACAGTGTAAAAATACAGATCTCCACAACACAGCTCTATTTTTTTAAGCTGTAAGATCATTATCTGCACCACTATAGTGCAATATTATATTTTCCTGTCACAGTGAAGCCAGAAAATGACACCACTTGAGCAGCGAACAGCCGCTCTGGCCTGAAGCTACAGGACAGACCAGAAGGAACGTGTGTTATGTTTCTAACAACGAACTGAACACCTGATCACTAAAGGCTGATGAATCCTATATGTTTGTGCAATTATTTGTGTTTCATCAATTATTGTTACCTCGTTTGCTGGGTTTTTTCCCTTCGCTCGCTAATGAGATCAGTCTGCTGTTTGCCCACAACGCAAGCTTGAGGGCAAACGCATACGCAAGGGAGGATTCGGTGATCAGTATTCTACACATTTTTTTGATTGGTTCAGCATTCTCCTGCCCTTGACTAGAGGCCTGGAATACTTTCACCTCCAATTGTAAATAAACATTATTCTGTCTCGTTCAGAGTTACACTATATGGCCAAAAGTATGTGGACATCTGACCATCACACCCATGTGTGGTTTTTCACTAGACTGTTGCCACAAAGTCTGAAGCCCACATGTGTACAGAGCGTCTCTGTGTGCTGCCGCGTTACAGTTTCCCTTCACTGGAACGAAGAGGCCCAAACCTGTTCCAGCATGACCCTGCGCCTGCGCCTGCGCCTGCACACAGAGCAGCTCCATGAAGACATGGTGTTCAGGTTAAGGTTGGAGTGGAAGAACTGGAGTGTCCTGCACAGAGCCCTGACCTCAACCCCACTGAACACCTTTGGGATGAACTGGAACACCAATTTAGTGGAAAGCTCTCCCAGAATATAAAACAACAAAAAAAAAACACCACTGCAAAAAGGAAACTAAAAGTGGAATGCTGCACATTAACAAGAACAAATGGGTGTGATGGCCAGGTGTCCACAAACATGGATGGACAGATAGATGAGGACATCCATCCCTCATGGATGCAGTGCATGAAGAGACACTCTCAGTTACCAAGGACTTCCTGAAGAGGCATGGAAGAAGGTGAGCAGGGTCACGGAAGAGAGAAGGAGGGGAGATGATGCTGGGATGAAGTCTAACGGTTTCAGAGGAACTCAGGCCTAATCGCCAACATCATCCTTCTGCTGTACAGTGAGGCTGAATGGGGCTAATGGCAGGATTCAAGGATGATTAGGTGGAGAGATGAGGGAGGGAGGAGTGGCTACTAGCTGTGGGGATTAGCAGAGATGAGGCGACTGTTAGAACCCAACAGAGCTGAAAAGCATCACCAGTGTGCTGCGATATCCCAGCGGTGCTCACCCAGGACGGGGACGGGATTTTGTCTGAAGGTTGGATTAGAACAGAAAAACAGTTAATCTAAGTCACAAGTTGTAAAAACCCGAAAGATGCCATGTGCTGACTTTTAGCCGAGAGATTACAGGAAACCCACGAGCTCCCTCTTTTCTAACATCCTGTCAACTGACATTAGAGAAGCAACACCACACAGAAATTCCACTTTTCACTCTCAACAAGCTGTGACGCGTTTACGTTATTAAAAAAACCTGCTAATGATAACCTCCAGCCTTCGCACACGCTTGCACAGATGTCAGAAATCTGTAAAGGTGAGGAAAGTAAATAAATAAATAAAAATCGGCCTGCCCATATGAGGTACGTTTATAAATGTAGGAGTCAAACAGAACTTCATTTAAATTGGCTGTTCGTGGAGAAGCAAGCACAAATTTGCTGGGAATCCTCCTGTGAAAAATCAAGCAGGGTGAAAAAAAGCATATTAAAAAAACCCAAAAACACCATCTTTACTTACATCATGTCAATATCATGATCGATCCAACATGTAATTCCTGAGCTGGTGGAACAATTCGGCATGAAGATGATTGATGGAAAGAAGTGAGTTCTTTTGATCTCCTCATATATTATTCAGAGTTATGCTGACACCATGCAGATTCTTCTTAAAAGCAAGATTTAAGACTACAAGCTTGTGCAGTCATTTAAACACAAACCGCAACCTCTTGTACGGACAGATTCCTGAAACAAGACGGGTAAGAAGCTCCATCTAGTGGACCACTTTAGATCACACAGTAAAACACACGTCTGCATGGAGGGGAAAAAGAAAAAAAAAAAAAAAAAAAAAGGATCGCAACTATCAAAACCCAGTTTGATCTCAGACCTCTTAACGTAGGCCTGCCTTTTAATTATATTTGTCTTACATTGGCAAACCAATGTCATGAATACAAACGAGTTCCTCAAATAAATGTAATCTTCAAAAAAAGAAGTTTAAAAACCTTCAGAAAAGTGCATACACATTGAACACAACACAAATAAATTAACAAAGCCACTGAGCCATTCTCATGCAACAAAACAGGAACATGGTATATATTTCCTCAAATATTAGAATTGATCTCTTTTGGCCAACATTTTACAAGTAATGTCTGAAAAAAAAAAAAAGCAACAGAAAAAAAGAAAAATTCGAGGTATTACAGCCAAAATGTGTATCGCCTTAAGCAGTACAGATTGCGTAAATATGCCGTTTGCAGCTTTTTCCATAGAATAACAACTCCAGTCCAGTGTCTACACCAGGAGTGAGAACGACATACATTAATATTCAGAGCAACTAATAATTATAACTAGGGCTGATTATATTGTGAGAATTTATATCTCAATACACTTCTCAGTATCGTCATATCTTTTAAGAAGGAAGCAGCTGAAACTTAATATTGTACAGTTTTACAGATTTGCTTTAGAGCTTCACTCCTTTTCAGTGCTTTTGAAGGCATTCATGGAACTCAAACACTAAATTCCTGTACCATACAAATGACTGCAAGCTTCACATGATATTTCGGTCATATCATCCAGCCCTAATTATAATCATTAATGATCTCGGATTAGAAATGAACCTTAGCTAAAGTTTACAACCATGTAATTTGCACTAATACAATTAGAACGGCTGAAGCACTTTTTTTTTAGCAAGTGGCTTTCTTAATGTGCTGCCACAGGACTTGTGATACAACATGAAAGACTTTGTAATTAGTGTGACAAAAACTGGCAAGGACGACAAGAGCATCATGAGTGATGGGAGTGGTGTGTGTGTGTGTGTGCGCGCGCATGTGTGTGTGTGATGAATTTGTGTATTAGTGGTACAACATTCAACATACAAAATATGAGGTCAATTATACACATGTACAAAAAAAATACTCGGGGGGAGAAAGGTGGAGACTGCCAAGGAGTTAAAAAATATATAGATTTGTTTATCATGAACATTTTCAGCTATTTGAAAAAAATGTGGGCCGGACCTAGTGCTCAATGATCCATCTTTTAGTTAGCAAACAACAAAAGTGTGCAAAAAAAGCAATACAAAAAAGCAATTCATGCTTTCCACTACGGACATTTAGAAATACAGAAACATCGGTAACCAGGATTTTTTTTAAGCAACATTCACTTGCATAGTTATGTGCATGCATCAGTGTCATCATCATCATCATCATCATCATCATGCAATACTGCTTGCTGTAATTCTTCAAATGGTATCTTCAGCGCCCAAAAAAGGGTGTTCTTGCAGAAATAAAGCTACACATAAGCTTAGATTATTGAGTAATAATTAGTGAGAGAGAGCGAGAGCGAGAGAGAGAGTGAGAGAGAGCGAGAGAGTGCTCGAGTGAGAGACGCACCAATAGTACCACATCAGTATGCCGTATTTGTCTCAGGCCACCATGGCATAAATAGACTTATAATATGTATTGATGCAAGTTATATATATATATTTTTCCCACAGTGACTGAACTAATGGAAAGAAAATCCTATAAACTGCTTGATAAGAACTGTAGTTAGAAACATTACTAAACTATAATGGAAAATCTGCATCAATATGCTGTATCTCTATCAGGCCACCACGGTATAAATAGCCTTATGCAACTTTTGCTTTTCTCCCCATAGTGACTGAACAAAACGTTTGAAACTAGCTGCAGTTTGTAAAGCAGAACAGATTAGTGTTTAGAAACAGTAACTATATTAGCAAGTCATAAGTCAACTGATTTTGGTCCTATTCCACATTGGTCAAAGTATCTCTGTAGTACTGATGTGGAGGGGAAAAGTGTTGCACCTACTTCTGGGTGGAAAAACTGATGAATGTAAATGGCCTCTGAAAGCACTGTGCCGAGTGGAATGACTGGGCTGCCGCAGACGCCGACACGTGCACCGCTTATCTAAGACTACATGCTGTCTTCATCAGACATTAGCGAGTCATCCTTTCCCTCAATCATCGAAACTCTGTACCATCTTAGAATGAACCTTTCTTTAGCGGAAACCAGCGCAAGCATCATCACGGCTACTACATTTGCGATCTCAATCAAAGAAAAAGATTCTAAAGGGGGAAAAAAAATAAATGCCATGAATTGACATGGAACAGCATTCCAGTATTTTAATATCCATCTTATTAAACTAATTGACTCTGTTTATCATCTTTATCTCTATTGCATACATAAAATATTTATCATTAAAATCATTGTAGAGAAAACACATTTAGTTCAATGTTATCGTTAAATACAGGAGTATTTATATATATATATATTCCATCTACAAAGTTCTGCAAACTATTGCACTGGTAATCCACGCGTTAATGGACACAAAGGAGTTGGGCCCTGGTTCAAAGCTAGCTAAGCTAAAACTAATGAGTTCTGCTGGCGTTTCATTTGGCAAACATGACAAAAGGAGAAAGGGCTCAAGTATGACTGTGTGTTTCTTATTACCAAAAACAAAGAACTGTATGCAGAGCTACATTGCCTTGGACCTCTCAGCGGCGAGATGGACAGCAAAGCACACAGCATCTCAAGTGTACACACACACACACACACACACACACACACACATGTACATACACACACACACAATGTACATACACACACACATACACATACATACACACACACACACACATGTACATACACACACACACATACATGTACATACACACACACACACATACATACATACACACACACACACACACACACAAAAAGATTGTCTAATTACTGCTGAAATGATCGCTTATTCCTACAGATTGGCTATTGGTCTACAGTTGGCAATGCTGCGTTCTCTTACGTCTGAGAGCAGCGACGCTACAGGAACGCTTCTTTATTATTCCATAGTGTGGGGTTAGTACTACAGGTAGTGTTTTTGATGGGTGCCAATGAGGAGTTCTTCTACTTCAGAGCTTCTGCATAAAACTACGCACATTCACAAGAGAGCCAGGTTAGCGTGTCAAGCCTCGACTGCAATTCCGTGTTTCGCCACAGAGACGTCGCCCTTTAAATAGCACCAAGTGTAGAAGTGAAGCAATTTGATCCGAGTATAAGGAATAAGAAGAGAAACTGAGCTCTCTAACGATAAGCAGAGACTAACGCCTTAAAAAACATATCACACAGTCTCTTGAGTACGCCTGGTTCAAAACAGAAAACAACATATACAAAGTGCTAAGTCAGAACAATCCTATTCAGAGTTTATACAGTAGTAAATTCGTACACCACACCTTGCCACCGAATTGGCTCCGCGGCAGGGCAGAAAGGCGCTTCTGATAATGTACACATTTTCTTTGAGAAAAGTAAAAATGATATATCATATATATATATATATATATATATATATATATATATATATATATATCTTTCACTCACACATGCACACATGTATGCGTGAGAGTGTATATACATATCTTAGGCACATCAAAAATAGCTGCTTTGCAGAAAATAACAAAACTACTATTTTAAATATTATTGAGGCGTCTTTGTTGCCCGGATTGCATGCTGCAGGAAAGCTTTCGGGATGAGGCGGTCTTTTCAAGAGGCCTCCTCCCATTGGCGGGGGACTGGAGAGTGGTGTCAGAACTGGAAGACTTGGACTTGCCTACAGGTAACAGTGAGCGTTTAAGAGGGGTGGACGTTTTGGGCGTCTCCTTGTCTTCGCTGGCAGTCTTGCTAGAGAGCGACGCAGGAGAAGAATTTCCGTCGCCTTCACCATCTTCTGTACCGAGCTTGGTTTGGCTGCTGGACCTAGCGGTCCTCTCACCGGCCTTCTTAGAGAGAATGGCGCTCTTGCCCAAATCGGCCGAGCGGCGCGTCTCCTTTTGCCTCAAGGCGCTCTTGAAGAAGGAGAGCCCCTTGTCCTCAGACTTGCTGGCCCGCCGCAGCTCTCTGGAGGAGATGCTGGGTGATCGCAGGCTGGTGAGAGAGGAGCTGCTGCTCGAGCTCCTAACTGGCCTCCGCTCAGGCCGGCCTCCTTCCGCACCCTTCAGCGGCACTCGAGGTCTATCTGTCAGGGGGCTGGCGTGAGTCGATTCTCGGCTAGAGGTCCTCTCAGCCAGTTTCTTTCTGCTGGATGACAAGCTGGAGCTCCTCTCCACCGCTGAAGAGCTCTTCTTTGCAGTAGGTGAGGGAGAAGCGGAGGACTGAGGGGTGGGGGTCAGACGCTGCTTTGTTTTTGTGGCTCCAGGTGTCGGTGCTGCATCCTGGGATTGGGAAGACTCTTTCTTCTTTGTTGACGTTCCAGAAGATACACCTCTGGCCTTGGCAGAGTCACTCTTCTCTTTCAAATTGGTCACTTTGGCACCTTTCCCTTGAGAGCTGGAAGACACTTGGGAAGGAGACCTTTGGGCAGAAGAAGTGCTCTGGCGCTTCTTGGATGGCTTCTCTTGATCTCCCTTTGTCTTGGTTGAGGTCTTTTTGGTGCCAGACACTTCTGCCTTTGACACAGGGCCTCCTGAGCTCTTGTGCTTCTGCTCCTTGGAAGGAGTCCCATGCACATTCTGGTCCACAGCAGTGATCTGGTTGTTGTTATCTAACGGTTCTCCTTTAGAGCTCTTCTTGTCAGCCACTGAGGGAGCCCTGGAGTAGACCTCATCCGTGTTCCTTTTACCGCTGCCATCATCACTGCTGTTCCCTTCCATCATGGCAAGCGGGGCTTTGCTGCCAGTTTGGCGCTCATGCCTGCCGTAGCTGCCGAAGCATGACGTGGAGACCTTGTCGTCGCAGGCCTCTCCAATCCTCTCCAGCGGTGGCGACGAGCGCGAGTCTAAAGAGAAGCGGGAGGGAGAATTGGACCTCATCTGGAGCTTGGCAGACAACGACCAGGAGGGCTTGATCCCATTCTCACTGAAAGCCAGCGGGCTAGCTATGGAGGATCTGGAAGACAAGCTCTGACGTTGAATGCTTCTCACAAAGGGTCGGGTGGAGAATCCTCCTTAACGAAAAGGGAGAGAGATTTAAACTAATGCGCGGATACAAGACTGAATGGAAAGAGCAGCAGCATGCATTTTGTCTTAACTGAGCGAGGCGACAGATTTCCATGTTAGTGCTAGAAAGCTAGAGGAGGGAAGGTACAGAGAGTCATTGCAAAGATAATTGCAGGCATTTACAGATTGAGATCATTAAATTATTAGTCCTTTTTTTTTTTTTTTTAAACCATGACTGTTTCACAGTGCTTCCATAATATTCCAAGTGTTTTACACAGAGGCGGTGTGACTGCAATTGAACAGAAGAAAAATTTAGTTAGCCATTGAAAGATAGTTATTTAGACTGCTGAGAGAAAGAAATTCACAGTTCTAGCTGAGCGTTTGTAACTGTAATTACAGAAACTTTTCAAATGAAAAAATTAAACAACCAAGAGCAAAAAAAAATGGCTCGGTTGGAGTTTCTGTGGCTTTTTTGTATGCAAATTGGCTTACATTTACAGTTCCCACATGTAAAACATCGCCTTAAGTTCCACACGGACCAAAAATGACAAAGAAACACTGTGAAAGGTGTAATAAGTACGCCATGTGCACATAGTATACAAGACATCGAATAAAGACGCATGCAGAACAGTAAGCGCCTTAAACGCGCTTCTCACCGTCGTCTTCGCTGCGGTCTCCAGGGAACTCCATGGACTCAGCCAGAGAAGCTAGGGATGTCCGCCGTGAGGAGGCTCCTGAGGCCAGGCTAGGAGGCTTGCTGCCAGGAAGCCGGTTAACCCAGTGTTCACACAGAGAGGAACTGGTGGAACCTGACCCAAACAAAGCAACACAATCACTCGGCACACACGTTTACAGAAACCATTATCGGCTCACTCGCTGAAGGCAAAAGCACAGCGGATGTGACTTACATGGCACTAGTTATGAAATAGCAGTTTGTGCTACAGGTAGACGCTATAATTAATCCTGTAGCTTAAGTCAACGTGTAAAGAAGCTCACCAGCCACAGAGCTGTTAGCAGACCATGAAGGAATAGTTGCCCTCCTCTGGTAAAATAGAATGTAGGCTGTCTGCTGGCACACGTCTTCGTCAGCCATAGGCTGGACTTCGCTGTCATCGAAACAGTACCACTGCCCATCAACGGAGTTCTTACAGTATGCTGCATGAGGAAAAACGCAAATTTGGAAATGATGCAGGTTGTTCAAACATCTCTTCTTCTCCAACCACACAATGCTAATGGGTCGAACGATGCACAAAATCTAATGGTGGTAGCCGGCATAACGTCAACCGTATTAACGGTGTGTTCATAAAGTTCTTCTCATATATACATTAATTACACCAACAGTGCCAAAAAGGTTAGACTTGCAACCCAAAGCTAACCCAGTGACCGCAGCCCTCCTGCGCAGTAGTGTTACCTGTGTAGTGCCCTCCATGCATGTTTCCATGGTGATTGCATACAGCGTACAGGTCATACAGGTAGTCATCCGGGTTACGGCCTAGGCCATAAGGTCGTCTCCAAGGCGACCAATGCGAGGGGAGGCTCCAGCTGCTCTGGCTCCTCTTCACCATGTGGGGCGCCATGTCCATTCCAAGCAGCGGGAAGCGCACCATGTTCTGCATTTTCACCCGCCGATCTCCCTCCTGCAGGATCCAAACACCAGATTAAAAAACATGAAACACCATTTTAACATTACTAGCAATGAAAAACAGTTTGTGAAGATCACTCAGTATCACACAAAGCATGGAAACCAAACCCCATTAGACTGAGCAGTACAGTAACGGAAATAGCAGTTCCTAGCCGCCACGAAAGAATGACGGGAATTGACGTTTGATTTGGATTAGCTCATCGGAAGGACAGCCGTAATCCTTTTTTTTTTTTTTTTTTTTTTTTACTATATCTAGGGGATAAAACTCGTGCACAAGGGACACCTATAAAGTTCCCACAAGAGGAGCGAGTTTCTCTACAAACATGGATATTTGTGTCAAGTGGTCACATGACCATGCGCCATTCACAAAGCGGCGTCAACATGAACGAAGAGGCACTGGAGCAGAGAAATACCTTCCCACATAGTGTGTAGTCGAGGTTTGACAGATCAAGTATATGGTTGAGTGCCTCTTCATTTCAAGGCATCTATTTTTTGCTTCGTGATTCGTGTCTGGTCCGGGGGAGGATCAACGACACATTACGAGACCGAATACAAATATAGAAAACACAGGACAAGACTAAAATGAACAGATGACCGAAACCGCCCCTCCCAGAACCGCATGTAAATGTTCCCCCGGAGCCAGGCAATCTCTTAATGTTACAACGACCAGGTAAGAAATAAAACACGACAGTGTGCGCTGTTACAGGAAAGGAAATCACGGGAAAACTTGCGGCCCGACGTGAAGTGAGCATAAGTGATAACTGGAACTGACTTGTTAGCTACAGCAGATATAAACAGTTCAGCCTCACTTTATTTCTCTCTTTAAGTTAGTAAGACAAAAAAAAAAGTAGCTTGGAAAGACTTTCCTGTATAAAGTTACAGCTTTATTACTGACCGTTACAAACCCTGGAGTCACTGACTCCTACCATCGACTCTGGAGAAAGATTGTTGATATTTGAACTCAACAGCAAAACAAATACACTGATTGCTTCCCCGTTTACTGAGCCATAACTTGTCTTAATTTCTTTATAATTAGGCTTAGACTTTGTAGATTGTCTGCTGTACGCATCACAGATTGGAGTGTGAAGTGCGAATAACACAAAATGCAAGAACACAACTGCCTTCGGAGAACCCGGGCTCTGAGACGTACCTGTCTGAACCTCTTGAGGTGCAGGATGAGAACATCAGGCAGCGTCCAAAGGCTGAGCTTGATGCGGCCTTGCTGCAGCTGCTTGCAGTGCGGACAGCGCCAAGCATCATCTGGTGCCAGCTGGAACGCCACACATCACAGGAAACGGCCATAAATAAGTGAAACCACACCCACGAGCTCGTGCTGTAGAGCTTCTCAGTGAGCAATTTCCAACAGTGAGCTCCTTTCAACACAACACTTTCTCAAGCGTGCCCTCGTTCCACTTTAAGCAGCACAGGCTTCAAACCACGCTACCGACAGCCACTGAACAGGCTCACCGCAGCGCTTATTTACACTGCGCGGGGCGCCGTTCCAGGGCTAAAGCCGTCTCTGTGGAACGGAGCAATTTATGAAAACAGCACAGACAGCAGAAACGTTGGTTCAATGCCATTTCACATCTGTTTTGAGCAAATCTGGTTTGAAGCAAATGGAAGAAAAAGCGAAGGGAAACGTGAGCTTGTGGCAGCTTTGCAGCCCCTTTTTGCTGTGTACATTGTTCCTAGAGTGGCAGAGTGGCCTAGTCATTATTACCTGCTCCTCTTTGGTGTAGAGCTGGAAGCACTGAGCGAGGGTACAGGCCTGGGGCTGATGGTGCTGCTCACGGTGCAGGTACACACTCTCAGCGTCAGGGATGTACTCTTCCTCCGTGTGGCCAAACAAACTGCAGGGACGAGCCGGAACAAAACCCTCAACAAAACACTCCAACTATGCGTACTGAGCGCTAGTATCACTAGCCAATTACATTTTTATTTGGTGCCTTAGAAGGCTGTAATTTTAGTGTGGTTGCAAGAATCTCTGATATGATCATATAGCTATGTAGTTTTTTTTCTTTAGATGGTGGAAGGTTGTTCCATATGTCGCAGGCAGTAACACGTCTCGGCTCTCTAAGGGCTACAGTTAAGCACATTACATAAGCATAGAGTACATCAGAAAGCAGCAGGCTAGCAGAAGCAGTCGTTCAGGCACAACACTTACTAATCCTTGGTCTCTTTGTCCCACTCCACTACGATCTTGACATGAGGAGGGCCCCCTGCGCCACAGGACTTGTACGCCCTGCAAAACACACAATAGCTCAGGGAAACTGCTTGCGACGCCTGCTTTCCTTCGTGTTATGAATCCATCCATTGAATAATCACATCACATCACACACACACACACACACACACACACACACACACACACACACACACACACACACACACACACACACACACACATGGTACCAATTCAATACCCAGCAACAGTCCTGGGCAAAAAACATTCTTAAAAATACCACATCGGGTATCAGAGCCTGTAACAAATGGATTTAATTTCTGGAAGAGAGTATTTTTGCATCCGGAACTCATTACATATAAAAAGATTTTTATATAAAGATTATATAAGACTTTTTATAATAAAGCTTTTTTTCCTTGGTCAAGATTTTAGATGATTTTATTATTTATTTATTAGATTTCCCGTGTAAGTGATATTTTGTGTGAAAGGATACAGCTGAGAAGTACTTCAGCTATTTCAAACATTTTCAAGCTTCTCTTAGTTTTGAAAGAAAATCAAACAATCAAATAGATATAATGGTAGAAGTATGCTTTTAGAATCATTATCAGAAAAGAATAAGTGCTATCCTGTCGTGTGTTACAGAAAAGAGTCATGCAGTTTCAGTTAAGCAGCTACAATCCGGGCCGTAATTTGCTTCACGGTCGAAGCCCAACCTCTCCACAGTGGGGTGGCACAAAGGAAATTCCTCCTGTGGTAACAAGTACGTGATCCCCACCACGCCGACCACGCGCAGGCTGAAGGGCCCCACCTAAAACAAAGATGCCTGACTTTCAATCTTCATTTTGAAGAAGCAGCAGCAGCCGTTATTGTAATAATGATATATTGCACAGGCTTCGCTATACATAAATAAAAAGGCTGCATTTTCTGAGCACCACACACTGACCTGGATGTAAACCCCTTGTCTTAGCAGATGTTGCATCTTCTCTAGAATGGCCTTCTGAAGAACATCCCAGGTTACAGAGCGCTCCATGTACAGTACGAAGGGAAGGCCAAACCTGGGATGCAGGAAATAAGAGTCACCATAAATGTCCTGCATTAAGTAGGTTTGGGAACTGCAACTCAGCTCCAAATTAGAATCCGAAATGCAGGTACTCATTTAAAAATAAATAAATAAATAAATAAAGAATGTCAAACAAACAGGCCTCATATCGCTAGCTACCAAAAGGAAGACAGGATGAGAACGGGAGGATGGGTCATGGTGGCTCACTCGCCGCAGCTAGCTCGCAGATTTCAGAATAAAAGTCCCCGTGGCTCTCTCACCATAGCGCCAAGGAGATTTTAATATAAAGGCATTTTGAAAATGCATTCTGAATCTAATATGATAAAGTAGGATAAAGCCACGTGACCTCTGATGTACGGAGTGCGTGGAGTTGTGAAAAACTGAGCTGGATTATCTTTAGCCTGGGTGTCTGTAAACCTTTGGGACAGGAACAGATGAGTTTGGTTTGTTCTGGTAGAGCTGAGGATGGAGTTTACGCGGCTACCTGCGTCCTTGGTGGCCAATGCAGGCTCGGTTGCAGATCAGCAGGATCATCTTGTCAGCGCCTGTGTTTTTGTTGGGAGATGCAGGATTCACGGCCCCTTGCATGAACGACGGGGTGCGAGAGCCGTCACTGCCGAACTTCAGATGGTTCTGATTCAGGTTTGCGAGAAGGCTCCCTGCGGAGATAAACAAGGCTTCAGTGATGCAAAATAGCTTCTTATCTTTTCATCTCTAATTTATACAGCATTGCATTCACAAGCAGGTCTGATGTTAAGGTACCTCTTTTGCAGCGAAGGCTTTCTAATTTGAATGTCTCAGGAGTTTCGAAAGCAAAGATGGAGTCGCTTTCCTGAATGATGTCAAGATCGTCATCGTCATCGCAGAAGGAGCGGTGGAACCCGTCATAATACATTTCAGTCAGGACAAACTGCAGAGCGGAGCGCAACAGCCATGTCCACACGCGTTCACATTAACACCAGAGGATGAAATGAAACAAAACAGCCAGACTTAATCTGCCGAAACCATTTAAAATCATTAAAATGTCATTTCAGTGATCTACCACCTGCAGTGACACGACCAGGCTGTTTATGTTTATGTTACTTCCATTAACTCGGTATCAGCGTGTCTGCTTTATGGGGAGATTTCTGCACACACTGGGCGGTGAATAAACAGCCCATGTTCCTACGCTTCATCTCTCCCTGTGATAGGTCAGGTCACCCGCACACACAGTAGCTGCAGAGGACTCCAACGCTACGTTTACATTAGCGAACGCAAACAGCTGCTTGTCTCATGTTGTATATTTCCGCCAGCTGTGAGCGTGCGCTGTACATTGTTATTTTTCTGTTTATTTCTTTTTTTTTTATTATTATTTCTAATTTCCACTGAGAGATGGTAGCAGCTAGACTGTAAATGCTTCTAAAGCTAACTAGCCAAGCACAAATTAAACATGCTAATCAGTGTGCTTTGTTGACAGAATCTACCGCCAGCTACGTACACCAGGGACATCACTAATCTCGGACTACGTCAGGCTACGTGAGAACGTGAAACCAGGTGAAAAAAGCAACTACATGTGAAACTACCTGAAAGTAAAACGCTGCGTGGAACCATGTGAAGGTAAGTAACGCAGGTTCCACATCAAAGGCATTTAATGTGATTTTCTATAATTCACCCTTTTGCCACTTCCCTGTTTCTTGCAGTAGTAATAGTAGTAGAGTAAAAGTAGAGTAATAGCAGTAAATAACAGGAAAGCCATGTAATGAATATTCTGCCGCTGAGTCTACAACAGGAAATGCTGTACACAGGCCTGCGAACGGACACCTGGTCTGGAGGAATCTTCGTCTCGCGTGAAACAGCTTCTCTGAGCCTGGAGACGGTGCTGTTGAGGGGCACGGCCACGCCGATCCTCATGCAGTGAGAGTACTTGCCCTGATACACCACGGTCACGTACAGGGGCCTGAGGGACAAACACATCAACACCGTCACAAGCATTCCCCAGCAGAGACGGTACAGCGACGGCCACGCTAATGTCAAACTGAGCACGGAAAAGCAGAGCTGGGAAAACCTGGAAAACGTTCACTCGGGCTTTTCACTTCCATTTCAGTCTTTAACATCTCTGGCCGAATTATAGAGAAACACACAGAGTACTGATTCTGATACGTCGTAAGAACAGCGCTTTCTTAATGACGCATTCCCAAAACAAGGCACAGTTTCGAGTCGACACTTCTGTGTTTACCGACGTGTCGTTCACGTTTCAAACTCTGGAGTTGCGTCTTAATGTGCAGGAGGGGACGCGTAGACTTTTGGAAACGTCTCCTAACAAAAAACTTCACCACATCAACTATTCTATGTTTATCTTTCATAAAGAGCATGTTTATTCCCACCGGACATGACATACAAGCCGCAGGAGAGGATGTCCTGCAAGCCAACGATGCTAGCACAAGAAAAATATCACCAGAAATAAAGAATCCCCAAAAAAGTTCTAGGAGACGCGATAACGTCAGCGGCTTCACCTGCCTCGTCTCTTTTACTGAACCTCGGTGAGACCGCCGAGACGTTTCACCACCGAGACGTCAGCCATGTAAAGGAAACGCACTGCAGACTGCGGCTTTAAATCTGTGGCTCACAGACTGAGAACCTATATCAGGATCCTGTTCAATTAAACAGCTATTCCTTTCATCTGATCATCATTTAGCTGTAATGGATCATCCTCATTGTACAGCAGGGATAATGGGCACTACATCACTAATCACCTTCCTAATATTACCACACCTTTAATCATTAACTAATGCCCAGTAATAAATTGAGGCATTTAAATATAGAACATGCGTGAAAGAGAGAAACTTTTCCGAGATCAGTAGCGTGCAACTAGAGCGGCTAAAACCCCACACAAACACCAGCAGCAGGAAGAAAAAGGATCCACCCTGAATAACGTCATAACATGGTAATCTTTATAATTAACGTGATCGTCAGTGCCGTCCAAGGTTTATTTTGTAAGAATTCTTTCTTCAACATATTAGTCTGGGTTCACTTCCCACATTACCCACAATGCCCTGTGACTACCTGCGGAGCGTGGTGCCGTGGTGAATAATGCTGCATTCGACGTGCCTTGCAAACAGGAAGTCGGAGCTCGGATCTACTTCGGTTTTGGCTTCTGTGGACGGCTCCGTGGTCGTCTTCTGTTAGCAACAAGCTAGCCAGCTAACTGTGATGAGCGATGTATATTTTTCTCCTGGTTACAGATGTAACAAACCAACATGTCTGTATGTCGACTGATCTAAAGCTAAGGCGTGTATACACAGTACCAGCCATGTAAAGGTACGCTGCGCTGCTCTGCTTGTGCGACACTCACTTTTTCCCCTCCTATTAAACACCACTGTAACAGTGCTAGCAACGTGACGCCACGGCAGCGCAGGACCGCTGGCTTCTAGCGTGAATAACAGAAATGCAGGGTGGAGGCTTCCTCTAAAAAGCAGAACAAATCCCTGAACTGCCGAAAGAGAAGGAGTACAACTGGCTACCTCAGTTCCTGAGCACTGTCTGAAACCTTTTAGTAATACAGAGGTCATGCTAATCCGCGAGCATTAGCATGAATGAGACCCACCCAACGTCTCCAGCTAGCTTAGCACAAAAGAAGCAACGTCAATAACGCGTGACAAAAACGTCTTCAACCGAAAACCAGTTTTTCTGCTGCGTGAAGAAGTAGCGATCTGCTGGCAGAGAAACAGGTGTGCATGCAAACATTTCTCAACGCATAAAGGACAAGACTTCCTGCTTCCTGCATTCTTCCCCTCATTCTCGTTTTGATCGCATTATGAGAGGCCGCGCTGACGGATGTAAACATTGCTGCCAGGAGAAGAAAAATAACAATGATAATAATAATAACAACAATAATAATAATAACGTGTCACAGCTCTGAGTGAGCGCTCGCAGCCCGGCACTGCCCTGCTTAACCGCACAGGAAGCGCGGAGCTGCTTACTTACCGAGTGTGAGGTAACGGGATGGGAAGCGAGATGCAAAGAAAAGGATCGAAAGTGTTGCTCTGCTTCTGGCAGTGTGGGCATGTGAGTGAAGATCTGCGTGTTGAAGAGAAGAAGAGAAATGAAGGCTTTCCACTGACTGAGAACAGCAGTACAAAACAAGCAAAGGCTATTCTACCTGTACTGTGCCTGGAACAGCTCCTGGACAAAGGAGCCAGCCGACAGCGGGGGTGAAGGTCCCTCTAGCGCTCCATCATCTTCCTCTACGGGCGGCTATGACAGGAAGAACAAAAGAAGAGTGCTGTAGATGCACATTTAGTCAGGACTCAGTGGGTTGTAGAATATCTGTGGATGTGAGGGGTTTTGGGGAGAAAATGGCGTGGGGTAAAGAAAAACACTTCACTGAAAACATTTAGATTTAATTTATCATTGACTTTAAAACGCTCACTTAGATCCTAGCTGGTTCTGAGATTTCACTTCTGAGATGTAGTGTGATATTGGGATTTATCCATTAGCTAATTGTTTAAATTATGGGTGTAACAAACACTGGTCACAATTCGACCACTCCAATAACACAGCATTCATGATTCGAGTCTCAGAAAAAGAAAATGCGCATTTTTGTCTATATAAAAGGAAATAAATTAAAAGTTGCTACAAACAGAGGTTTGGGATCGTAAACAAAGTGTACTACAGGTTCACCATATATTAAAAAAATAAGTAATGAATAAATTCTCCCAAAATGTTAAAAACCAATCGACGGAAACATAACGAGCAATTTAGCAGAATCAGAGCTCCAAAGTCGGCTAAAGTGACGGGTTTCTCGGGCAGAGCCCCTCACAGGGGCATGGGTCTGGTCCTGTTTGAAAGCTAGTGAAAAGCTTTTTTAAACATTATAATGTGGTTGCATAACCATGTAAAGTAGAAGGCATGATAGTCTTTGCGTGCTGGAGGTATTTAGCTAACAGTACAGCTCTCAGAGACTCTCCAGTAAAAAGAGTGCGATCATGTGACTGCTGTTTTCTTTTACATGTTTTACCTCTATGGGTTTTGCTGATTGGGATAATCAGTACAATGGGGACCATTTATTTGCATCATGTCTCGATATACCGATACACTATTATTTCTTATGCTAATGTTTAATTCATCACATGAACCATAAAACCATCAGATAGAAACATATTCCTTAGGATTACACACAACCAGGTTACAAAATAATATGAGCAGATCGTAAAAGAAGAAAGAAAGAAAAAAAAAAAAAAAAAAAAAAAAACATTCAGCAATTTGCTGATTCCACAAATCAGAAGGCAGACCAATCCTGAGAGTAAGATATCCACGGAGTGTTGTTACGAGTCCAATCCAAGACTGGAGAAATCATAGCACTGTGTGGGTAAGCAATAAACAAAAACAACTATTAACAAGAAGATAACAATAATTAAAGTTAGATACAGGTTTCAAAAGTAAAAAAACAGTTTGTGATATTTAAGATCAGTCATTAGATAAATACTGAACTGTAGATTCAAGAAGTACCTAATTATAGCTGAACGCTATGAAATCGCTGGTTCTGAGCGGTGTGCGTGAGACAGACTGCAGAATGATTAGCATTGGTGTCTTTGGGAAATGTACCCACCGCGGGGCCAGCGCTTGTACACAAGGTATTTATCACACAGCCCACGTTTCCACAACCCTACTGTTTAAAATGGAGTCTAAAACCCTGAGTGAGGTTGTATTGCTTATATACAGGGCACAAATATGGGATAAAGCACTTAACCGTTTCAGAAGAGTTTAACTAGGTTAACATATTATCCATGCATTAAACTCCCACAATTATCCAATAATGCAATCATGTGGCAGCAGTGTGATCTATAAGCTCAACAGATACAGGTGAAGAGCTTCTGTTAATGTCCACGTTCACATCAAACCTCAGAAAGGGGAAACTCTCAGTTCTGTGGGTGGAAACACCTTGTTGATGAGCGAGATCAGAGGAGAATGAATAGCAAGACTGGATCAAGCTGCTCAGAAGGCTACGGTTACTTATATCACCATCCTGTACAACCGTGATGAGCAAAGGCAGATGTGCTCCAATGCCAGAAGACCAGATCGGGTTCCACTCCAGTCAGCTATGAGCAGGAATCTGAGGCTACTGTGGGCACAAACTCACCCAAACTGGAGAGGTGAAGACCACCTGCAGTGTTTTACTGCCTTGTGTTAAACATCTCTGTCCTGTGGGAAGCCAAAAGCTCTCACTACTGCAAATAAAAGTTAAACAACATTTTAAAACCCACGGCAGGCTGGTAATGAACGAGCCACGATCTGACCGCGATCCAAGGCGCAGTGGCAGGAAGGCTAAGCTCTTGGACACCAAACACAAACAACGGTGCAGATTCTCCCTGAGAAATCCTACACACAAGCACTATTAAAACTTCTGGCCTCGCGTTCAGCCACTGTGCTAAGCGTCTCTGCTGAGTCGTCGTCTCAAACACCATTGGCTGTTGTGGAAATCAGTCAAGCTCCTCAGCATGCTCCCTCCCTGACCCGCAGCCAAGATGGACTGCTGAGCACGCAATGTTCAGCGTTTCTCTGCCTCCTCTTCAGTGACCACCCGTGATGGCGTTATCAAAATATACAAGATGAGATGAGATTGGATTAGATTAGATAGAACTTTATTACTCCCTCGGGAAGGTTCCTCCGGGAAATTCAATAAATAATAATAATACAAAGAGGCGTTATCACATTTGCAGCTCCAGAGAACAGAGATGCACCAGTTTACTGCACAGTATTCAGCAATTAAATGAAAAAAATTAAGTTAAATGTCGAGGAAAGGTGTGAAAACTAACCCTAGGTCATCATCACTCGGTTATTCTACATTCTGTTTGTTCAGTGAATCGGCCGAATCGGCGCGGCGACACGTCTCCAAACTCCACACATCCAACAGACGGGAGATTCAGGCTCATGGCAGGAGATTTCCTTGTGTGCGTTCTTATTATTTCACTTAATCTCTTTAATACACTAATGCTTTAATAACAGTTATTATTCAACAATGCTGTCAGACAGCTACACACACACGCACACGCGCGCGCGCACACACACACACACACACACACACACTGAAACTATATCCCTACCAAAGGCCAAGCCCATAACTGCAAAATGTGTTACAATATTCAAATACAGGATCAATAAAAACAGTACAAGCTTCTTAATGAAACAGTCGTAAAGCTACATTCACTGCGCAGTCCTTAAACCAAGGCACTAAAACCACTTTATAGTATTATATACATCCATAAATAAAGAGCAGCTATAAGATCAAATACACTTATAACAAGCAGAGCTCATAACGGTATTAATACCTGCATAAACAGGAGACTTTAATTAACACAGCTAACATGAACAAAGCGAGCCAAGCCAGGGAACTGAACAAACAAACTAACACCATGTCTCAGATCCCATACCTGCGTACGGTTCTAGAGCGTTACTAGTCAGCAACAATAACGGTTCTCCTGTTTTAAAAAGAGGTCAGCTGTGAGTACCAGTATTCTGAATTTCTAGCTTGGTAAATATTTTTAAATGTATAAGCTATTGATTTGAGACACAGCCTAATGACAGCAATCACAACAACAGCAGAAAGTTTTACAGAGAAACTGGGCTTGCAAGTCTGTCTAACGTCACGCTGGATGAAAATGCTACGCAGTTTTACTTAAAACCTGCTCATTGACGTACACATGGCGAAGGCGGAGTATATTAGTGCCTCTAGCACGGAATTTTATGCCTATAGATCAACTGACAAAGAAATTAATCAGATACGGCAGCGTTGCTCGGCAGATCAAAAGCAGATTGATTCGGCATTAACACTAAGCACTGGCGATTACGTCGTCTTTTGATATTGTCAGGAAAGCGTAAAGACAACTGTAACGAGGCCACATGCATCGCACGCGGGCTGCAAGCACAGGGTCTGTGATCTGATCAGCGCAGGCCGGTCTCATGTTAATGCCGAGTGTGAACGGAGCGCCGGTCTCCTCGTTGCCTGGTTTTGGTTTGAACAGATTGATGGCTGAACGCGGCTCTGTTTCACGAGAGTTGTTCCCGTACAAGCTGGACTGTAAACCAAACAAAGAGTCGGGTTGCCAAGTACTCAGCTGATTGAGATCTCAGGCTCTGAATGGAAAAAAATAAATAAATAAATCAATGCAAATATAGAATGCAGTGTGCATCAGGCTCGATTGATCCCGCAAGCACCGAGGACCAACACCAGGACCAACACCAGGACTAACACCAGGACCAACACCAGGACCAACACCAGGACCAATCAGCGCCGAGGACCAACACCAGGACCAACACCAGGACCAGCACAGAGGACCAACACCAGGCCCAACACCAGGACCAGCACAGAGGACCAACACCAGGACCAACACCAGGACCAGCACAGAGGACCAACACCAGGCCCAACACCAGGACCAGCACAGAGGACCAACACCAGGACCAACACCAGGACCAACACCAGGACCAACCAGCACCGAGAATGGCTCATGTTAATTACACGGCATCTGACTTCATACTTCCTGTCTTTTGCACAGACTGTAAGTCAACACCAGGGAAAGAGCGGTGCAATGCTGCTCCCTTTACACAGCTGCAGAATGGTGCACAGAAGCTTCAACAATACGCAACCTACATGTTTATTTATATCTTTATTACTGATATATTTATGTAATTCAAGTCGCGTGTGATGTCGAAACGCTCACAAGCTGGACGTCTGGTAGTTTTTGTCCCTCAGCACGGCAAAGAACCAGCTACTTTTACAGAATCAAAGAGTCCGAGTGACCTCAGAAGCTGGGTTGAGTATAATCAGGTCAGACTCTAGCGCACCCGAGGCTGAGACCAGAACGAATGTGACCTCTATCACGATGTTTAGGTTTGCTGACAAATACAACAGTGTTGAATTAAAAAAAAAAACAGGTTGATACTTGAACATCTACAAATACTGAACTTATTATATTTAAACAGAAAAATTATTTTCACATATGGCACTAAGGACATCAAAGAGAACAATACGTCCTGATCTGGCTGACCTGTAAAGAATTTTATTTTATTTTATTTTATTTATTTACACTTTGCTTTTTTTTTTTCATTTTTCACTTTTCTTTGTTGTACATGTTGTTGTTTACTCCTAAATAATTTACAAGTACAAATATTTTGTACATGTTGGTTACGTTGAAAACCCAATAAACAAAGCAAAGTAATAACAATAATAATAATAATTTTACTTTTAAAATTACAAGAAAAAATTACCAATGACTTTCAAATCAGCTGCTTGAAGAGAGTTTATAATTATTTACTTTTTTAACATTATAAGGATATTTAATTAAACCGCTACCTGTGTTATGACAGAAAGCTGCACCGTGAGCACATTTATCGTGATGACCGTATTTTATCGCCACATCACGGATTCCTGACGCACATGATTTACAGCAAAACATTTCACCTATTTTAAAAAGGTAAACATTTTCTAATTATATCTAAAGTAAAAAAATGAAAGCGAAGCGTGTTGGCTAACAGTGATGACCTGCATGTGGCTCATTTCCAGCAGCGTTTAATGAGAGACGGGTCGGCGACGTGCACTTTCACGTTAAAGCGAACAGAAGCATTACTTTTGGTAATCGTGTAAAATCGTAAAGCTATTCGCTGTGGAAGTTACCGTTACCGCTTACACCGCCGCAACCGGCCAACGATTACAATGTTGAATTTATTAAGGAACGACACGTTGCACTTTCTAACGGTTCCTATTTGATGCTGAGTTTTTTTTATTATTATAACCTATTTAGTTCCTGTTCTCACTTACATTACTGCTGCGATCAGCAGTCTCGCTCTCCATCTCTCTACATTTCACTTTATTAAACAACACATTATTAATCTCTTTAGCGTAAGTTTTAAGCTTATGCAGCGCGTTCGTCGTGCACGTCCCTGTGAACGAGCTATAAAGTCTGAGCCGCGGTCCGAGCCGCGCAGCGACACAGAAGTACCCCACACCTTCTGACCAATCAGACTCGAGAATCCAACAGCGCTGTAACACGTCGCCTCGGTTAAACCACGCTGCCTTTATTAGAGGCGGATCTGCTGCTAAAAGCAAAAACAAATTAGCTGTGCGAGGCGCCGCATACACTTAGTCAAATCTTTGAGTTCGCTTTGAGACGTATTACTGTTCATTTGCATGTTTATTTTTTAAAGTTTCACACCAAGCTCTTCTGCTAAAGTCCAGGAGGTCGACAGCTGTTCTGGCTTCTCAAGTGCACGACCTTGGGTTAGGCCTTGTGTGGGCACGAGTGTTCACTGATTAGTCAGGAATTTGGCTGTGTGTGTGTGTGTGTGTGTGTGTGTGTGTGTGTGTGTGTGTGTGTGTGTGTGCGCATGTGCGTGCATGTGTGTGTTGTTCATCAGTGAGGGTTGTTTCCCCTCTGCAGGTCATGTAGGTCACATTATACAGGAAAATCTGGAATAATACAGTTGCTAAATTCCAGGTAACATGACTAACAGTTCTACCTTCATATACAGGGATCATATTAGAGCCACTAATAAAACACCGACCCCTAACTAAATATCATGACCAATACCAAACTCTGGTGTTTCTTTACTCTTTCTGTTCCACATCTGTTCCTCAGCGAGATGTTAAGTATATTAAGCTGTATTTAACCATTTAAAGTAAATGAAATGCATGTGAACGAACCTACATGTGCTGTAGAAACAAGCGTCAAAGTTATTAGAAAGCGAGAGAGAGCACGGTTCTACATATAAATGTATGTAAATAAATTCCAGCGTACCTTTACAGAAGGTCTGTTATGGCCCATGTGGTTCAGGTCCTCGTGCACGCGGTCCAGCAGCCAGAGGAGGAACTCCTGCGCATCGTGCTGAGCGTTACCCCTGTACTGCATGGCACGCTTCGCCACCGTGTTCTACGGAAGACAAGCGTCACAGGTCACGCAGCGCCAGCACAATATAAATGTTTATCCCACGGCACATCTGGATTCTGGTGCGCAGAACCGCAGGGCTCGGACTGTAACATGAACGTAAGGTTTACATCAATGCTCTCGTTCTAATATGTTGTTGTTTCTACCGTAACAGCTCATACACAGAGACTTAAAAGATTTAAAAATCGTGTTGTTTAACAAAGATGTTGTGACATTTTTTCATTAGGAGAAATTTAGTTTACACACGCTAGATTTCCCAGAACCCAAAATTACAAGCCATGCATTTTAAGAGAGGGGGAGAGAGAGAGAGAGTGAGAGAGAGAGGGAGGGAGAGAGAGAGAGAGAGCGAGCGAGAGAGGGCGCGAGAGAGAGAG
>JAQQZR010000023.1:29716218-29726239 GCA_030068235.1 Notoglanidium macrostoma
ATACTTTTGTGAAGCTGCTTTGAGACAATGTCTGTTGTTAAAAGCGCTATACAAATAAAATTTAATTGAATTGAATTACATGCTAATGTATTATACTGAGTCAAAATATTCTAGTAAACAGCACTTATTTACACTTTCACGCAACACAGGACAAGAACTAGCTCATAACTCGTATGTATATAAACACAGACATATTTCATTCCGAGTTATATTTACTTGACTTGTGTATTTTTCATCAATGCTACAAAACCAGTTGCAGGAGACGAAGTCCTACTCGACATGAAAGAATGATTTAATCCATGTGAGAGAAGGCTGTAATGGAAAAATCTATAGGAATGAATACGTTGATTCCTTACACACACACACACACACACACACACACACACACGCATTGTTGGGATTTTCTGCCGGAGTGTTCAGGAATGTTCGGTGACTGATCGCCACCAACACTGACCACCAAGTTGGGTTTCAATCAGCAACGCTGGAAGTTGTTTCTAAAGCAATTATGATGGCATGCTGAGTTCTGGGAGCTGTAATGATCCTATCAGAAGCCTCAGTGCCTGGAGCGTAAAAGTAGCCCAAGCCTGCCCCCTGCTGTTCTAAGCACAGCCCTGCTCAGAGGAGGGAAGGGGGCGGTGCTTATCATGTTAGCTGCATGACCATCTCAGCCTGTTATATCATCTTTATTATTCATCAGAGGGACTTGATCACTTGATCTCGTCAGACGTTCCAGCTGAACATTTTAAACCGACGCTTTCCATCAAAACACACCAAGGGTTTGCAATTCAGCATGGTTTTATTTATTAGACCTGGATCTAGCATTACCGTCATATACAGTTATATCCCCAGTTAAGTTGCTGTTACATATAATAATAATAATAATAATAATAATGTGTGTACACAATCTTAAGCATAAAAATATCAATACAAAAAAAATACATTTTATAGGATAGTAATATAGGAACAGCAGTGATAAAGTGGAGCAGACGCCACTCCAGGCCTGCTTCTGCTCGCTGTAAAAATACAGATTGCACGCAAAAAAAAGCTCTATATATATATATATATATATATATATATAAAAAGGAGGAGGAGCTTGGGGCAGGGACGACCAATGGAAACAGGCAGACGTGCAGAGGGGGCGAGGCGTCCGAGCGCAGGAAGGCCACACCCCCCTGTGAGTGGGGGGGGGTATGGAGGTGACAGCGCCGCCATGGCCGACACGCTGCAGCCTCGGGGGACGAAGGCATGTTTCACAAGACACCGGTGCGGTGAGCTGATCATCGCTCCACTGGGGAGGACCTGAAGGTTCTCTGATTGCTAAGACACAGGCTGGACAGTAACTAGTGAGGGAACATGTGACGATATGTAAACAAAGTAGAAGTATTTAAAACCAGCCAAACTGTGCGATGGTGCAAAGGTCCGTATACGTAAACGCGGAAAAATGATGGCTTAGAAAACACTAGCCATGTAAACGTAGCCTTGATCAGGCCGTGCAGAGAGAACGTCCGGCTCTCTGCCGGAGTTATACCTCATAGTTATTCCTCGATTTAAAAGCCCTTTGCGTGTCAAAGATAGGGAACGTTAGCGTGCAGTAGTGACGTGACGTCTGAACAGGACACTCTAGTCTATATACAGTGTGAACAGATATGCTCGGAGCCCGGCACAGCGGCTGGCTCGTGTCCCCCGACACCACACTCAGACTTTTTGTTGGTCATTACATAAAGGCAACGTCATCAGAAAATTATTCATTGGAATATTAAAACTATAAAAGAGGACCAAAGAAAACAACTGAGAATGCTATAGTCTGTATAAACGCTCTGAGCTTCACCTCTACGCGACTGCACACTGCTACAGGTTCAGTTACGTGCGGTTTGTCGTGATAAACTACGCCGTGGCACCAGTTAGGGGTGTACAGATACCAAAATAACCAAAACAAACCAAACCCCGCCTACAAACATCATGCATTTCAATCAATTTGACCAAACTGCACAGCTTTATGCTCCAATAGAGTAACTGGTCTCGTATCTTCACACCCCTACTGCGATCGACACCACTGTCTCCGGTTTCCTCCATCCGTCAGTAAAAGTAAAACAAAAAAAGATATTCCTACCTAATAACAGTCACCGTCGTGTCAATAATAAAACCGTTTAAAAAAACAAAGGTCAATAAATAAATTTAAAAAGTCATAATAAACACAAGAGTTTGCAGTTACAAAAAGGACTCGACTCCAAGAGCTCTCCTGAATATCGGCGCGTAAAAAAACAACAACGACAAACTGCAAACCGTTTGGAATGAATCCAACGTTGGAAGACGAAGTTCAGCACCGCCTCTCGACATTTATATCTTTTTGCTTTCTTTCAGGAAATAAAAACAATAATAAAGCCCAGCACCACACGCAGTCGGGTGGCGATGTAACCTGATGTGAATCGGGACGAGCGCGTGTCCGTCGCCCCGCCGCGCCGCGCTGGACTGAGTAACACTAAGCAGGAGGAGCTGCGATCATCACCACTTCTACAAAACCTGCTGAAACACCAAGTCTGTGGTCGAACGTGTTAAAGAAGAAAATATCATCTGTATGGGAAACACACCCATCAACACCAGCACGTCGGTCGCCTCGGTAACACCTGCAACGCACGACACGGTAAACACACGCTTTTGACCGCTTCTTTTTCTTCAAATGTGACAAATTTACATTTTTCCACACCGATTATTCTTTTTTCTTGGAATAAGAAACTGCTCACTGGAGTGGAAAACTGACTGGGATTCGGAACGTCGAGCTGAGACCTGAGTAAACCGGACCGTGATATACAAACGCTGCCCTTTTTGTTAGCTTGAAACCGACATGCATATTCCTGCTTAGGTTCATCTGTGAACATAAAGAATTGAACATAAAGTTTTTATATATATATGCGAATAGCCTCTCTCCTGCTTTTTTTTTTTGCCGATTTCTCTCATCCGGATGATGTGCATGTCGTGCTGTGTAGGGCGCAACCAGCGCGGGAGCGCCGCGGCTCGGCCCCGCCCCGTCACATCCGAGAGCCTTGTTCTTGCAGGATCTGTTGAGAAAGAAAATGAGCGTTAAACAGGAAACGCACACAAGACGTACTGATCCTAAAATTATTCAGCCTGGAACATAAAGCATAATGACAACGGCATTAAACATTAACGAAGGATTAAATGAGCTGGAGAAGAGCGGAGGTGAATTTAAGAGCACATGGCTGCAGGAGGAAGCGCTGAAATATTGAGGAGGTTCTCCATCAGCCTTCTCAGAGGAGCCTCACTGGGGCTGCGACGAGCCGAGTCGGCACAAACATGAGGGAAAACATGGATATACACGTGTGTGTGTGTGTCTGTGTGTGTGTGAGCTGGACATTTTACAGGGTTAATATAATACAAAAACTCTCAAGTGAGGAAGAGCTGGTTAATCCGGTTATTTACTGATCGGCGTCTGCAGAGGAGAAAACGTCTCTGAAACCCCAAACCGCTAAACTACTCAAATCAGCGGCGCTCGCTGCGTGCACGACGTGTACAGGCTGGCCAGATCATGCAATCCCCTTATGGCTGAGGGAACATCAGGGCGCCGCACACGGACACGTCCACACACTCGCATTAGCGCTACAGCGAGTGCGTCCTCTAGGGGGCGCTGGCGCATGAGCCACGTCAGGGTCACGCGCCCACACAGCGAAGAAAGGCCGTTTTCTCTAAGGAGTGGCTGCGTCCACACTGTTCTTGTTACATCACTAGTTCATCAGGAGTGCGCCGCCCTGCAGGCTGTCATCATTACAGCCTCACACCTTATATAATATTACACAATATCCCGACTGCAGATTCCTGTGAATGAATCCATTATACAGCGATGTGACAGCAGGGGGCGCTCGCCCGCGGTCATTTATACTCGCCAGAGTGAATCTCTCATCATCAGAAGACGGAAAGTTCTGGATGCGACGAGGGAAAATTTGTATTATTTACACTTCAGATGTATTTTGAGCAGCATTACTCCGATTTATACAACATGAATTTAAATTAGATTAAACATGTGGAAGAAATGTCAGGTCTCATCAAACGCATAAAAAGACGCTTCTCCATCGATCCAATCAGCTTTCACCCTACGTGTTGCACTACAGATACGCACGTGTGGGTTTGGCCCGAGGCAGGCCTCCATGCTAACATGTCTCTGCATCACGTTTACCCATAATGCCCCTCTCTGCATCGCGACACACAGATGCATTACAGTGGAAGTGTAAACCAGGCAGGCTGAGGACAACATCGCTCGTGACTCTCAGAGGGATAAGGAGGGGGCGTGGCCAGACGCACACAACATTATTAGCGGTATTTAAGCTCATTATAAAATCAACAATAAGCTACATGTACATGTGGCCGGTGTTGAATAAAATTTTTCACGGTGAGGTCGCCATGGTAACACGTCGCTTCACTTTCCTCGTTTAAGCCCAGAGCGAAGGCGATCGGAGACGGAGGAGCTGCAGCCGAGCTCACGACTTCACCCGCGTCCACGCCACCCGCCCATCGTGTCACGGCCGAGGCGTGCCGCAGTGACGCTCACCTTAGCCTTGTCGCTCTGCTCGCTGTTCGCGCCGTACGACTGATTGTGCAGCTCCTTGGAGACGACGCAGAGGAACTCCGCCTGGTCTTCGTTTCCGTAGTTGTACGACGAGCCGATACTGACCAACTGGAGGATAAAAACACAAATACACAAATCAGCGTCGCGTGTTAATGAGTGAGGACAGGACACGATTCCAAACTTTTGGTGCTTATGAAACTCGTGTAAATTCAGAAAGACATCTGTATCCCACTACTGATACAGAACGGAGTCACTTCCACGTCACCGCGATCGCTCACGTGCTCCGAGCCGTCTCTGCGCTTCACCTTCCATGGAGTTTTGTGGACGTCACTGAATGCAAATGAGCGGCGTGAGGTTCACATTTACACGTGATCAGCATACACACGTGAGCACGTAAATCCAACGGAGAGAAGCGAGTTCGGCTCCACTTGCACAAACACGTACACGCACCTGCACTGAATGACGGCTGAAGGAGGCGCAGCGTATCCGCACACTTTACAAGAGCTCTAAAGACGGAAGCGCTTTAAGACATGAAGAATAATTTAGCTAGCTAACACTGTTAGCGTCGCGTTTAACCCTTATCACATGATGTGAGTAACTGCATCAGCTTTTACTCATGATCTTACGATAAAATGATCTAATAGTTTGAATGGATTATTACTTATAAAATATTGTTAAATATTACTAAACATTAAACGTGACTGACGTCTCGGAGCCGCTTTGCACCACTGCGCTGCTTCTCCGCTGAAACGCGGCCTGGCGCGGCCGCTCGCGCTCCAGAGCACACAGCTACGGTTTAGTTTGCGCTTCAGTCCCATCGCTCCAGGAGCTAAACCTTTCCATGCCTGTTTTTCTTTAGCTTTAGTCTTCGTTAACACTTTCCTCTAACATTACTTGTATATTATTTTACTCGGTGCAGCATCATCTCACTTGCCAGCTCTCTCTTTAGGTGAAAACATTCGCAACATTATGGTCTCGTGCCTGTTTTTCCCGCCTCAGGAGGCCCGGATACGGAGAGCGTCAATCTGAAGCCCTGCTTTTGAAATGTATGCAATGAAAATTATTATTATTGTTCTTATTATTAGTACCACACTTGCCTGTTCAAACTTCCAGCCGTCTGACATGGTGGACACCATCTGAGTGAGCTCCTCCTCCTGGCACTGGAGGACTCGGTACACGTGTTTTACAGGAAGCTGGAATGAAACAAAAGCAGCGTCAGTCTCACGTGTCCGCGCTAAAGACAACAGCGGCTCCGGTCCGGTGGACCGTCGTGTGGCCCGATGGTTCCGACCCGTTCCCTTCAGCTCCGAGCCAAAGCCGAGCAGATCAGGAGACCCGGCGCCGTGCTGGGACGACTCCGGTCGGGACACTGGGATCATGCAGAACTGCAAACAACCGTTTCTCAGCGGCTGCTCGTCTTCTCTCGACGTTATAGAGCTCGTCACGTTTACGATGCACTCACGCAAACTCCCGCCACAAAACTCACAGGAAACTTCACTAGAACACGTGTTTAAATAAGATAAAAAAAACAAAAAAAAAAAACACGTTGAGCGTCCACAGCACAAGCCTAAGCTGTTGCTATAGAAACCGCCATATGCCTAAGCGTGTTAATATAAATCTGTGGTGTAACGCCGCATTCGACTAAACTCGTGACTCATAATCTGACTCGGAAAAACAAAAGTAAACGCTCCCTCAACTCAGCATTCGGGATGGTCTCCAGGAAGTGAGGTCACACCAACATAGCTGCTTCCAGCGTGAACAATAAACACATAAACACGCCAACACTTCTTACCTGTAAATGAGTTACACTATACACACAAGAGCTTCAGATCCATCAACATACAGACTCAGGTTAAAGTACAGTAACGCCGACTCCGCATACGAGGAGCTAAACAGACCTCGCTCATGGCAGTTAGCTGGTAGCATGTGGCTAACAAAAGACTATTCTGTAGCTCGAACACACTGAGGCTGAAAAATGGCGCAGTTCCGAGTTCCTGCTCCCGAGGCAGGCCGAATGCAGCATGAATGTAACTCAAAGTGGCAAAAATGTTGTAAGATTGTCTAAAATAACTTTCAGAGATGACATCTACCCATTAACAACCGCGTTACCCGACAAAACATGCAGACGTTATAAATGACCCGAGCGAAGGCGAGGCGATGGCGCTCGTCAGCAGAAACTTCCGCTGGATAATCACGGCCACAAGCCCCGCCCCCTCCACACGGGCACGGTCCACTCACCTGAGACGTTCTGCAGTCCCGCTCCCTGATCTTGTCCTTCACTAGTTTTATCAAAGAAGTGATGTTATAAAACTCCGCCTCTTCCAGAACCCCTAGTCAGCAAAAACAGTCTGTTAGCAATCAGCACTGAGGCCACAAATAATCATACAGCCTTTCCTGAGAACCCAGGAGAGGAAAAACACCACACAGCGAGAGAACAAGCTCGCACGTCCAGACACGGGAGCGTTCCCGGCATACCTTCTTCTGCGAGGCCTCGGTTCAGCACCAGCTTGCCGTGTCTCAGGTAATTGAGGACCGGGCCGAAGTACGCCGGATCTCGGTCGATCAGGTACGCGCCCGTTTCATCCTAGAGGTTTAAAGATAAGGCCAGGAAAATCATCAGAGGTTTCTTAAAAAGCTCATTATCCATTTTACATCCTAACTTATTGCTGGTGAGATCACATGACCGTGACGCACCTGAGAAAACCTGCAGCCTGCTCCTTACTTTCATTTATTTATTTATTTTACAAATTCATATTAGATACATCAAAGACTGATTTTGTGTGTTAACATTTTAAAATGTAGCGGGAGCCGCCTCAGCTACGCCGCGGTTACATTAACATGCGCCACCGTAGGCGTTCCCTCCCTCCTGACAGCGGCGCTCCGTCCACTGAACAAACACGTGCTGCGTCTCAGACTGCACGCTGATGTACTGCTCTACGATGTTCCTGAGCACTCACGCCGCCCAGGTTTCAGTGTTGTGTTGGACTTCACACCTCGCATGTTGCCTTAAAGCCTACAGAAAGCTCTGCTTCGCGCACCAGCGATCTCGCTTTGCTAGATCAGTAAATACGTGTTTATGAATGTTACGAATGTTTTTGATTCGAGACACAGACAATGATGATGATGATGATCACGACGACAGCGGGAAGGTTTAAAGAGAGACTGAGCTCATCAGTGCGTTTAACGTCTCGTGCATGAAATTGAAAAGAATTTTAGAGTCCTTCTTGGAAACTGGACAGAAAGCGAAGTTCTAGCTCTGACGCGCCGTCGAGTCAATTTCGCTTTCAAAGCGTTTGGACGTACAGAAGATACGCCGAGTACGCGTGTGTGCATGAAGCCACGTCGCATGGCGTCGAGATCCCGGCACGGATCCTCCTCCTATAACGTCAGTCTAGCGGGAGGCGCTGCGGTTAGTGCTTAAGGAATATTCCTTTGGAGTTTTTACACACGTACGTCAAAAGCGTGCTCACAAAAGGTACGGCTCCACATCGCACACACCGACACGGAGACCAGCGACCCAGCGATACGTCGCTTTAACACCCATGCATCCTAATAACCAAACCAGCTGCTGCATGCGTCCTTGTCAAGTTATGCAAAACATCAAAGCGGAGTTCACCAACGGCTACGCGCGTGAAGGTCGAACGAGTCCCGCGTTCAGGTGTGAATACGCTGTTCCAGTCAGCATCACGAAACACAACGCATTCACAGGTTAGACAGGAAGAAGCATACATGTGCGAACGCCGTCTAGACATCAGAGTGTCTCGGATTAGGGAGGAGCCACGCCTTCTTAAAGACAACCTACACTGATGTTTGTGTCGCAGCCCTTTTGTGGAGGTTTATTAGTAAGTTTATGCATTACTGATTGAAACGTTCCAGAATGCTACCATAAAAAGCTACAGAAATCTTTAAATGTCTAAATGTCCAGGCAGGAGAACGAGACCCTTTAAAAGACAGATTAACTTCCTGTCGGCATAAAAACGGCCGGTGATGAGCAAAAGCTTTAAAGGTGCACTACGCAAGGGGTTTTCTTTCTTTCACCAAGAAAACTGATCACGTGGATCTGAGATCTGAATAATTTCCGAAGCCCCGCCCACAGGATCTATAAAATGACTGACAGGAAGCGCAGCTTCATCCAAACAGGACCGGAAGTCCGTTTTCCAGACGGGTTCCTCAGCACTTTACTGCACTTCTCATTAAAACCGCGGCTAAAACCTGTTTAATATTATCATGTGGTATAAATCTTACAGCTTATTTGAACTAGATGGGATTAAAAAAAAAAAAAAAATCTATCAAACTTTTAAATATATATAATCCAGACAAGCTGCTGAATGGAAAATGTGATTTGTTTGTGTTTATCTATTAAACAGGTTAAGCTCGAGACTGTCACTGACTGGTGGTCATTAAGGCCAGTGCTAGCAAGCTAGCTAAAGCGGCGTGTGTTTAAAATGTCCGTGAAGTGGCGGTGTTTCCGAGTGTAAACAGTAACAGGGCGGTGAGTTCGGTCGCTTCAGCCGGAGACGGACAGCTAGTCAAATCCGCGGTTAATGTGGTGGAGTGCTGCCGGAGTTTCACCGCTAGCTAACCGGCTAACATCTCTCCACACACCGTTACCGGGATCACATCATCCCTCCAGCGCACTGTTTTGTTCTGTTAAGTTAAAAAAACGCGAGCTTATAAACTTCCTACTAAACGGATAAAGGCTGAAGCGAGCTGTTCTCCCCTCCATCCGAGCAGCTGCAGTGAGCTGGCGGGCAGGAAGGCTAGCGGTTAACCTGCCTTGTCAGAGTCGAGGTCGGGGTCGGCCTGGCACAAGCGGTACAGGAACGACTTGGGGTCCCGGCACAGGGTTTGCCTTGTAGTGAGGAAGTACGTGCCGCCGACGTTAAGGCGAACCCACTTGGATGAAGCACTTGTGGACGCTGAGTGTATCCGGTCAGCTGCAGCCAGCGCGGGACATCTCCGGGCCACAGAGCCGCTCGGGTCAGGGCTCTTCTCCGCCATGCCACCTCCGCTTCTCTCCCTCTCCCTCTCTTTCTGCACTGCCTGCGCTACCGGAACTGAGCTCAAAAGCCGGAAATGATCCGCTTCAATCCGGCCGCGGCCACGCCCACCAAGCCCGTGGTTGCCAGGTTGCTCCAACTGACTCACACTACCCACCACACACGCACACAGTTTAAAGGTGAAATAGCATATACATAATGTGTGTGAGCAAAATTTCCAGTGTAGATAAAGTTTCACTATGTAGGAGTTTAAGGCTATCCATTAGCACCAATGGGGTATATATTCCATAATATACTTATAGAAACCATATGTATGTCCTCATTAGTGTATAATTACCTGTAAGTACAAAGCTTTTGAAAGCTTGGAACGAGCCCTTTATACCTACACAGGGGGCGGGTCCACCTCTACGGAGCCGCCATGTTGCGCCGCTACAGGAGCCCA
>JAQQZR010000023.1:29754990-29794223 GCA_030068235.1 Notoglanidium macrostoma
ATACTTCTGTGAAGCTGCTTTGTGACAATGTCTGTTGTTAAAAGCACTATACAAATAAAATTGAATTGAATTGAATTAAATGTTATATTATTTATTTTTCAAAAACTATGCAGGTCAGATTTATGAAGGTGAATTATTGATTTTGAGCCAGTGATCATTAATTTAGTTAGACTGAAAATTTTCAGGTATTCAGGAACTTCATGTTCTCATAGAACTAGAAATGTATTTGTATTTTTATAACAGAAATAAAAATTACATGCAGAGGGTATATAAGTAGAGGAGGGGAGATCAGTTCTTGAATTATGCAGACAAACCGCATGTAGTCAACTGATTATGAAAGTCCTATTACTTTCTATACTTTGAAGTAATGATTCTCAATGTCAGCATTGGACATCCTTATCATGTTTGCCTGGAGTTATCTCAGAAGAATTTGAGTCCAGAGAACACATCCAGCATGTATGCTTGTTTCTTTAAGATTAATGCAATTTAAATAACCTTCAATCACTTTTCAAGGGTTTTGTTAATGCTTTCACGAACAAAGCTGGTAGCTGAATACTAAGCATAGTCGTTAAAATAAAAGGGAAATTATTTGACCTTATATAGACACCGCAAAACAAGGCCATTATTTTAGTCACAGGGAGAATTTATGACCGTGATATAGGTAGCTGTTTCTGCAAGTATAACAAGCTTGTCAGACCAGTGCAATATCGAGGGGAATATTGCTTAGGAGATGTATGACTGGGGAAAGTAAATTTACAGAGAGTGGAAAATGGGAGAAAAACAAATAGACATCCAGTGTGAGGTGAAATGCTGAACAGAGGGGAACTGTGTTTGAAAAAAATTGCTTGAAATATAAATCAAGATGACTCTCAGCCTTGAGGAAGATGGGGAATGTGTGACTATGCTGTCAAGTGGTGACAGGAGCAGAGTTTTTAAATATGGTGGTAGAATAGCCACCTCATTATAAATAAAACAAAATATCCAAGGAGGTAAAATAAAGGGAAGGTTTTATGTGTATGGAAAATCAAAGTAAACAAAACAATGTGTGACTGATGATATCTGCCTATCTGTGTGAGAACACTGGACTTATGATTAAAGGGCTGTATGAGTTCCTGTTGAAGCCTGTGTGAAAGGGAAACCTACTGTTGGATCCTGTGAAAACCTTTAAGGATTCCCTCAGAGGAACAAACCTAAGAACTCTTTAGTATTCTAGATGCAATCTTGTTAGTGTAAAATGAGAGCACTAATGAGATCATATCACAAATACCCTCTACTGGATCACCTTTGGTTTTAAAAGCTCTAAATAGATGTGAACCAAAGCTCCAGTGTTCTTGATGTGTTCTTGTAATACAAAACAAAAGAGGCCTGAGTCTTTTGGCACACCAGAGTAACCCAGAGATGCCCTCTAAGGTTGGCCAATGACTCAGCTCAGATATCAGAGAACAGTCTCTGGAGGCATGTGGCCGAAAGGCCTACAATCAAATAAGCTTTTTTGTTTTGTTATGGAAAAAAGACAGAGGTTTTTTTTGCAATTACAGAACATTCTGACTAAAGCCAATACATAGTCTCGAAACATTACTGTTGAGATTAAAAATGCATAACATTTCTGAGTGCTAAGCTGAAGCATTTTTTTTGTACGTAAGGCTGTATGCATTGGTGTATTGGATTAAAAGTGAACTCTGAGTATGTTATGCCACCCCCTGGCATTGCATATGCAGTAGTTTGATACGACATGGTTGGAGGAAGCACGTGATAGCCTTTGCCCTCCCTGGTTGGTAGTTGTTTTGTAAACAAATGGATTTGGAAAAATCCAAAAAAAGAGTGTTAACATAACTGACATTTCATTCTTTTATAAATACAATCCTGTAATCTAGACATTAATAGTTGTTGGTCACAAACACCTTCAATGATTCTAACCAGAAGAAGCAAGCCAATGACTGAACTGGCAAAACCCAAGATGTTTAATGGAGTGGGTTGTGTGCTCATGCACACCATACACCGGACTGACAAACTCAAGCATGGTGAAACAAGAAAACTACTGAACCTCTTGATCTTTTCGAAATATCATCCATTATGCTCAAAATGAAATCAGTTCTGTGAACAAATATGCAAATGGAGTTAAAAACCCACGCCCCTTTTTAGTATGCAATTGGTTCAAATAAACTTCACAGCTTTTTTCTAGTTTTGTGAGCACTTGAAAAATAATAGAAATTTAACCCAGTAAAGTATTTTTCATTTGTCTTTATGTTTCTGACTGTCTAGACAATTTGCTTTAACATTGGTGCCGCTGTGTGTCATATTCGATTGGGATTTGGGACAGCTCCCTGTCCTGTGTGTCACCCAGCCCTCCTGACTCTTTTCCACAGCTCTCCTGCCTCGCTCACAGTCTCCATGGTCTCTCATTTCTCACCTCTAATGTAATGTAGACGTGATGCCACCAGGGAGATATTATTCCTTCCTAATTTATGGTCAGATGTGATTGACAGAACCAGGTAAGAACCAGCAGGTTCCATTCTTTTAAAGGAAGAGACCTGCTGACAGTTATAAGTCATTGCTGTGAATATTGCTTTTCAAATGTTGGCTGAGTTACAAATGATAAAGGATTCATGTTTAAATAATAATTAAGACAGACCTGCTCCACTTTTGATGTTCCAAAAAAACTAAGTGTTCCCAAAGCTTTGTGTAAAGACAAGTTTTAATAAGGTGAAGTCCCAGTGAGCCTGAGGGAGGCTATCAGGTTTGAGAATCTATGCCTTTATTAATAAATTTCTTTTGTTACACTGCCTAACTCTGTTACAGGTCTGCTGGTTTCATTAATATCCAAATGATTCCTCAGATGTCGGCTATGAATTTTCACAGATATGAAATCCTATAACTGTTTTGCTTTATGAAGACCCATAAATCCCATAATTTTAGATAGATGAAAACTGGGCTATTAGGCCAACTGTAGCAACATAACACTTTTAAGTGAATAACAGTGAAGTTACAATATATGCTTGATAATTGTTTATTTTTTAAATTTGTGATAAAATATTTTGGCTTCTGGCATTAATGGACTTTGTGGGCTTACCAATAGTTAGCTAGTTGTTTGATGTTAGAAAGATCAGTTTTAATTGATATACTATTTATTCCTATGTTGCCTGACTAAATTTGACTCATGATTCAGATACAAATTCTGTAGACAAAGCCACTAGACAATTTAGGCTAGATAAATAAGACCAATAATAGCCATGACCACATTTTTTTATTGACACATGTATTTACTTATTTAAAAATAAATTCATGTTGGTCATTATAGATTGCTTGTTTATTCTTATAGAAGATAAACCCAATTACCATGACAAAAGGCCAGTCTTATTTTGTTGCTCACAAGGTGCAGACAGATGATAGGGAAGAAATGTAAACTAAGTAAAAAGCATATAAAATGCACCTCTAAAGATTTATTTGCCAAAAGTGATGAGTGGATCATTAGTAGATACTGTTCATCTAGAACAGTTTAACTTCCTCTCAATTCTAGAGCTTTTAGCTACAGGAACATTTTAAAGCCAAACTGAAGACATATATCTGGGTTTTCTTAACCATGAGTCAAATAATGACATGTGTCCTTCATACCATCATCTTGCTAATGATGCAATACATTACATTTCCAAATACAGCAGGAGCAAAGAACAATAATGGGGGATTTTCACCCCATTATGGGTTTTCTAAATGTATTTGGGGAAATACTTGTCAACCTGTATGTGAAGGAAATAAGACGATGGGCGATAGACAACTTGACAAAAACTTTGCATCACTCCAAACCACTAAGAAAAGGCTCTTCTCACAAAGTTTTTATTGTCATTATAGTCTCTGCAAACTAGGACAAGCACTCAAGACAAACCATTTGTGAAAGTGCTAAATGAACCATTTTTGTTTCACTCTATTTCCTGCAACAGTATTCCTAAATTATTGTCAGTCAAGTTAATCTTTTTTGACACTTTGTCATGCTTCATGTTGTCTGGAACAAGCAGTGCCATAAGCAGGCTACTGGGCTTTGAAAGGAAAGTTGTTTACCATATATGGCGATTGGGAGGCGTTCTTTATGCAAATGAGTGTGCCTGCGCACAAGCTTATTAATTTAGAATGTATAGGATTTATCAACAGCTGTGCATATGCATATGTAATAAATGCCAATTTTCATTCATGTACTGTTGTACCATGTACTGAACTTATATGATGCATGCTTTGATAAATGAGACTCCACTATAGCAGACAAACCAAAAAGCCAGGTAATGTGAGGCAGGCAGGAATGACCTAGACAAGATTAAATCAGGACCCATACAGCAGGCTGTGGTCAAAACACTAATCAAACCAGACAGAACACAAATGGTAGAGTAAGACTTCACAACACAATGCCGATGGTCTGTGTTATTTAAAGGGAATAGAGTGATTGCAAACAGGTAAATGTCATTAGTGTTTAGGACAATGTGACTGGGGATTGGTGCTTGACTGGAGGTCCTGTCATGAAGTTATGGGTTCTCCCAGAGTAGAGCAGAGTAGAGTGGAGCTGCCTATATGAAAAAAATGTTTAATAAATTTTGTTTTAAAATATGATTTTGTCTCAAAGCTTTCTTCAAGACAATACTTTTCTCTACTTGTAAGACACCATTAGATGACAAACACAGAAACCTATTACAGGACAAAGACTAGATCTTTTAACTCCAATGCAGTATAATTTGAGATTGAGTATTTCCTGAAATGAGTTTTTTTGCTATTACCATTTCCTTCTATTAATGGATCTCGTTCACTCCTAATGCTCTTGCAGCCAATAGGTACTTGTGTTACTGTAAAACCAGCAATGACTTAAAAATTTTGGTTGATTCGACACAATGTACAGCAGTGGTCATCAATCCTGTTCCTGGGGATCTACCTCCCTGAAGACTTTAGCCCCAACCATAATTGTGCTCACCTGACCATCTAATCATTGCCTTATATGTGTTGGAGATGAAACCTGCTGCAAGGTACACAGCAAATTCTATAGTGTTTAATCAACTCTGAGAGAGCTCATTTTAACACTATGCTGGTGTTTATTTTGTCCCAATCTTTGCAGTGTTTTAAAATGTAAACAATGCAAGTCAGATGCAGAGTTAAAATTACTCTCAATTAAATGTTCTGCACGCTTTACATGACATCAAACTGCATTGGCAGCAAGTGAGCACCAGAGGCAAATGAATCCATATCTCAGGCTACTGTCCTTATTTGGCCTGATATATTTCTATTGCTTGGTTTGGTTCCTTTCGTTTCTTTTTTGAAGTGGAAGTGCAATCAAAAGAAAGCTTTTATAGCAGTTAATTTAAAAAAATGGATATTAAAAACTCATCCCAATAGTCCAGATGAAGCAATCTTTTTGTAAATGTAGGTCATGAAATGCATTTCACAATAGACTTCCCTGACATGGCCTCCTTACTCGTGATCAGCCATACTGGTTTTCAGCATCACCATGACAACCCCTCCCTCCCCCTGGCCTTTGAATATTCCAAATTTTAATAGAAAAAAGAGAGGGGGAAATAGTGTCAACAAAACTCGTCTGAACTGGGAGCATTCTGATCTGAATTTCAACAGCTTCAGCCCTTCAAACACTTAGACTACAGTGCTGTTTTGTCAGATATTCATAAGAACAGGCATATGCACATACCAATCATGAAGTAACATGTTTTCTATGAAGCTTCAGTCATGCAAATTGCATTAAAAAGTATAAAAAGCATTTTAGTGAGAACAGCCTGATACATTTTAAGTGTTAGTCTTTTCAAAATTTAATATTTAAATTCACTAACTGGTGATTTTCTCCCAAATTAAATATTTTGTTCATAATAACCTTTTGTTCATAATAATGTGTGTAATTCTACTAGAATTGCCTGCTTATGAGATATGTACTTTTTGTCTTTTTTTGTCCTATGCTAGTTTTATTGTTTTTTTAAGTTCTGTGCACATTGCTGAAGGTAAGATGTTTAAAAGAGGCTATGAAAATAATAATAGTTTTCTAAAAGGAAATAATGCATTTACTCCTCTTTATTTACTGTATGTGTGTGCATGCATGTGTGTAATTGGGTATAATATAGTTTTTTTGTTCCCTGAAGTAAGCAAATTCAGAAGTAGATGGATTTCTGTATCAATGTACTTGTTATTTACAGCTATGATGCATATAATTTCATTGTATAAAGTCTGCATCCCAAGGTCTTGCATGTTTTTATGATTAATAAAATGTTCTAGCTTGCTTCTTTGCTTAGCTTCAGTACAAAAAGTATTTGTGTAAATTTGCAAATAATGAGCAAGAAGATAATAAGAATAATGCATTGCTGGGGAGGTTATGATGTACAGGTGCGAAAGCATCTCAGAGATGTTGTATGAATGAACAGAATGAAACAAGGAAAGAGACATGCCAATCCTTCTGCATTTGCCTGTTCTTTTAATTAATCCTTTTTAACACATAAATACTGTAAACCACCACCCTCTCATTTCCCAGGCACACACCTTGTTGATGTGTTCAAGGAAATAGCTCCCCTGAAGCATCACTGAGAAAAGAATTTAGGTCTAGAAAATGTTATCAAAGTTCCCAGCCTTAGAGAAACAAAAGCTATCCACTCACTCAGGGGCTACATGTCCTGAACACCCACTCATGTTCGGGACGTGTCATGCATGCTGACTACTAATCTCTCAGCAGACCTCACCTCAATCATCCCCTACAAGCATGCCTAACCAGGCATCCTCCTCCTCCTCCTCCTCCTCCTCTTCCTTTAATGATTTCGACAACACAACAAATTATACAAGAATATAGCCTTATGTTTAAAGAAATATCATAATCATGTAATCATAAGTGGTGACTCAAAAGTATGATCTTATTTATTATATCTACAGTTGTGGTCAGAAGTTTACATACACTTGTCATGGACATGAATGTCATATCAATATTGGGCTTTCAATGATTTCTTTGAACTGTTCTTTTTCTGTGGCAGAAGTATACATCTTTAATAAAAAAAACTAACAAGAATTTGGTGCACAGTTTTTCATTTATTTTGGGTTTTCTGAAATCAACAGCAAACGTAATATTTGGTTAAATGTCCCTTAGCTAGTTTCACCTTGACCAGATGCTTTTGGTAGCCATCAACAAGCTTCTGGCAGAATTCTGGTTGGATTATAGACCACTCGTCTTGATAGTTCAATTAAATTTGTGTGTTTCCTGGCACGGACTTGACTTTTAAGCTTAGTCCACATATTTTCAACAGTGTTGAAGTCAGGATTTGTTTTAATGTTGTCTAAGTTTCATCCATGCAGCTGATGGTCTGAGGTTCTGCTGAAGAATTCTGAGGTTCTTCATTATTCCATCCACTTTGTGCAATCCACCAGTTCCACTGGAAGCAAAACAGCCCAAGAGCATGATGTTACCACCACCATGCTTTACAGGTGGTATAATGTCCCTCTGTTCCTTGTGGCCAATCAACTCAATATTTGTTTCGTCTGACCATACAACTTTCCCCCAGAAGACTTTTTCTTTGTGCATTTGGTCAGATGCAAACTTTGGTGGAGCTTGAAGGTAGGTATTTGGAGCAGGGTTTCTTTTTTGGATGGCAGCCTCTCAGTCCATGGTGATGTAAAACTCGCTTGACTGTAGACAGTGTTCCAGCTGCTTCCAGTTCAATGCAGGCCTATGCCTTGATGGCTCCTGGATTGTTCCTGACCATCTAAAAGTTTCCTTTCAGCTGGGGGTGATGGTTTAGGTGTTCTTCCAGCAAAGTGGCTACACCTCGCAATAACTTAAACTTGGAATCTGCATTTGTTTATAAATAGCTCCAAGAGATATTCCTGAATTGAGAAAATCTATGATCCTCTTTCTCACATCTGCACTGAGCTCCATTGACTTTCATATTGCACTTTGTTTTGGTTAATCCAATGAGTGCTGTCAAACTAACTCTTTTTATGTTATGTTATGAAACACAACATAAACACAAAGAAGCTACCAGCTGTAGTCAATCATGATTACTAACAGGAAGTTAAGATGCCTTGGTCTTGGCAAGATAAAAGACATTTTGAAACTTTCAGCACCACCAAATTAATAATATAAGTTGGTGTATGTATATGTTTGACCCTGTAATTATTTCAGAAAACTCAAAATAAATTAAAACTTATGCACTAAATTCTTGGTTTTTAATTTTGGTTAAAGATGTATATTGTACAATCATTCTGACACACAAAAAGAACAGTTCAATGAATTTCACTGAAAGCCCATTATTGCCTGATATTTATGTCCATGATGACGTTCATGTCTGTGTATATAAACATCTGACTGCAACTGTATTTACTATATCTATTTACTATATCCTTCCATTTTTTCATTATTAGAAATGTCACCAGGCTTGGTGTCTTCTACTTGGTGTCTTCTTCTAAAATCTTCAGTCAGACCATGTGGCCACTGGCCAAGTGACAGAAAGAATCAAGTGAGAGTCATTGCATATCCCAGTTAACATACACTTTGGTAGCACGCAATGTTAAAAAAGGGATTTGTAAGACAAAGAAGCTTATCACCATTTAACACAGGCTTTTGTACTACACTTTGAAAGGTCTAACAAGGTTTTAATAACTAGCTTAATGTCAGAGGTGCTGAATAGAGGTTACAATGGAGAACCACATCTAAGAGAATAATGGAGAGAAGATGGGTCAGATACATGTATATCAAACCATAAAGTGAAGCCTGAGAGGTTGTATTTAATATTGAAGAGATTCTAATTACAGCTCTGTTCTAGAAGTCAAACTCATCTATTTCAAAATTTTATTTCTTCATCTGTATCCCATAGAGGGAGTTACAGATGAAGAAATACAGATGAAGAGATAAAATTCAGATCAAGCTTCTCTTGCATTGATTGGGAAAATTATTGCCATGGCACCAACACTCGAGCAGATTATTATGTTTAACATTTGCATAAGCAATTACAGAATCACATAAACAGTTAAAGTTCAAATGGTTCTGTGTTAATGTGTCCATAGTGAGGGCACCATGGATTTTGCTGGTTACATTGTCAATTACAAATAACGATGAATGTTTTTTCTGTATTCACATGGGAATGGACAACACACAGAACACTGTGGACTACACACTATACTACATAAAGCTCAGGAAAATCTCAAGTACATTTAAAACCCACAGTGCAGTCCCACATTACGTTTCCATGGCATAACAGATATAATGGAGAAACAAAAGGGGGAAAAAGCAAGAACTTGTAAATATTCCAAACAGACAATTTTTTTGTCTCATTACTTTTGTGACACCTTGGTTGACATGAGGAGAATGAGGACTCAGAAGGGAGAGAGTAATAGTACGTACCTTTAGCGTTTTTTTGTCCATGCATTTCATCTGGACAAACTTCATAACTGAAAAACCAAAAAATTCAAAATTCAGGTAAATGCACTCAAGCTCAGCAGGATGCTGTTGAAAAAAGGTCATGTTCCTTGTCCCTTCCATGAAGGACATGCAGTGTATAAACAGAACATTGTTAATCCCACACAGGTGTGCATAAATTCATAAAATTACCTGCTCCTTTTCACAGACTCATCCCTCCATTCACAAGCGGTGTTATACCATGGCGGAATGATTAGGTACAAACTTGCATTAATAGCCAGCCTTCAATCCAGACACTGCTGCACCTCTTTTTGGTTTGGGTTTCAGGCAGACCACAATTGCTTCTGTCTAAATAATCCAGGGATACACCTGCCCAAGGCCCAGTTGGAAACCTGTATACAAGTGTTGTAGTACTCAAGTCCTGTCTTGGCGGAGAACACTTATTCATTTTCTTGGTCACATTTTGGAATTGAAAGCAATTCTATTCTACCTCAAATCAGTCTTGGACTAGAGCGGCATGGATTGGGCTCATAATTTTAGAGGGAGACTTCAAGACCATCTTTTTTTCCCACCACAGTGACAATGTTAACCTTTTTATTTTTCATACTCTCAAAATTATTATACAAATAATAAAAAAAAAGAATCCATTAAGTATTAATTATGACCAATGGCATCTGCAACCGTAATCCTGTATGCACCATGTGTAGCTACATTTTTGCGCTGTGGTACTCAGTTTTATATGTTTTAGTAGTTTTATGGTGGTGTTGTATCGATAATGTGCAAAATAAAAAAAACCCAAACAGAATCAATCTCTCTCTTTCTTGCTCCCTCACTCACTTGCTGAGTAGTGGTATGTGCATGCTCTGGAACCTAGACACCAAAGTTAGCCTACAAGCAGGCAAGCAGTTCTTGTGCATACAATGAAATATTATCCTGTCGGTGTTACTGATTATGACTGCATTTCATCGTGTGCAGTGCCTCACAGAGAAAAACATCAGTTTGTAATTGTGTTCACTTACATTGAGAGCTATATAATACTATTAAATATAACACTTGAATATGAAATCTGTGTGTTGCAACTATTAACAAACTCTAATGTGAGCTGTCAAAGGAGCTCTGTATCTCTCTCAAAGACTTTTACAACATATTCAGTATTGGGATATTTTCTTTTTGTTTTTTTACTTTTGACCCCATAAAATGTTCCGGTTGACCCCAGATGAGCACCTTTCAACCTCCAGGTATTTTTTACAGATTACAAGAGATTACAAGAGTCCATATGAAGAGGGTAGATGATTTGTATTGCATTTTTGCTTCAACTCCCTGTAGGGAGCCGGAGATGTAGTGTGCGCCAAACTGCCCCATAGCTAACAAGCCCCAATCTCCTCTACAGAGATTTCCCTTTTGAATATTAACACAGTTGATGGTAAATAAGTTTAATTAAATCCATGGTCTTGAAAGGTTTTTACATGTTCAAATGTTCATGTACTTTTTTTTTAGGTCTCGGTCTTGTCTTCTCCAACAACTTGGTCTTGAATCCCAGAGTCTTGGTCTTGACTCAAACTCGACCCTTTAAGTTCTTGGTCTACTGTATACCACTACTGTATACTATACAGCATCCCATCCAAATGCATACTTCTATAGGCTTCCTGTGAGTCTTGCCCATCTCAAGGATCTCAGGAAAGCCCTCAGATGTTGAATGTGCCACTGCCAGTCAGACTCTCTCTCTCTCTCTCTCTCTCTCTCTCTCTCTCTCTCTCTCTCTCTCTCTCAGGCTATACAGGTTACTCCTACTGTCTGGTGAGATGCTGGTGAACTTGACTCCTTCTGCACTCCATCCCTACCAGGCCCATCCTGATCTTGGCCCATCCTGTACTTTTACTTGGAGCTTCCTTCACTTGAGAATGACTTGCTGCTGCTGAGCATGGCCCCACATGGATTGTCTAAAGATTGACTTAAAATTGCTGTGGATAGTGCCAAACAGATACACTAAAGATTGCCAGTTTCTCTTCTGGAAACAGTTTATGCCCAAGTCTCATTCATTATTCAGTGGATATCCTCACTAGGATACTATACATATAAAGCTGAAATCTGTAGTGAAAAAAATACAAACCTCTGATACTTGTACTGAAGATCCTTTCAACACACTTAGTACTGCACCACTGTTTTTCTGCTTGCCATGCAACCCATCTCTGCAAGAAACACAGTGTTAACATAGAATATCTCTCACACAGATGTATGCTCATTTATGAACTTACCTGCTCCTTCTCCCAGCCTGTTCACAACTGTAGCGCAACCATATCCCCATTGCCACAACTTGATAGCCTGTTGGACTTAAAGACAGAAAAATAATTCATGACTTTTTCTTGTTAATTAATGATTCAAACATGTAAGATGTACTAGCAAATATTTTTCATATACTACAGCATAATTTTCAGCATTCTTTTAGAAAATGAGCATTAATAGTTACCATATGTGGCTGATGCTTTTATCCAAAGCGACTTACATTTGAATAAGGAAGAAAATGAGCAGTTGATGAGCTTTGTTCAAGTACCCACTAGTGACAGCTTGGTGATCCTTGGGTTTGTGTGAACTCACAATTCACAAAATTCATATTTTGTTGTAGTCTTTCATACACATGTTCAGTAGCATGTTAATAAAAAAGTTTTATTGAACCATAAGATTCTAAGATCTGTGTTGAACCCAGTGTTTGTGTTTGAGTGTGTGTGGAAAGGAGGACACTGGAGACAGGCAAATTTTGATGAAGCGCCTGGTTTGTCCCTTTTTTACGTAGTGTGAGCACATTTCAACACACAAATGTGTAAAACAGTACAACAACAAAACCAAAAGACCAAGCAGTTCTCTACTCTGACAATCAAGTTTTTAAGTTCTCGTGTATATGTGTATGCTGTGTCAGCTCCACCAAATCCATCTCCATGTCTCTGGTTTACAGTGCCTGCTAAAAGAAAAAACAACCATGTAAGTAGGCTGCAGGTAATAACACACAGGTAAGAACAAAACATGAAGTGCCCAATACCAGTGATTGAACTAAATGTTGATATACTTTAGGGAATGTAGCCATTGGAGCTGGGTGCATTTGGAACTGAGGGAACACTTGTGTCTTAATAGATAGTATCAGAGGATGAGGACCACAACTTGATGGCTAAGCACAGGGCCCTCCTACTCTTCCACCGCCTAGGACAAAATGGTCCTCAGCCCTCTGCCTCACATGACAGTTTGCAGAGAGAAAAGTCAGCAAAATGCAACAGTGGGCTTATACAGAATCACATTTACCTGGCAAAAAAAGCCTGTTTGCATGTCTTGCATCCACTGGGCTGGACTGACCCAAACCTACAGTCATAGCCAGCCATCCCGAAGATCAACCTCACCCACTTTGTGGTCTAGGGTCTTGGGCAGTCTGCAATTGCTGCTGTCTAATTTGGGAACATACCTGCCCTTGGCCCAAGGGGAAGCCCAAATGCTGCAATTCCAACTATCCAATTGCTCACTTCTCTGGATTTGCCATGTTTCCCAACTGTATCAAGGAAATATAGACTCTTAAGTGCTGCAGACATTACTACAAATGTTTATTGTTTTAATGCGCAGTAGCATATGCTGAATATTTTGTCCGTGGAATGTGGAATAATGGCCGGGGCTCCAAGCAAACCAATAGGAAGGGTGACACATTTGTGTATCCCAAACTGAGTGGAAAATACCATTTTTTCTTAGGACATTGGAGTCAAGGAAATCTGCCAATATCCATTGATTAAATCCAGTGTCAAATAAAATCTGTTGGGCTTCTGCCCTTATAGTATTTCAAATGGGGAGAACCCCTGGAGGCTTCCAGGACCTATAATACAGCAAATAACAGGGGCTTGAGCCACTTATCCCAATTACGTGCATCATCATGAACAAAATTATAAATCATGTGTTAGCAAAGGTTTTTTGGTAATTTGGGTGGCTGGTGACATTCAAGGCATGCTACACACCACCTCCATTCATTGCCCCAAATGGCCAATAAAAATAAGCCATTAGACAGTTGAGTGTTTTATTATGCACCACTCAGTACAATTTATCCTTAATTACTGTAAGTAAATTGGCCAGTGTGTCTTCTTACTGGATAATGTAATCACCATTGACTTTCTGTTGATCACTAACTTAATCCAGGGGAAATCCTTAAAGGATTCCTCACAGAGATGGGTAACTGGGTGGAGCAGACCCCTCCTTTGAATCATCATAACATGGAGCTGACATTGATGGGTCTGGCACCACCTCTTTGCACCAGCCAGAGCTGGACACACCACACACCTGGCAAAACCCATGCAATAGTTTTTCATACTTTATATTTTCATCCTAATAATGTGTGGATGTATGAGGTGGGGACGATCCATCACCTCAATGCTATGAGATTTTATTAGGATGGCACAAGCAGATTTTGGTAAACTTTCCCCCTCACACACTTCGCCTTCATCAACAATACATTTCCCAGTGCCCCACATTGAATAAACTTTGGTGGATGAGTACAACCTTAGTCCACCAAGGCCTGTTATGCACTCCCTTGAATACTTTCTGGTTTGTGGTATGTTCCAGCTCAATCAGGGGAGGCCTGAGAAACAAATGTTCCCACTTCCATAAAGGAACATTGGTCATTGAAATGCCCAGCTTCCCAATACCAGCAAACATGCTGTGATCCGCATGGCCATGGCATAAAGAAAGAGACTGCAGGGAGAGACAGTGGAGAGGAAAGAGAGGAATAGGAGAAAAAGCGGTGTGAAAACTGGGTCTGGAGCACTGGTTTCAGTGCAGATTGAGGATGGTGGAGGCTGGCAAGGGACTTAATTATCTTGCTGAGTGGGGAGCTTTCCATGATGGTGTCTGGTACCTCCTCTCGGCATTCAGGGCCACTATAAAATTGTGTGTGTGTGTGTGTGTGTGTGTGTGTGAGTGTGAGGAAGACACTGGAGGCAGGCGAAGTTATCTTTAACATCGCAAATACTGAGCTTTTTCTAAGCAAGTTTCATGAGAGGGCCATTGAAGAAGTGTTACTTGTTTATAATAATAAAGCAGTTCATGGCCTGCGTCAAGTTAAACAACAGAAGAGACAAATGTCTCTCTAATCTAAAAACCCTTCATTCACACAAACATAGTCATGTGAACCTGAGCAAAACCAGGAAGAAATTCACTTGAGAAAACTGAAATAGGCACTGAGAGATTACAAAAAGGAAAAAAATTCCATAACCTCTCATCACCCCTCGCAATTATAACCAATGGTGAAAGCTTAGATCTGGCCGCCTCCAAGCCTCAGAGCTGAGCAGGGAAAAGCCTCCCACAACTGGCTTACATAAATTCCACCATGCCTGTCAGAAGAGAAGATCTCATGGTGCTAAATTAAATCTCAGGATTCTATTACAGAGAGAAAATTGGCTCAATGGGCTACTTTCAATCACATCTTTGCCTTAGCAACAAATAATAAACTTGGGTTAAAAAAAAGTAGGAGGTGTTTCCTTTGGGAATTTTTCTGATTGATATGCGATTCAGTTGTGGAAAGGAAGTGCTAACCCTGGCTAGACAGAAAATCCGTCTCTGCCTCCTGACGTTAATATAAGCTGTCACAAAGCAAGGATCCTCTGATAGACCCTCGAAGCAGTCTGCTGTATAAGAGGTGTCACCACTCAGTCCTTTCCATGCAGAATACAGACAAGACAGATTCATTGTTTGAGTTACAGGAGCCACAAAGGTAAGCTAATGCAAAGGGCTTTGACTGTAGGCTGAGGGGTGGTGAAGTAATACAGCTGAGGTGTGTCACCATGAGGAAGTAATTTCAGGGAAAGTGAAAATTGAAAAAAAGATGAACAGAGACAGTACTTCCTTTTCTTTTTTCCTGCTCTTTACTTTGTTTGGAGCCTTTTAGCACAGAAACAGTGAAGAACAGTGAGATGAAGTGCCATTTCAGCAAAGTAGCATGGTGCCTGGATGAAGTGACATTTCATGAGAAAGGGTGAAGCAGAAAAAGAGAAGTGGTTACGAGATGCATGGGAGAGATCCTGATCATTGATGTACATGTGACTCTAGGTGGATCACTGTTAATCATCATTACCTGACCAGTGAGAACATAGAGACCCAATCAAAGCTAACATTGTGAGAGCGAGTTGGCTTGCTTTCTGTCTGGAAGCGCTGATATATATATACTATATATATATATATATATATATATATATTTTTTTTTTTTACATATTCCCTTTGGCTACCATATTAAGGTTAGCTCATTCTTGTGGCTAACTTATTTATTTATTAATTAATTAATTTATTTATTATTATTGTTGTTTGTCAATTGTGTGCTAGTTTCTTTCTCTTTTATGCTAGCTCTCTTGGAGAACTCTTTTAAAAGCTGGTAAGACATGTTGTGCATACATCTACACATCACTTGGGGTCTATTGAATGTCTGGACACATTAGGTTAGGGGGTTGTGCCACTCTCTATATTTTTGGGTAGTTCAGCCTTGTGTTGTTTATTATTATTATTTTTTTAATGATTCTTTCTTGTTCTTTTTTTTTGTGCCATCTGTGTTTTCTAACCTGTGTGAGACTCGTATCCATATCCACTTTTGTTCATTTTTCAGAAATTACAATAAAATCTTCAACTGTACTTCTAAACCCTGTCAATCTCATATTCAAAACCAACTTGTACCATCTTTCCATCAAAATAATAATAAAAAAACAGACTTTTACATGAAAATGTTTTTAAAAAAAGACTTGCATATGAATATGCATAACATTTGATTTAATAACACTGTTTTACTTAATTGTGTAGACCCCACTGTGGTCTCTGTTGGTCATTCTTCATTACACTAAAAAGTTCTCATACGAGCACAATATTATTGTGTCAACGAGATTAAGAGATTATGAGAAGTTTAGCTGGTTGTATTTAGCGGTGTGCAGATGAGTGATAAATTTGTTATAGCAAAAAAAGTTTGTTCTTCAGCTCTGAAATGAGCATGAGCAATTGTTTGTTGGTGCAGCAGGTAGCATCGCTGTCTCACAGCTCCTGGTCTCCCAGCTGTCTGTGCATGTTCTCTCTGTATTGGTGTGGTTCAAATTGGCCCATCTTAATATTAGCAGAAATGTTTATTTATCTGCTTTTATTTTGTTGTTAGAACTAGTTTCACCTTTAAAAGGATATTAGGATCATGGCCAGCCGTGTTTTATATCTCAATGCAGTCTGAGAGAATAAGGCATGCATGCATTTGTTATATTCTGTATAATATTTTCAGAAATACTTGGAAATTTTGCAACTTTTGATCATCAGAATATTTTAGTAGGATGTCTAAAGTTAAACAAAAAATTATGAGATTTTCAATTTACATGTAATTTTTCACATAAGAAAAAAATATGCATTGTCTGGGCAATATTAAAGGCATCCTTCCCTAATACTTAATTGCACAGCCCTTGGCAAGAACACCAGGCTCAAATGTTTCTTGTAATCATCTATAAGCTTCTTGCACCTTTCTGTTGGTAGTTTCTCCCACTCCTCAATTACAGTTTGCTTTTGACTCTTTTCAATTGGATTGAAATCAAGACTCATTGCTAGTTCATTTTCTCCTCCTTAACCATTCTGTTGTGCTTTAGGACATCTGTATAGGTTCATTGTTATGGTAGAGGACCCATGATTTCTGCCTTAGACACTGGGAAGTGTATATCCCTCTTATTTTATTTTAATTTTGTTTAATTGGACTTTATTTTTTTCTGTTTTATTTATGCTTAATGTTCTCTCTTTAAATCTATGTTTTAATCTTATTAAATCTATTGCTTTAATTATGTATTTTCTCTCTCGTAAAGCACTTTCAGTGACCCCATTGTATGAAACGTGCTATATAAATAAACTTACCTTGCCTTGCCTAAAATGCCCTGGCAATCCTCTGATTTCATGAGCCCTTCAATATGCTCAATTACTCCAGTACCAGAGGCATCCAAGCAGCCCCACAGCAATATTGAGCTTCCACCATATTCAATGCTAGGTATGGTGTTCTTTTCTTTATAGGCTTCATTTGGTCTCCTACAAACAAATGGCTTATTTGCATTGGCAAAGAGCTATAGCTTGGTTTCATCAGTCCACAGAACATTTCCCCATAAGAGCAGTGGGTTTTCTAGATACTTGTTTGGGGAAAAATTAGCTATGCCTTTTTATGTTTCTTTTTTAATAGTAGGGTTTTTCTTGGTCTTTGCCCATGATGCAATTCTTAGTTTAGAGTGTAGCCTACAGTTGGAGTTGAAACTGTCAATCCAGATCAGCTTTAAGCTATTTTGATATTACACATGGTGTTGTTTCAGTAGCTCACCCTGGTTTCTGCAGATGTTTTTTTGGTCAATGGTTATCTTACCAACCCACTCTATAAGGTTCTTGACAGTTCTATGAGCTGTAAGCTTAATTACATTGTGAACTGTGAAAAGAGATACCAAGGTGTGTGGGATGTTTGATGATGATAATATTTAATATTATATAATATTATAATATTTATATAATATAATATTATAATAAACTCACTTGTCTTCATCATTGTCAAAAATTAACAGGGAATAAGAATAAACCTTTTAAGCAGTAAAGTTATCATATTGCTTAATTTCAGTCATGTGAGTAATTGCATTTCATCACAGGTGGGCATAATTCCATGAGTCTAGTCTCTCTATTCCAGTTCATTTGAATTGCTCAATGGGTGCCAATAATGATCAGCTTTCCAATTTTTCTATGACTACAACATGTTGCCTTTTTTAATGGTATTGTTTGATCATGTGCTTCTCTACATCAAGCAAATGAATGTATGTAGACAATATATTGTATATTAACTTTCAAAAAAGTAAGAGTGCCAGTAATGCTGACCAGAGCTGTAATTTTCCTGTTTGGGTCAATGTTCAGACAAAGTTAAAACATGTTGTGCCTGGGCCACTAAAATTTTACCACAATATGAAAGGACAAATAATGGCTTAATTATCCACCAGCCTTGCCTCATTAGCTTACAATTGCCTCTTTTGCCCTGCTGTGTGTCAGCCATGAATCTAGCTCTATCTTCTGGCGTACGTTATTCATCTCTGAGGGAAACTTTGTCACAGCAGCCAATATGACACAGCAAATTATAAGAACACGCCAAAATACAACTTACAAGGACACAGAGTAACAAATACCAGATAAATGCTGTAATCATGTAATAAGTAAAATGATGTAGCTGTGAAGTGGCCAGTGATCATAAACAACTGTAAGACAAAATGTCATTTCAAAGAAAGCATCTGCCAATAGCAGCATTACAACAAAAGTGAATGAAATAAGTATATGTGTAAATAAATAAATACAGTGGAGATAAAGGTGAGAGTGTGACATGGGTTGTACATTGTTCTAAAAACCTAGACAACACAAAAAACCCTACTGGGTAAGAAGTCTCTCCTTTACTTCTCCTTGCTCCACTGTGGATCAATCTGGACTTAAAAATGCTCTGATCATTGACTGGACAGTTTCGGAGGGTGTTGCAGACCTTGTTCATGTTGAGCAACATGATAAGAATCCTCTCCTGAACAACCTTTTCCAGGGAGTTTAGGTTGGTCCCAGTGACCTGTCCATCTTTCCTAATTAGCGTATACAGTCTGCTGGTATCTTCCTCATAAAGATGGTACTCACTACCATTGGCTGAAAATGAGTAGCATTCTTCTGCTTAAACTTCCACACAGGTTTCACACAAGGTAAAATTTCAAGCTTGCACTTGTTGGAGTTGTACTGGAAGGTGTACAGTGTGAACAAGAAACAGGCTCACTGACTATGGATGCTCTGTGATGCTCACCACTGGGTCTGACACGGTGTCACAAATGCACAAACTGGGTCAGTGATCGAGGAGATTATGTTAGTGTTCATCTGCATCTTCATTATCGTCTCACTAAATAGAATGAGCTGTATTTTGTTAATCACTAGAGAAACATGATAGTCACAATGTTGCTTGCTTTGTCCAAATGAGGCAGGCTAAAACCTTTTCAGGAGTTGCCAGGTTTTAGGAAAATTGCCTGCCCAAATGCAACTAAACAACGTCACAAAGAGATAAATTTTTTTCACAGAAAATGTTAGAGGAATTGATCTGTTTTCAGTGCTGCACATTTTTGATTTGCTGTATATATTTGCAACATGTGGACATTATACAACGAACCTGGCACCTGTGCCCACCTGCTTAGGTCTCCAAAAAACATTTACATCGTTTACATTTACTAAAAAAGTAAAACTTGTATGTTCTTCAAAAACTTCTTGGAATTATACATCAATCTTATACATCAATTATAATAAATTGTTGCTGAAGGGACTATTTTTTCAGTATTTTCAGAGCCTCAAAATACAACTTAAGGTATGGACCACACCGAATTCTTGTTTTAATATGTGTACGAATATTGGCAGATAATTTACCTTTTGTCTATAAATAAATGTTTGAAATTAGAAAGATCATCTGCCAATGGAACAAGACTATTTCAAGCTTGAGATTAGTTTATAAAAAACAAATGTAGAAAAAGGTTTAAAAATCTTGCAATGGGCTTACTGTAATAGAAAATAGATACATTTTACTATATTCAAGATATTTTCACTTGTTAAGAGTTTCACTAGTTATTTTTTTTGTTAGTCATTTATATTTCCGTGTATCTCTGTCAGCTTCCTAAACAGAAAATATCTGGAAGTTAGTGGTTATCTACTGTCGCTCCTGATGTTTGTATTTTGACCATTTTTACAGGACTTTTTTTCTAGTATTTTTTATAGAAGAAACTTTAAAATTGACTAAAAGAATAACAGAAAAGCGAAAAATAAAAGCGATGAGCTAAATCCCTGATTGACACCTGATGTGCTGCCCCAGGATGAGGCCGGATTAGTGCTTGAGTCTTTCAGAACCATTGCCTCAATTTCTGGCACTGAAAACTAAGTGATGAAAGTGGCATCTGCAGGCGGACGGTAGGACATCCAGCATCCTTTGAGCTCGCTGATCGTTTTGCCTTCAGCTGAGAGAAACATCAATATGCACAAACAAGGTGTAAAGGTGGAAAGACTACGGAATTATGGCACTTACAACTGACTGGCTGACTAACAAAGGATTTACAATAAGTAGTCATGAAAGCATTAACAATACAAGAAGAAGGATGGAGCACTGATTAGTTGGATGACCCTGGCAAGACATACAAACCTGTATTAAAAAGCTGTAGAATGACCAGTTAGTGCCTAACTACAGTCTTGCTCTTTTTTTTTTTTTTTTACTGTAACAAGGCATTGGTGTTTAACTCGGAATAAGAGCAGCGTGTGATTTATTTGTGTGGCAGCTAAACATAATTAGCAAGGCGGCATTATGTGTCTTAATCAAAGATTAAAACACAATCAAAGATTGAAGGCAATCACTTGATGTAATTTCAGCACTCTCTCACTCTAAATACAAAGCATATAGCCTTTTTTAGGATATCAGCAAAAATGTCAAAGAGAAACAAGATAACAACAAAAAACTGATTGTGATGAACTGAACAGATACTAAAATGACAGCATTATCTGAGCCCCAGATTAACATCAAAACAAGGTCTTATTAAAGTCAGTCTGACTGAAAGTGTACCTCACATTACAATGAAGACAGACAGATGTGAACCTAATTTTATCAGTAGCTGATGGTAACAGTGATTAATTATTCTCATTTGTGTGTTGCAACGCAGTAACTCTGTATATGTATTTACCGAGTCAGAGACTCAGAAAAAAAAGAAATTAATTCTTGCCTCCCTGTGGCTAAGCCACATTTTCAAGCAGCATTATAATTTGTCCTTTATGACATTTGAGAAGGTTTACTGTTCTTCTGATGCAATTAAATCAAAAATCTGTTTTAATAGACCCTGATTCAGTATTTAAAAAGCAATTTAAATCAATTTAGATTCAGATTTTACCTGCAAACTACACTATTTACATTATAATGGCTATTATGAAAAAACAAACAAACACTTATCTCTGTGACTGACTGACTCACTGACTGACCCAGATTCTAAATCACACTATAAGTTTGTTAATCAGACACACAGAGATAAGTGCTAGGCTATTGTAAATGGTGGATAGTTTATAAAAACTGACAGAGAACAGGGTTCAAATTACAGGGGTCTTGGGGAAACGAAACCTGCTAGGTCCAAACATATTTTCACCAAAATAAAATGGGAGCTGGTATTTTTATTGTATGTACATATACAAGTACACATCAGAAAGACATATCTAATAAGTTGTAATGTAAGTTTGACTCTGTGGTGAGTTTGTCCTATGTTTCTATGAGCAAGAACATGTGGTATGAATTGCACGGAACTGCTGATGTGATTAAATGCACAGTAAGAGTACCACAATGGCGTGATCTGTTGTAAACTGTTGAAGGGAAGATGTTAGAGCGAGGCTGTGGGGATTTGTGTTCATTCAGATACAAAAGCATTAGTGAGGTCAGGCTCTGATGTTGGGTGAGTAGGCTCCGGTTCCAGTTCATCCCAAAGGTGTTCAGTGGGGTTGAGGTCAGTGCTCTATACACTCGAGTTCTTCCACTCCAACTTTAACACACCATGTCGTCATGGAGCTGGCTTTGTGCACAGGGGCATTGTCATGCTGGAACAGGTTTGGGTCTCTTAATTCCAGTGAAGGGAAATTGTAATGCTACAGCATACAAAGACATTCTATATAGTTGTGTGGTAACAGTTGGATGAAGGAGTAGATATAGCTGTAATGGTCAGGTGTCCACATACGTTTGGCCACCTAGTGTATATTTATGTCTATTTAGAACGGATTATCTGTTCAGTCCATATAATGTATTTATATTGCATTACATCTGAATGCAAAGTGTTACCCTAGGAGACTAATGTAGAAGTATACTTGCAAAGTTAAGCACAAAGTTAAGCACAAAAAATAGATTATGAATGACAGAAGAGTATTGTTTGGGGAAACAGGATGTAATATAATTTCTCACAGCATACCTAAATGCCTTTTATCAGCATGAATAGCTTGGTCACACTGTTTACAGAAAGGTTTACAGATCATTTGTTACTGTTATAATTAAACAGGTGTCATGATTTTCATGACTTAAGTGCACCTTCTAGAAGGTAACAAATAGAACAGTTGGCGTGCTTGATGGCTGTGGTCCTTAATGATGTTGTGTGCCTTTTTCAGGCATCGTTGGAGGTAGATGTTCTGAATGGTAGGGAGGCTCTTGTCAGTGATGTGCTGTGCTGCCTCCACTACTCTCTGTAGTGATTTCCGGCTGTGGGTAGAGGAGTTCCCATACCATACTGTAACACAGCCCGTCAGCAAGCTTTTTATTGTATACCTGTAGGAGTTTGAGATGATATTGGCATTCATGCCAAACTTCTTCATCCTCCTCAGGAAGTAGAGCCACTGGCGAGCTTTCCTGACCACAGTGTCGGAGAGGTCCCCAGTGATGTTCACTCCAAGGAACTTGAAGTTGCTGACTATATCGACTTCAGCACCGCTGATGTAGATGGTCCAGTGTTCCCCCCCTGTTGTCTCCTGTAGTCCACTATCATCTCCTTAGTTTTGTTGACATTGAGAAGAAGGTTGTTGGCCTGGCAACAACTGGTCAATACCTTCACTTCGAAAACATGCGGTTTCGTCATTGTCTGTAACGAGACCCATGATGGTCGTGTCGTCAGCAAACTTGATGATGATGTTAGAGTTGTGTTTGGCGGTACAGTCATGAGTGAACAAAGAATACAAGAGGGGACTGAGCACACAGCCCTGTAATGTGCCTGTGTTCAGGATCAGTGAGGAGGAACTGTGGCTGCCAGTTCTCACCTCCTGGGGCCTGCCTGTCAGGAAGTTGAAGATCCATCTGCACATGGATGTCCCCAGTCCGAGATCATTAAGCTTGGAGATAAGCATCCACTGCTATGCTGATGACACACAATTGTATGCTTCAGCAAAGCCAGATGAGAGACACCAGCTTAATAAAATTGAGGACTGTGTAAATGACATTAAAAAATGAATGCTGAATAATGTCCTTCTACTTAATTCTGATAAGACAGAAGTACTAGTACTAGTACTACTAAATTAGTCCAGAATGCAGCAGCAAGGGTCCTTACTAGAACAAGAAAATATGAGCACATCACCCCTATTGTATCTATATATATAGTCATCATTATACGAAGGTGCTCTTTTTTTCTTTCTAATTATTTTTCTTTTAGGTGGGGCTACATTATCTAGTGTATAGCGAAATGTTGATTCTAAGCATTTAGTTGCCTGATTGAGTTCTGTGGAGTACTGCAGTGTCTGAGTCCTGAGTAGCTGATGTAAATGTTCGTTTGTCACGATAGCATGGCAAGGTGCATATATTATAACTAAGACACATGTTAAAAGAGAGATAGTTAATAATCTGAGATTATATCAGACTGTTGAACTGCATCAACATTTTCTATACTTAATCCAAAATTTAGTATTATATCAAGGGTGTGACCACCATCATGAGTGGGTACTATTACGTTCTGATTACCTCCTACTGAATCTAGAATGGACACAAATGCTATCATCAGATGATCTTATGGGTCATCGAAATGAATATTAAAGTCTCCAATAATTAATGCTTTGTCTTAAGACACAGCTAGGTTTGAGATGAACTCTGCAAATTCACAAAGGAATTCGGAATATGGCCCTGGGGGTCTTTAAATAATAATTAGTGGAAACGACTGGACAGATCTATTTTTAGTGTCTGCATATGTTATTTTAGCATAGAGAACCTCAAAAACATTGGATTTATGACTAGGTTTTTGTATGATACATAGTTTATCCTTATAAATAACTGTGTTCTCCTCTGCCAGTTAGACAACGTTGGTATGTAACTGTATTTGGGTGGACTAGCTTCATTTAAAGCTACATACTCATTTGGTTTGGTCCATGTGTCTGTTAAACACAGTACATTAAACTGCTGATGAGTAATAATTTCATTAATAATAAGAACTTTCGATGTAAGAGATCTAACAGTTAACAGTCCTAGCTTTAGATCAAAATACTGGCTTTACATTCAGTATGATCCAAATTTATTTTAATTAGGTTATTAAAACAAACTACATTTTCTACATTTTTGTTTAGCTTGGGGAACAGACACAGTCTCAATATGGTGGAACCTGAGTGATGATTCTGTGCAGATAGCATATGGTCTGTTTAGCCTGCTTGTCTGCTCCCTGGCCTTGGCTCTGGATTGTCACAGATTAACGTGGCCTATCATGAGACTATGAGCTGTGCAGCAAGAAATGAGAGCAGCACCTTCCTGAGTGGGATGGATACCGTCTTGCTCTAACAGGACACTCTTGCCCTCAAAACTACTCCAATTGTCTATAAAGTCCACACTGTTTTCAGAGAACCACTTGGACAACCAACCAAGCAACCTGCTGTAAGCTACATTGCCACGCCACATTGGGATGTGGCCAGAGCATATTACTGCATCGGACATCGCCTTTGCTAATTTAAACACCTCTACAAAGTTATACTTAGTGACCTTTGATTGACGAATGCTTATATTGTTAGCTCCTACATGGATAACTATCTTAGAAAACATGTGCTTGCCTAAGACCCTAAGATTACCTGCTTTGTCCAGTGCCCTGGCTCCCTAAGTAAAGTTGCTGGTGCCCCTAAAGGCCTAGCTAACATCCTGCACTCCACACACTGAACAAGCTGAATGTTTGGCATGATAAATGTTTAATGTAATGTAGTTGAAGATTTGTTGATAATATTTTCATGAACTTTTTCATGAAAGAGCTTTACAATAATGTGATGCCCTGTCCACAGAACACCATCTGTGTGAGTGATGATGCAGTACATGAAAATATATTTCTTTTGTATGAACAGAAATATGGTACAAGTATGGTTTTATTTTGGAGCAGTGTTTAGGCAGTTTTTATGTCTTACTAAAACTGCATACTTCATCTCCTACTAATCATATAAATGAAGTTGCTCTTTTTCACAAGCAGGGTTGTGAGGTTCCCTGTATAATTTCCTATATAATTTATAATGTTGATATGACAAATCAGAAGTGTACACCACTGTTAACCTGTTTGCCAAAAAAGTTAAGTAAAATGTAAGTAAAATGTGTCTACTTTTTCCTATAGATTGTTCTATTTTCAAGTCTTTTTGTGTGGTTTTTCAGATGTATCTGCAGTGGGAATTTTTATACAACCAGGCAACCCTCCCAAAAAAAGCTTCTGAGAGCTGTTCTTCAAAGCTCCCCACATAAGTGAAACCTTGTGCTCTTGTGACTTTTTTGTTTCATCCTGTGGGATCTCAGTCCCTGAAGCTGGCAAGCTTTCTTACAAAAAATAAAGAAGAACAAAGACAAAACTCCATCTATTGATCATCTGTATTCATATTCATTTAGGACGCATTATATGTTCAATCCAAATAAGGTATTCAGTATATATTTTCAGTTATATTATTTATATAACAATATGCACTTCTACTTCTATTAAGTACACAGTTAAAAGACATGTAAATTTGAAGTGGATATATGCATTGGAAGTACAGTACCAGTCAAAAGTTTGGACGCACCTTCTAATTCAATGTTTTTTCTTTATTTTTATTACTTAAAAGACACTTCATGTCTTAAAGTAATAATGGACTGATGTTTCTCTTTACTTAGTTAAGCGGTTCTTGACATAATATGGATTACTGCAGTTGTGAAATAGAGATATTTACTGTATTCCAACACTACCTCATATACCACAACACAACTGATGATCTCAAACATGTTAAGAAGGTGAGAATTTCTACTAATGAATTTTTAATAAGACACACCTGTTAATTGAAAATCATTCCAGGTGACGACCTCATGAAGCTGGTTAAGATAATGCCAATAGTGTGCAAAGCTTCATCAAGGTAAATGCTGGCTACTTTGATGAATCTAAAATATGAAACATTTTGTTTTGATTTTTTTTACTTTTTTTTGTTTGCCACAAAATTCCATATATGTTCCATATGTTACTTCATAGTTTTGATGTCTTCAGTATTGTTTGACAGTGTAGAAAATAGCCAAAAGAAAGAAAGACCTATGAATAAGTTGGGATGTGCAAACTTTTGACTGATGCAGTATATTGAATTCCAAAACCAAAAGTGTCTGAATACATGTTTATCTCCCTGTAGTCCGACAATTTCTCTTCAAAATTTTGAGGTCGGCCTAAGTAGTTCATTTCTCTGGCCTACCTTATTGTCTGAATGTGAACATTCACGTTCACAATGTGTCATTTTGTGAACATTTTTTATTACCATACTCTTCTTTATCATACTGTGAATCACTATAAAACCCATGAACTGTAACATGTAGAGGTATAGGAGTGGTATTATTTCAGTGTTGGGTGCCCATGTTAATAAGGAACCCTTACTGAAAAAATTAACACACAATTAGAAAAATGGTCCCTCTATTTTTTTTCTGCTCAGCCAAAACTATTTCTTTTGGTAAAGCATTTTTGCCATTTAGAAATTTCTCATGAGCCACACAGATTGCAACTGCTCTGCTCCTGCCTGGTTAGCATCAGCCAGCTAGCCTGGGAAGACAATGCTCAGCATTACCACTATGCTGATCAGATTTCACAGGTGATGTCAGAGGTGTTGAAGAATTACCATGTCCTGCTAAGCTCATAGCTAATGTAGCTATCCAGCGTTATTTCTGGTTGGGGCACAATTTAGGTGGCAGAAGGAATACCTCTGTTTTGATATCTGTTCACTTTCAAAATAAGAAAAATGCAATGCTCTTATGGGTTGCTAGACTGAGCTGCACTGCAATCATCATTCAGTTACACCCATTGAATACATTATATACATCTTCTTGTGAGTGTGACCTGGAATATTAAAAGCCCAAAAATTAGTGAACAGTCAGAAAGGTTGGAATAAACTATGTTTTGGTTTTTCATTGCTGGAGAAAATTGAGGTCATTGAAAAGGAATGGAAAGTTAGCTCTAAATCTGCTCAACAGATGGTTTGTGGGGAAATGCGTTATTGTGCCAACAGTATGGTCATTTTATTACTGTTAACATGTAACTATTTTTTCTTACTCACAAATATTTATATTTACTACATTTTATTATTGCCAACATATAACATATGCATAGCAGAGCGAGTATGATGTCTTTTTGCACAATTGCCCAAAACCATATTCAGAGTCAGCCAGAAGAATGTATACATACTGTAGAAAAAGAAAAATTCTATAAATATTTTAATACTAAATTTATTCAGACATCATGAAATTGATACAAGTTACCTTTGGCCTCTATAATTACAAGAGGTGCTCAAAGTGGTGACCATCAGCTTCCAGACATTTATGTGTAGAAGTGTTCCTGTGTGGATACATTTGATTTGGCTGACTCTGTTCCATATGTTATTTCATAGTTTTGAAGTCTTCAGTATTGTTTAACAATGAAGAAAATTGTCAAAATAAGAAAAACTTATTAATGAGTAGAAAAAGAAAAACTTATGAATGAGTAGGGGTGTGCAAAGTTTTGACTGGTGCAGTATATTAAATAAAAAAAAACAAAGGTGTTTGAATACTTATTTCCCCTTGTTGTATTTCTACAGTTTCTCTTCAATATATTGAGGGCAACCTAAGTAGTTCATTTCTATGTAACTATTTTTATTACTCAAAAATATTTATTATTTACTACATTTTATTACTGCCAACATATAACATATGCATAGCAGAGCCAGCTTGATGTGTTTTTGCCCAATGCCCCAAAACCAGACCTGTTTTACAGCTCCATGCCAAAATAAATTTAGAACGAATATTGTTATGTCTGGACCTATGCCACTGGGGGTCCAAATGATATTGGAGGTGATTTGATATGGCCCAAATGAGGCACATAACAGGTAAAGAAGCAAATCAAGCTTATGATTTTTGTAATCACAGTTTTTTTCCCCAATAAGTTAACACAGACACACAGGAATGAAAAATACTTGAGTAACTGAACATTTTGTTGCTATATTTAAGCATTAAAATAGGGATATTTATTCTTTATTCAAATGTTATTAAAATTGAATAATTTTACTCTTACTTATTTACATTTATAAGAAATGGGAAGCTTAATTTTTCCTCCTTACATTTTTACTTGCACTGCCAAAATATTTGTTACAAATCACAAAGGTATCTTCTCTCATCCAGCCAACAACTGTTATATACATGTTGAATAGGATCCTGGACATTTAATTTTATTTCATTCCTGCATCCAGTCAAGTACATCAACACAGAAATCACTGTCAAGAGTTGTGCAAATATGTCATCTACAGTGACCTTCTCATGCCACACAATGCAGTTGACACTATAGTTATTCATATATGCCTAAAGATCTGATTGTAGCGTAGAACATGAGAATAACATCCCTGTCAATGCCATAGTAGCTAATTGGGAGAACTGGGTGAATTCCCAGTGGGCCGTGGGTTGGTGATGCAATAAAAGTAATGTTAAAGTTATAACTTAGAACTACTTGTTGAAGAGTAGGTTGTTGCAGCTGTGCTCTGAGCCACATACTCACACACACATACACACTGGCAGCCTATCAATCATTCCTTGGCTCACCGTACAGGAGGCAATGAGACAATGAGAGCAGCTCTCTGAGATCCCTAATTGGTGGATTGATTCCAGGCTGGTCACATGACATATGTACAGGTTTGCAGTTAGGCCAGAGAGCCCGCTTAGCTTTTAATCAATAAGGACATCAAAAAAGAAAAGAGGGATCAGAAAAGGCCAGATGAAAGAAGAGAAATATAAAGATGCATTTGATAATGATGCAATTTAATGTGCCAAATCTACAGATTAGTTTGTGACAGCAACAAGCCAAGATGATAGCGATGCAGCTGTTGAGACAGGTATCTATGGCACAGTAGATACTCTACTACATTAATTCATGGTACGCCTTCTAGGTAGCCCATCTTTCAATCATCTTCAAGCTACTTTCAGTTTAGTGTTCAGTAATTTTCAAAGCATTGCTGGGATATTATAAATGACTGGGTTAGTTAGTTAGTTAGCTAGCTAGTTAGCTAGTTAGCTAGTTAGTCCAGTCTATCATGGACACAGATTCACCCAAACTGGACAGTTAAAGATTCGAACAGAAATCACCTGTTTTTTTTCCATCTTCAACTGTCTAGTCTCAGTGAGTCTGTGTCCATGATAGCCTCAGATTTCTGTTCTTGGCTGACAGGAGTGGAACCTGGTGTGGTCTTCTGTATTGTAGCCCATCCACCTCAATGTTTGATGTGTTGTGCATTCTGATATAATTTTCTGCTCACCATGGTTGCAAATAGTACTTATTTGAGTTACTATAGTACTTCCTGTACTATAGGGCCTGCAGACCCTCTGCTCACAGCATGTTTATTGTTTTTCACACCTATGTCTGCTAGCTAACAAATTGTAGATCAGTCAGTCATGATTCAAATCTATAAATCTTTTCCTGGCAATGGTAAAAGTTTATTTCCATTTTATCAATCAATCAATCAATCAATAAACCAATCAATCAATCAACCAATCAGTTAGTTTGTTAATCAGTTATTAATTTGCCAACTCAACTCAGCCAAGATGGCAACTTTCCATTCTAGAAAATTCAGGCTTCAAAACCACACACTGGGACAAAATGCCATCATATTGTTCTCCCATATACAGTATTCGGTCATTGCTCCAAACATGTGGCCCAGCACTCTTAATGGAGAGAACACTAGTAGCCCTGTGATGGAATAGTGTCCCTTCAAGGGTATATTCTGGCCTTGTGTGTTGTGTTCTCGGGACAGGATCTTGGATCCAGCATGATTCTGACCAGGTTAATGTGGTTACTGAAGATGCATGAATTAGTGAATGAGAGTGGTAAATTATGAGGCAAGGTTCCTACACCTACTAAAGTTATGAAGAATGCTAAAGAAAGCTGACGTTTTTGATGCAGCAAAGGACCTTTTCCCATATTAATATTTTTCAACATGAAACTATAAATTGTTATTTATTGCTATTCCTTTGAGCTATTGCATAAAACTCATAATGTTATTTATAGTAGACCATTACTTTTAATGAAAATGTGAATCATAGACAGTGTTGGTGTGCAGATAAAGCATAGATTTAGTTAAGGCATAAATCCCTTCTCCCTTCTTATTAGAGGATGTATAACAATGGACTGTTTTATGGGCCCTTACCGTTCGAAATCTTTTTTCTCCTGTGATCAAAGTAGAGCCATGAAAGCCTTCCCTCAGAGGATTCTTCACATCCTTTAGTTTAATAGTGCACTGAAGATGATGAAAGAACATCTGAATCTCCACTAGATACACCTCATTCTTAAACATTTCCCAAGGTTGTGTATAGCCTGCAGATACAGTTGACTAATGTTACATGGAGTATGCAACCTGGATGAATGCTTTAATCTGCTTTATTCAACTTTAGTAAGAACACTCACTACTAAGGGATCTGCTAATCTGCTTTGGAACATGCATGTTGGCATAAAGCTGTGATTTTTCATTTAGAGTCATAAGCAAATCATCATATACTAGACTGCAATTCTCAGCTTGACTTTATAAATAAAAAAAAACTTTAGCATGCTTGCTGTAGATTGTTGGAGAAACAAAAACAAAATACATCCCTCCAAAATTTGAAAAAGCAGGGCACATTAAATATGAACCATCACAAATATATAAACTATATTTGATTGGAGGTCATTCAAAGCCACTTTTACTGTGGCATTTTTAAAAACTAAACCATGCATGAATTGTCCATTGGAGAATTAGCTGTTATCCAATGGAACTAGTTTCCAGGAGTGGTGATTACCAGGAATCAATCAAATAACATAAGTATTAGTGAGAGTGTGGCTGTCATGGGTACCATCCTTTCACTGTTCCAAATACATATTAAAGCATAATTGTGTAATTTGCTACAGGTGAAACCACCTGTTCATAGCAAACTGCATGTTTTTACGTACTTTAGCTATCCAGAATTTGAGTGAAGGTGATTCATAAAATCTTTCAGAATTCACCTAGAAGCATATGCATGTTAACAAAAATGAATATATTTTTAAATGCTCAAATATACTATGGTAACACTCATACGAATAATTAATCGCATCCTGGTTTCATTCAATATGTTCTATAGAATAAGCATCATTCCACAACTTAGATATGTTTTTGCAGCAGGGGCAAGAATTCAAACATCCAAAGCATGCACAACAGCATGTACTTAGATTTTAACATGTAACACTATTGTATAAACACATTTTATAGTACGAACATACATTGTTTAACTTAGAATTAAGAATGTAAGGAGGGTCATCTTACTGAAAAGAAGTATTAAACTCACTAAAGTGCTATTAAATAAAGTTTTATTAAATTAGCAACTAGCTACAGAAATGTGTAATTAAGGAGCTTTTTTCTGAGCTATTACCAAGAACGGCCAAACTATTCCGAAGATATGTCTATATACAAAGGGAAAAAAGTGGTAATGATTTCTTATGGGAATGATTAGCGTGCATGATTAGCGGGCAGTGGTAGCGCAGTGGTTAAACTGTTGGACTAGTGATCATGAGTCATGGTCATGAGTTCAAATCCCAGCACTCTCAAGCTATCGCTGATGGACCCTTGAGCAAGGCCCTCAACTGCTCAATTGTATAAATGAGATATATGTAAGTCTCTCTGGATAGGGGCGTCTGCCAAATGACATCAATGTAAATGTAAATGATTAAACAATGGAAATATAGACCATTTATGCATATCAATGAAAATGTGAGTATGTTACTGTGAACATGGATGCAGACTGTAACTGTAATAGAAAGACATCACTCACTGTCTCCGAGAGAGGCTAGGTTGTTATTACACTGCTTTCAATCAAAATGATCACTACATGCAATAAAATGCAGCATATGATTACTACAACAATAGATCCTCAGCAACAAAAGTCTCTCACTTGACTTTTTTTTTAACTTTACAGAACATCCTGTTTGACAACGTTGACACAAGTGAGGGAAATAGCACATCAAATAACCTTTGATTCGTCTACAGTAAAACTCAGGAGGAATATGTATATTAGAACAGATACAGTAGATTACATATATAGTCCTCTGAAAAAAGTATTGTATCAGGAAGGTCAATCCTTTTGCTTTTGCTATGTACTAAGACATTTGGGTTTGGGATCAAAAGTTAAGTATATAATTGATCAGAATTTCAGCTTTCATTTCTTGCTATTTACATCTAGATGTGTCAAACAACTTAGAACATGCCACATTTTGTTTGAACCCAACCATTTTTCAAGTGATCAAAAAATATTGGAACATGTGAATGCCAGGTGTTTATTTTTGCCCAGGTGTGCCCTGTTAGATTGATTTTTTTAAAACAATTAATAGCTCTGAATATCTACTCTTGGTTTGAGTCCTGTGTTTCACCCCAGAAAACTGCATTTGCTGTTAAAAAGGGAACATAAAAGCCATTTTGAAACTGAGAAAAAAAGGATAAATCTATCAGAGCCATTGCATAAGCATCGGGCATAGCCAACACAACAATATGGAAAGTCCTGAAAAAAGAAATAAACCACCAGCGCACTAGCAACCAGACGTTGAACAGGTCGAGAAAAACAACAGCAGTTGATGACAGAAACATTGACAGAACTGTGAAGAAAAACCCAAAAGCAACAATCACTGAACTCACCAATAACATCTTCAAGGCATGGGTGAAACTATCACAATCCACCATTTGAAGAAGACTTTGAGATCAAATGAGGCCATACCACTAAACGCAAACCAGTCATCAGCAGTAAAAATCAGAAGGCCAGAATGGATTTAAAGAAATAAAGAGATGAGCCATAAAAGTTCTGAAATCAAGTTACTGAAAAAACTTCTACCAAACTGATGGAAAGGACAAAGTGTGACCAAAGAAAGGTTCTGCTCATGATCAAAAACATGCGAGCTTATGGGTCAAGCACAGTGGAGGTTGTGTCATCAGATGTTCTTGCAAGGCTGCTTCTGGAACGGGTTCACTAATCTTTATTGATGATGTAACTCATGATTGTTGTAGCAGAATGAATTCGGAGGTCTACAGAATCATTTCACCTGCCTATTTACAGAAAAATGCAGCCAATCTAATTGGGAAGAACTTCATCATGCAGCAAGGCAATGACCCAAAACTCAACAAAGGACTTCATCATGGGGGGAAAAGGTATTTAGAGTGGCCAAATCAATTATCAGAGTTTAATCTAATTGAGCAGCATTTCCCCTCCTGAAGAGAAGACTTGGTTTGGAAGGGAAGGGAGATATAACTAACCCCCTATAACTAACAACAACTGAAAAAAAGCTCTGGAACAAGCCTGGAAAAAACATCACAAAAGAAGAATGCAATCAGTGGATTGCCAGCTTGATGCAGTTACTGCAAGCAAGGGATATGCATCCAAATATGATCTTTGTTTACTTTCATTTCCTTTAAGACTGTTCCAATCTGGTCCAATGACAAATATTACAGAAACTTTAGATTTTTTTTAGTAGCAGATTACTAGCTGCATTACTAGCATGTCATTTGAATCATTTTCAATGGGACTGCCATAGAGGTATTTACATTCCTATGATGTTAAATAGTGTTTCTACTACAGTCTGATATCCACTCAAAATGTATGAGCACATTGAATTTAGTAATTTAATTGTGCTGATCATGTTGTGAGTTTATTTAGCATATTTCTTCATCCCCCTAAGTGAATGCCTGTCTATGTTACTGATGGGAGTAATAGGAGTAGCCTCATTGTGCTTGTGCCCAAACTGGATGGGGTGATTTGTTTCTGTGAGGACTTTCACAAGGTGATGACTGTTTCTAAATTTGATGCCTATCCAATGCCTCGGATTGACAAGCTTCTAGATCGTCTGGTTTTTACTCTGTCACGGCTTTCACTAAGAGTTATTGCCATATTCCCTTGTTGTCACGAAAGTTCTAGGAAAAATAGTTTTCTCCACAGTATATATCTTCTAATCTATTTACGCTGTTTTGGGTGCTGGATATATTTAAAAGTTTAATGGACTGCTTTCTCTGGCCCAACTGCACCTATGCCACAACCTATTTATATACATAACCTACAGTAATGATTGGAAGTGGCATATGCAGCATGGGAGGACAGTCCTTGAGTCCTTGAGATGAGACATTTGATACATTATTGAGTATTTGTGAAATGCATATTAAAGCTGTGGTGATGTTATATAATACACTATAAATCTAAGTCAAGAATGTAATGTTAAACTGTTTACCTGACAACTCAAATGTGAAAAGCCAGGCAAATATACATTGCAAGTATCACAATGTATCGTGCAGCATTGCAATAAATTGATTTCTCCTTTTTTTAATGCATGATTAGCCATCATCTGCAGCCATGAGCATATGGGAAGTGGCTATGGGTTAAATATCTTTGTTGTTACACTGTCATTACAATTACCTTAGAACAGGTGCAAAGCTACAATAAAGCTGACCTCTACAGTCTAAGTACCACCAGTTTATATTACCTGTACTCTTATTTGTCGCTCTGTATATCTATACCACCACTTCTGAATGAAAATAGCCTTCGAATCTGTGGGAGGCCATGAGATCCTAAAATTATCTTATTTCTTTGAATCACATTTAAGAAAGGTTGTCACCCAGCCAGCGCACAAGGGCTCACATCATGGTTTACATGGCATCATGCAGGCGTGCGAGGAGCTTACACTATCAACCACCCAGTAAACTCACACTGGGTCTCAATACTACACATACTTCACATTTACATTGGAGGAAATGTGTGGATTTGTATGTGTTGGGGTTTGTTGGTATGTGCAGTGTGTGTGTGTGTGGGGGGGGGGGGGGGGGTGTTGAGATGGCGGTGTTAGATGGTAAGCAGCGTTTTATTTTTCGTAAGTCAGGAGCTAAAAAAATAAATACACTTGATGGCAGTGATCCAATCCAAGACTGCAATCACTACAAAAAATGTCAAGATTACTCAGTGGAGGCAGGTGAAAGAGCATAAAAGCTGTAATAATATTATGGTGCTGTTTAAGGCCTCATTTGCACAGCTTTGATTAATCATAGAGCAAATCTTTTATTAATTGCAGAATATGTATAATTTCTGTCACTAACCTAAATGTGCTTCCCATGTTACTTGATAATTAGCCCCATAGGTCTCTCTGTCTCTTTCTCATTCTAAGTATGTTCAGTAAGTAGTAGGTAGTAGTAGTCATTCCCATATGGTGCCCTCATTTTTCCTGAGATAATGGATTTATTTTCTACTCTTTCCATAGACATCATATTGAGGGAGGAAAGAAGGCAAAAGGGAGGCAAAAGGGAAAAGTGCAATTAACCTCAAACTGACTTGCAGGTCAATTTCATTGTGATGGAGGCTACATAAGATCACAGCCACGGTTCATTACCTTATGTAGAGCACTATAAGAGATTTCACCTTGATCTCCTCCAGTTCTATTGAAAAAAAATCTTTGCTTACATAGAAGTGGCTGTTAGAATGATAACAGCTGGATTTTGAAATAGTTTTTTTTTATTGTGAAGCTGAAAGAGCTTGAAAGTCTTTCATCACCCACAGTTCTGCCAGAGGGAAACTCTTGAAATGTTGCAAAATACAAGTTTAATGAACATCATGTTTAGGATTTAAAAATTCAAACTTCCTGTACTTCCACTAAAAGAGATTCTCAAGCATGGAAGTGTGGCTACAACCTTGCAGAATTTTTATGCCTTCGTCATTAGATTGTGAAGGCGTTATATTTTCAGGTTCTGTCTGTGTATCCGTCCAAGATTCTCTTTAATGTGATATCTCAAGAACAAGCCGTTGAATGTTTATAAGATTTATAGACAATTATCATTGTAGCCAGCAGATGAACTGATAAGATTTTGGACAAGATCAATGTCTGAAATAGTTTTTCTCCAATAGCTTAATACCTGTTTATCATACATCGATATTACTTACATATTCATGGCCAGGAAATCAAGGACTATTCTCTAGCTATGTATGATTTTTGTTTTTGATCCATCCATTCTTCCATCCATCCATCCATTCATCCATCCATCCATCCATCCAAGGTTCAAGTTGGTGCGATATCTCAGTACAGAGTGGGTGAATGCCTGTAGGATTTACATGGAATTATCATTGTAATCAGCAGATGAAGTGATTAGACCTCGGAAGTGATTCTTACAGGGTCAAGATCATGTAAATGTTAAATGTCTACAATAGGACATAAGAAGGAATAGAGTACTTGGCAGTGGCGGCATTCCCATCAACCTTGCAGGCTTTGAGTTCTCCTTAATTAAAATAAATTGCATTCAGTCGCTAGCTTTAATTTTGAGAACGAAAACTTGCAGAACAACTAAAAGATTTCTTGTCACATAGAATCTTTCCTGAGTACATACAGTGATGATCAGGTTTTCAGATGCGTCTGTTCACTGACGTAACAATGGTTTCGTGATCCTGTTACTTCATTTGCATAAAAAGGACATAAGAATACATTTTTCCAACATAAAAACGCGCAAACAAAAAAGTTCCGTAATGAGGACAGAAATTTACATTGACATGCATATGTGAACATGTGCTGACTTTCTCTGCTATACTTCCATTAAGGTCTGACAGACATTTACCAGGAATCTTCAGTCAGCGTTAGACACATGGGCCCACATTCACAGACGAGATGACCCAGCCTAAAACTTAGATGTAACTACTCAGAAAGTTGAGCAGAATTTGCGGGTACAGGTGGGTAGGGTGATTGCCTAAATCAGAGGAGTGTCTTAGTTACGTGTAATTATGATCTTCTTGTGCAATACCAACTTGAGCAAGGAACAGTATTGTATATCTGGCAAGGCCAGAACTACTATCTGTTAGTCTAAATCTGAGACACTGCCATCATCTTGAGGACTGAAAATATTTTATAAAGTTTTTTATTTGTTGTAACTGAAAACTCAATGACTAACCTACCATTTATTATGATTAATGAAAAATTCTAAATTTGGAGGTTCTCATGCTGATGTGCAGATGTTCACAGTTTCTAAAGAATAGCAAATGCGTTACTTGATTTTTATACATCTGCCTAAAATAATAGTGTGTGTTCTGAATCAAGCTGCTAATCTAGGAGTACTTCTTCAAAATACATTGTTCTTTAAATAACTATATTTGAATCATATTTTATGGCTGACAGTGAGTTTGTTTCTGTTTGAAATTTGTACTGTGTAGAGCACCTTTAACATAAGAACCACTTGTTCCCTGAAAAACACGATGATCCATGCCTCAACAAATTGAGCAAATTAATAACAGAAAAAACAACAGCATTATCTGAAAACTAAAAGTGCTCTGGGTACTTTTTGTTGCTTTGTTTTCTTGTCAGGAATAGAAATGTAAAAATAAACCATCAAAATCCAGGCAGAAAAAACTTTTTTTTTTCTTTTTTTAAATCTGGGTTTTACCAAATGTTTTTTGTTTTTAATTTGTTCAATTTGCTGAGCCATTGATCATTGTTAGCTGGCTAACAAGTTTAGGAACCAAAATTTAGAAAAAATGGAGGATCGTACATATTATTTAGCACAGAAAAAGCAAAAGGGAGTGTGAATGTAAGTACACTGTGGGCACCTGACAGCCATCACAAGCTCTAATACATGCTGGGAAAGGAATAGGGAAAAGGGATACAAAAGGGAAAGGAGTACATAGTGGACCTTTAATGAAGTCCAGGTGCCCAGACTACTTACATTCACACTCCATTGTATTTTTCCAAACTTTTTATCCAGAACTAGCAAACACTGATTCCTCTTATTTCTTTTTCCTTGTCTTCTTTTCTTCTTGTTATCTTTCCGGTGCTTCCTTCCTGATTCACGCTGCCACTTATAAAAATGCAAAATGTGGAAAGTGCTCTCTAGCAGTTTGTCCATTCTAGGCTACTGTAGGGGTGCAACATGGCAGATCTGTAGAGGTGGACACGCTCAAAATGTAGATACAAACAGCTCACTCTAAGCTTAGAAAAACACAATGATTTGTAGTTACAGGTTCATACACTAATGAAACGTACTTATAAATACTGTATTCCGTTTCTGCTAATAGATCCCCCTAAATCCTACATGGTGGGCCTTTAAAGTAAATTTAAAGGTTCTTTAGGGTCCTAAAAGTTTAGTTGTTTTGGGGTGGGAAAACACTAAAGAGTAAGAGCTTAATGAACATGAGGTGTAAACTGCAAAAAAATTACATCTTTCGAAGTGAAAATATCTTGAACATAGTTTAATTTATCTATTTTTTTTTTATGTGAGATTACAATAAACCAAATATAGGATTATTAAACATATTTCAGGGTTTAATAGTCTTCTTCTATCGTCAGAATATTTTTTAAGAATTTATTCCTAGAAAGAAGAAATATTATCTGTCAATATTAAGAATATTTAAAACTTGAAATAAAAAGATTTGCTAGAAATATGTTTAATAAGCTTGTATTTAGTTTATTGTAAACATGCAATTTGAAATATGAGACATTTGTGACTACATTTAAGATGTTCTCATTTGATAAAATGACATTATTTTGCAATATAATTTTGTCTTCTGACCCGGCTTCCTTTATGCTGGATCGTTCACATAATTATATTAAAGCAACATCAAATGAATGTGCTTGATAAAAATAAGCATGAATAAAGCATCAGGGGGTTCATGTTAGCTCATACGTATTTTCTCTTACTGTAAACATCTTCCAGCTCGCTGTTCTTTGCGGTCTCTCAGACTGATGTGCTCTGTAGCCAATCAGCAACAAACATGTGATGCTTTGCTAGTGTGTTTATTGGTTTGGCTGTCCATCCATCCATCCATTATCTATACCGCTTCATCCATCTGGGTCGCGGGGAAGCTGGAGCCAATCCCAGCATCTTCGGGCGA
>JAQQZR010000023.1:29810516-29821339 GCA_030068235.1 Notoglanidium macrostoma
GAACAGGTGCGCCTCGTTAAAAGCTTATTAGTGGCATTTCTTGCCTTCTTAATGCATTTGAGACATACAGTAAATAGAAAATGGTAAATGATAAAAGTACAGTATTTTTTATAACAGCCCTATTGAGCAACTGTAGTAATCCATATTATGTCAACAACAGCTCAACTAAGTAAAGAGAAGCAACAGTCCATCATTACTTTAAGACTTTTAAGTAATAAAAATAAAGAAAAAAACACTGAAATAGAAAGTGTGTCCAAACTTTTGACTGGTAGTGTATATTAAAATGTTAAAATGTTTACTGTTGTTTGTTGCTATTCATTATTTTGTGTTACTGCAGTTTTATTTTTACTTAGAACTAATCCTTCTCCAATTTTTTTAAATATTGATTTAATCTTTATACAATTATGTCATGTTATATTATGTTATATTATGTATATTAATTGTAGATTTACAACATAAACATTCAGAGATCATCTGGACAATCCAGAGCTAAAAAATTGTCTTACCACATGCTTAACACAGGTGTGCTGGGTCAGTATTTCCTAAGCTATGCTTTAAAACATATTATTCAGTAACCACAGTGGATGTGTCATTGTGAGGAGCAGCTTAGCCAAGTGGTGACTGCAAACGACACTGTAATTAATTCTCCTGAGAGCTTGTGTGTGCCATGCTCTGTCCCTCCAGCAACAGTCAGCTCAGCTCTGACGGATACTGAGAACTCATTACAGTGGAGTAAACTCACATTCAGCTCCATCATCTACTTATTTATTAGAACAGCTGAGAGAGCATCGGGTTTATGCAGCATTTGGATTACCAAAATAAGGGTTGTCCCATGTTGGAGGGCAAGAGAAAGACAGCTGTCTTCCTTATTTCAGGATGGTGAATGAAGCCCCATTATTCCGTTTACTGGATGAGTTTGAAAAACATGTCAGAAAGTAAGTCACAACTGTGTTTGTTGATTGCTCATATTATGATAATCTTGTAAACTGTGATAAAATTGTTAAAATTGATAAAAATGTTATGTAGTTATTGTTATATGAAAATTTAGGTATACCTCTCAGTCATGTACATTCATGTCATTTATACATGCTATCCTTATGCTAATAATTGCTAGGGTTATTCTATTATGTATTCTGACAGATGTTATATTACATGCCTTATGAAAACTGCCCTAGCAGGCCAGGAAGCCATTAAGCAAAAAACAGTAAGCACGACACGTGTTTTTAAAATCCATTAGTCTCTAGTAGTTATTATTGTATTAATACTGTATGTTATGATTATTTTATATTTACTTTTTACTTTTCATATTTTCTACAGACTTTTGTAGATTTTATATTTGTAGATTATTACTATTATTTCTACTGCTACTAGGTGGCTTGGTCGTGCAGTGGTTAGCATTGTCACCTCACAGCAAGAAGGTTCTGGGTTCGAACTTCACAGCTGACTGGGGACTTTCTGTTTGGAGTTTGCATGTTCTTCCTGTGCCTGGGATGGTTTCCTAGAGGTGCTCTGATTTCCTCTCACAGTCCAAAGAGAGATTAGGTTACCTGACCACTCTAAATTGCCCATAGGTGTGAACGTGAGTGTGAATGGTTGTTCATCTCTGTGTTAGCCCTATGATAGATCGGTGGCCTATTATAATTTTTTTATTATCATTATTTATTATTATTATTACTAATTTTTTTATTGCTTTACTGGTCTGCATAATCCATTGACCAAATCTACCAGTGGCTTTACCACCAACATATTCTGGGAGTTTACATGGGTTAACATCATGCAACACTACACATGTTAACCATTACTGGACCACATTGTGTCCATAAGTGGTGACTGCAAATGGCACTATAATTAAGTTTCATGAGAGTCTCTGTGTGCCATTTTAGAAAGTAACAAATCACTTCATTTCTTTATATTAGCTGTTATTTTCTTTATCATTTTGGGAGAAGGTCATAACAAACCCTTTGTAATACAATTCACAATTGACATTGCCTATCAGGTCCGAGCAAATGAGACACTTATTTAAAGTGTTATGAAGTTGTAGCACCCTGAGATGAAATAACACAGATGGAAGCATGGATATGAAATATAAAAAAAGATTTCAGATACATAGACAAACATCTATGGAATTACTCAGATTAGTAAATCTCAGAAAATTTTGAGATTTAAAGAATTTGAGCATTATAACATTTATTATTTTAGCAGTGCTTATTCTTCACTCAAATCCTGTTCTGCCAGTGTTCAGTAAATCACATGCTGCATGAGACTAATGATGAAGCAATGGGTTCCTTGCACTCAGAGTTGTGCGCATTTCTGTTTAGAAATTTTGCAGTTCTCAGGTTTCTTGTAGCACTGCTTACATGTTTAGGGTTTGGACAAGTAGATCTTTGCAACAAAGATGAAATTAAAGATAAAGATTAACCTATATCAGAGAGTGTTGAAAAAGGGCTTATGATAAAAAAGCATCCTGTCTTATCTGTGAAACACAATGCTATGGGTGTGTGGGTCTGCCTGTGGAACTGGTTTACTTATTTTTAGTGAGGATGTGACAACTGGCAGCAGCAGCCTCTGAATAAATTCCGAAGAGTATAGAAGCATCTTAACTGGCTCAGATCCAACCAAGAAAAGCAGGTGGCATTTCATCTTGAAACAGGAAAATGGCCCATCAAGTTTTTTAGGGTTCTAGTACGGGAGTCTAGAAAGGCCATGCATTATTTCTTTTTTTCTCCATATGATCTCCACATAACAAAAATTGTCTTCTCAACATATTTTTTTAATTAAAAATAATTGCATCATAAATGCACTATTACGGATTCATACTGCACATCAAGGAGTGTTTTAAGGCTATAGTTGTAGGGTTATGGCCTTACCACGCTTTGGGTGTGGGTTTGATCCTAAGCTTGGGTGACTGTATAGTGTTCAATTATTTTTTCCACATGTGGCCTTGAGGATCAATAAGGTATGTCTATTAATCCATCTATCTAGTCTCAGCTCCTGACCATTTCTCAATTAGTGTCTGTCGCTTGAGAAGGCATCTTGGAAATCTCCAACTATACCATAGCAAGCACTATAATGATCCTGAACAGGTGGTCAGTTTCATTGCCAGTCAATATGAGAGCCTGGGATGTCTCCATGCTTAGACAGATAGATAGATAGATGTACTTTATCGATCCCAAAGTGGAAATTTGAGAAGTACAGTCACCCTAGTTCAGGATCAAACCTACAACCTTGAAGCTATAAGGCCATAACTCTACCACTGCACCAGAGACTTTCTGTTAAGGCGTTGCCTGATGTATAGTGTGAATGCCCAATAATGCATTTCAACATAGAAAATGAAGTCATGACACAACTTTTGATTGACAGCTTACTTACTTACAACTTACTTAATCAACTGAACAACTTGGTTATCTTGAGATCACAAAAAAAGGAATAATGCAGGGCCTTTCTGGACTTCTGTGAGTCGTACACGTCAGGCAGTATTTGATTTCATAAGTCATACAACCACATACTAAACATAACTTTAATTAAGATTTGCAGTAGTAAATAACAGTAGCAATAATTTAAGTTAAAACTTTAAATTAAATTAAAACTCGATTTATCCTTTAAATTCTATAAATAGTTAACCACACATAACTCAAACGTTTAAAAAGATCCCAACAAAATGTTTTATTGATACCTTCACAAAAATTTGCATCTCTCCTCTGCTGTGACCTAATTAATCAGGAATGCTGTTGTAGTGAAAATCTAGTTGTAGAACACTTGTTGATCACTTAGTCGAAAACTTGTGGAAGTTGTGAAGTTGTAACACTTCTCTGATTCAGCCGTAGGTAATCACAGGTAATTGCAACAGCAGTTCTATAAACAAGAAATTAATATTGACTATAGCTGCAAGGAGCAATGAGGCATATCAGCAGGGCAGAGTTGCCATGGAAACTTTAGGTGGTTAAATGACAAAAAAATTGTGCTTCATCAGAATGGGGTCTCAAGTTCTTATGCCAAGTCTGGATTTGAAACTTCAAAGCATTGTTGACTTGTGTTCTCACTTCCTGTTTAGCAGTTTTGCCTCCATTTTTGATGAACTGTAATGGATAAATGGCTTTGTCTCTGCTTTGGGATCTCCCAAAATGCAACCACACATAAGAAATACTTTTTAAGGCAACCACATCAACAGTTATTGAGCAAAACACACTTTTGTTTTGCACAAAATTAGCAAGAATTAAACAAGTGGATAAAGTAAATTGGTGTGGGGCAGCTTTTCCCTTGATTTCCTTTTAATGTTGAAGTCTTGAGGGTGGGCAGCACAGTGATGTAGTGGTTAGCACTACAGAGTTCAGAAGGTCCCGGGTTCAATCCCTCGATCACCCAGGGTGCCTTTCTGTGTTGAGTTTGCATGTTCTCCCCGTGCATGTGTGGATTCTGGTTTCCTCCCATGGTCCAAAAACATGTGAATTAATTTAATTGGCTACTTTAAATTGCCCATAAGTGCAAGTGTGAATAGTCCCAGCCATTAGGGACCTCGTGGTGCCGGTCCCAAGCCTGGAGTGTTGCGTCAGGAGGGGCATCCGGCGGAAAACCTCTGCCGAATTGATGATGCGAATGACACACAATCCGCTGTGACCCCCAAACAGGGGTCGGTAAATACCACAATAAGGGGTTGGAATAAGCCGAAAGGAAATTTTTTCTCCCAAGAGTGTAGTGCTAGAGCACTCGAGCACTAGAGCACTCAAACATGAAACCTGTTGAAAAGAACTGGGGAACTGTCTCCAATCAGTGTGCCAAATTTCAAGACTTTTTGCCATTAGGTTGTATGGACTGTCTTAAACACCCTAGCCAGGAGAAGAAGATTGAGAGGAAGATGATGACGTGTAATAATAATAAGAAAATGCAGAAACAGAATGGGTGCCTGTGCAGCTTCGCTGCTTGGCCCCAACTAACTGACATTTCAGATGAATATGTCCAAATATTTTGTTTATTTTTACTCCATCAAAGAAAAAAGCTTCTAAAGAAGCCACAGCTGGATAGAAAGTTGCGTGTTGCCATGGTAACGCACAGACTGACTGACAGCCTGTAGTTTAGTTTAGTAACATTTTCAGTGTGATGAACTATTGCTAGAACTGAAATTTTATGTCGCAATGGGGGAAGTGAAACACGCAGTGATATGTCACAGTATATTATATTAAATTTCAGTGCTCTTGGAACACCGCTCGTCCAATCAGATTAGTGAACCTGAACAAACTGTGGTATACCTCTAGTTAGACAGCTTCCATCATATAAAATAAAGTAGCTACGTGATTAATCATTGCTTGTTTAACAGATGTTTAGAACATCTGCTTGGCTGAGAAGTGAGAGAGTACTGAATTTAGCTGATTACAGAGATGGTTTAATGATCTGACGCACTCACACTGAACACCACATACTCTTGAGTCATGAAGATGCTACAACCCATGGTGCAGTAGCCCATGTGTTTAAAAGCATTTTTCATAAATGTGTCAGACTCGAACATCTTTTATAGACACTCTACATGACTGGGAATGCTTAGGATGATGTGGTGTAGCCTTGGTCTTTCCTAAAATTACTGCTCTAAATTCATTAACATTTATAAGCAGAGAAGGTGAGAGCCTTGGCAGATCAATCATTCATCTTTCTTTAAACAGAGACCTCTCCTTTTCTTTCCTACCTCCCCCTCCTGTAATAATTATCAGTTAATTTCCTGCCAGCAGCACTGCTGATAGGTAGGTGGCTGTGCACTGTGGCAGCTCAGGTGGATGGCTATAGTGGCTGGCAGTCAATGTGCTGGACTCTGTTTCTCAAATACCACAGGCGCATGATAGATATTAGAAAAAATGAGCAGACACGAAATCACAAACATATAAATAACATTAATTAGCATTATGGCATAAATAGCACGGTGCTTTGGAAAGGGAGCGCAGACTGTGGATCTTCACACTTCTAAAGCTGACATTCACAGATGAGAGCAGAAAAAGGGATACATGTGGTGCAGTGTGTGATGTGGCTCTGTGGAGAGCTCTGAGCCAGCAGGACAAGCGGACTTAACTGGGTGCTTATCAGAGAGTGCCATCAGTTAAACACTCCTGCTGCTCACTCTGCAAATGATTATGGGTGATTGTAGGTGTACAGTGCCACATTTGGTGTATTGAGAGTTATTAGATATTAGTTTGGATATTCACTTAAAATATTCCCCTCCAAACAAGTTTAGTTGCATGTAACTGTAACAGCACCTGGATTTTTCATTCTTCATCGATTCCAGTCAGTGTACGCCAACACAGAGTCGAGATGGAGGACACTGTATAGAAAAGGTACGATTGAGTAATGTATTAGTAGCCAAAGCACCCTGATCTTAGGTAATAACAGACTTGGAGGACTTTTGCTCTTGTGTCAGCTGTTTTTTCTGAGATTGGAATGTCTCATTAGTGTTATCTTGTTTATACAATGGTCTTTACATTATAATATTTAAAATGCCTAATCTTTCTGTGTTTTACATACTCAGAGCTTGAGTAATGAACTTTTATAATGGTATGAAAATAGGCATTAAAAAAAAAGGGCATAATTTCATTTAGTCATGATAGCTGCCAGCATGCAGAAGGTAAGGATTCTATGTGAAGTGGTAGGAAAAATAGCTAAGAGTTGGATAAACTAATAAAGCAACCTTTATTTCATGCTTTCTTTCCAATTTAAGATTATTTTGTAAAGGAAAATAGGGAGTTGAAAAATATTTAATTAATATTAATGGAAAAGAAAAATGGCAATAGGGCAATTTTACAATATTCATTCCTACTGATGGTTACAATATAGTGTAGTGTGTTCTAGAGCAATACTGCGATACTGTGTTTAGTAAGCAGATGACATTATTGTCCTTCTGTTTGAGTAAAGTATTAGCAGGTTTCAGCTATAGCAGTTTTAGTGACGCTGCTGTGAATCAAACGTGTTTCCACACATGGTGGAAATTAGACTTTTACTATGAAAATCAGATAATGGAGAAGTGGGTCAAGAAGTTTCTTCACATTATCCTTTTTAATGTCACGATTTAAAGAAGGATAGGCAAAATCATTGCGGTTTAACAATGCACATAGAGCTCTACATTATGTTTCTCCAAAGGGAATAATTGTGCAATTTGGGGTGCGTTTTTCTTTTTCTTACTTTTTTTTGCTACATATCTGCAGCAATTACAGCTTTGCGTCTTCTTGGTTAAGGCACTATAAGCTTTGCACACCTGGATTTGGACAGTTTCTCCCATTCTTCCTAGCAGATCCTCTTAAATCAGATTGAATGGGGAACGTCTCTGAGCTGCCATCTTTAGGTCTCTCAACAATTGTTCTCTGGCATGACTCGGACATTTAGAGACTGTTTTCTTGTTATATGCTTCAGGCCATTATTGTGTTGACAGGTGAACCTTCACCCCAGTCTGAGGTCGTGTACACTCTGGAGCAGGTTTACTTTAAGGATCTCTCTATATTTGGCTGCATTCATTCATCTTTTAATTCTGATTGGTCTCTTCATCCATGCCACTGAGAAACACCCCCACAACATGATGTTGCCAGCACAATGTTTCACCATAGAGATGGTATTAACCAGTTGAACTTGGTTTTTCCTGATGCCTAGCTACTCTAACCACTTTAGGCATGGTATGATAGGCTCTAGCCACTTTACGATTAAGTCCTGATTGATGGAGTATTCCTGGTATTGGTAATCCTTCTCAAAGATATCCTCATCTCTGTGGAGGACTTCTTGAGCTTTGTTAGAGTGTTCTTGGTCATCTCCCTGGCCAAGGTCTTTCCCTATTACTGGCCTGAGTTTGGCTGGATGAAGAGGTCTAGGAGGAGTTCTGGTGGCTCCAAACTTTTTTCCATTTCACAATGATCGAGCCCAACTGTGCTCCTGGGTGAATTCAGAACTTCTGAAACCTTCAGAATTCAGAACCTTCATGGATTAGTTTTTGTTCTGTCATGCTTTATGAATTGTCGAAACTTATACACACAGGTGTGTGCGTTTCTAAACAAATGTTCAGTCAACTGATTTTGCCTCAGGAGTACCCTAGTCATGGTCTAGAGACAACTCAAGACAGTCAACGCAAGCAGACTGCACCTGAGCTCAATTTGGAGTGCCTTAACTAAGGGTCTGAATAAAATTTTTTTTTCAGTTATAAATTTCCAGAAATGTTTAAAAATGTTTTTGATTTGTCATTCTGAAATATTTTTTGTAGATTAATGGCAAAAAGGAAATGAAATCTATTTTATATTATATCTATAAAACAATAAAAATTTGAGTCTTTCTTTTCCTATCCACATTAGACTGGTCCAGAGCAAAATTGTTGAAGCTCTGCTTTCAACATGGCAGCATAAAAAAGCTGCTATTATGGTGCCAGTGCTGCAGAAGCATGTAATTCTTTCTCAATACCTGAATAACATGAACAGCTTGTCAGGACACATCAAAGTTGGTAATAATAACAGCTTTGTCTTAAAACCAAAGGAGCCCACTAAAGCACTCAACGTCCTTTTCAGAGAATGATGATTCGTCTTCCTCTTCTCCTTCATATGATTGTGTTGCCTGCAGTTTCAAAATGATTAATTTAGTATGATTTAGTTCTGTATCTAGGGAAACATCTAGTAAAATATTTTTTGTGACACTTTGTTGCTTCCTGGTGGATTGCATGATATTGGGGTGGCTTAGATTAAACAAACCAGGGTAAAATGAAAAAGGTGCTTATTAAGCTACAACCTTAGTCAATTAAATTCTAGAAATAAGAAACAAAGAAGATTTGCCCTGCTCTATATCAGCGACAAAAGATGTGTATAACAAGTCTGGAGACCTCATAGATGTGAAGCAGGTGGGGTCCAAAAGAATTCGGTCCAAGAGCACTAGTGAAAATGGTTCCATGTTGCATTCTTTTCTAATTTAATACAGCAATTTTCCTTACAAATTATATTATTGACAATAACTTGAGTGACAGTAGAATCTTTAAAGTATATTACTGGAGTTTCACAATTTACACTTTTACAAGTTTGTGCAAAACCTTGCGATCCATTTTAGATCAAACCCATCAGAGTGTCTTCTATACATGTGGTAGAAGAGATTAGACATGAGGAAAATCTGACCTTTTGTACAAAGTGGTTAACACGGCCAATATCACACATTTGCTTACATTTACAGACCTAGAAATAGTTCAGAGTCTTTAATATTAAATATTCAATATACTGAATATTTACTTTCTTGGTTTTAAATATTTAAAAATTCTAAAACCTTTTGTTTATTTCCAAAAATATTCACAGAATTTCAATGTTGTCTCAAACTTTGGACACCACTGTATCTATTGACATGATCATAAAAGGCTGGTTTAAGTCACCAGCTGCATATGCATCGTGAGCTGTATTTTGAATCTGAATGTCATGGAAAGGTTAATGTAATGCAAGCATTTTATGAATTATAACATAGGGCCACTCTGAATTAATAAGGCGAGCACAGGGTGCTATTTATGTAGGCTGGAAATTATCACAAAAAAAATTTATAATTTATTTTAATATTATTTTTACATTGACAGTTGCAAAAAACAACATCTTAGTATGTGAAAATATCTTGAATAAAGTCAAATGTGTCATATTAAAGCATTGCAATAAATCAAATATAAGATTATTAGGCTTATTTCTTTAAGCTAATTTCTTAATTTTTTAAAGTGTTCTATTGGTAAATAATTTTGCTAAGTTTAAAAGAGTTTCGTCCATCCCCTCCCTTACCCCTTCCTTTCCCAGCCTTTGTTAGAACCTATGGTGGCCTTCAGGTGCCTGTAGAGTTCTTCAAAGTACTTACATTCACACTCTCTCTTGTTTTTTCCATGCTAAATAATAAGTGTGATCCTCCATTTTTTTTTTTTTTTAATTGGATTCTCAAACTTGTTTGGCAGCACCAGCAAATGCTGAATCCGCCTCTTTCTTCTTCCTTGTCTTCCTTTCTTTTCTCTGTCATCCTTCCTGTGCTTCCTTCCAGATTCATGCTACCACTTGTAAAAACTTGAAATTAAAAATATGTTTTATAGGTTTGCCCGTTCTGGGTTATTGTAGCGGCGCAACATCGCGGCACTGTAGCGGTGGAGCCGCTTCCTATGTAGATATAAAGGGCTCATTTTAAGCTTACAAAAACACAACAATTCATAATTACAGGTAATTATATGCTAAATAAAACATATCTATGAATTTCATATGTATATTATGGAATATATACTCCATTTCTGCTAATAGATACCTTCAAAATCAGAGCAAAGTTTCTCATGTTTGTGAGTATGGAATTACACTTCCTGAGTACTTCAACCGAGAAAGCTGTTTGACCAAAACTCTTTCTAAACTGTGGCACCCAGTCACTCTAGTCTTAAAAGCTCTAGTCCTACAGGCACTGCCACTGCTGGAACAGGCCAGGCATGCTCTAAGAGGAAGGGATGCAAGATTCTGAATCTTTTTAAACATCAGGCATGCATCAGAGTAAATTAAAAACTTTCAATTCAAAATTGAGGAAATTATATTTTTACAGGACATTACAGTGATGATTTGACTGATTCTAATCTTAAAATAGGAAATACTATATACACTACCTGTCAAAAGTTTGGACACACCTTCTCTTTCATAGGTTTTTCTTTTTTTTGTTTTCTACATTGTAAAGCAATACTGAATACCTCAAACTATGAAGCAATACATATACTGAATTATGTAGTAAACAAAAAAGTGTAAAAAACAAACAAACAAGCAAAATATGTTTCATATTTTAGATTCTTCAAAGTCGCCCCCATTTAGCTTGATGATATTGTGGGCATTATCTTACCC
>JAQQZR010000023.1:29863492-29887876 GCA_030068235.1 Notoglanidium macrostoma
GCCGCGCTACTTCCGTCGGGGATTCTTATCCACCCGAACTCTCGCAAGGACGATTAAGGTCTTGGAAGTTTTTTTTTTGGGACTATCTTTGGTTTCATTTTGTGCACCAGAGCACGTAAATAAAGTCTTGGTTTGCTAGCACCTGCAACGTGCGCCTCCCGGCTTGGTTTGTTGTCTATCGCCTAGCGTGAACGCTTACAATATTCTCAGCAACTAAAGGAAATAATGCATGACAATGCAGGATTCACCCTCTGGGAGCTAAAGATGGGCATTTGTATTGTACTTAGTGCCTTGCACTGATATGTCAGACGTTTCATGCCCAGAATGAACAGTTATTCTGATGCTAACACAGAGTGTTCATTTGGCTGATGTAGACCCAGGTTTTAAGTCAATTATGTTCCAAAATCCAGGAATGCTGCTAGCCATAAATGCTCCAGGACGCAGTTCTGAGAACTTGCCCTCACCGGCAAAGTGGTCTGCAGAGGACAGGAGCTGATCATCTGGAGAGAGTGAGGAGAGAGCTATATCTGTGGCTTGGAAGTTGCTTAAAGTGGGTGCTAATTTGGGGACATCACCATGTCCAGGTTTGGTGGTCTTAGAAAACATTGAAATGAGCATGTCAGCATGGGCCAAAAGACACACTGAAGCTTGCATCATCTCCTTGGTTGTTTCACCAGAAAAGGTACTATTCACAGATGCACAGACTTTTGAGATTGCCATGCATAAACAGTCCCATGTAGCCCATCCATGACAAACAGTATGCTGTGTGATGCTTTGTATATGAACACTTTGTTTCATTGCAGCAATAACATCAGCGTGGTGGATCCTGATGACAGTGTCACAAGGATACAAGCTTCATTTCTGCTAGCTGCCCCCAGTCTTTTCCGGACTCAGCATCTCTTTGATTTCAAAAGTAATCAAATATTCTGCTTTCTTCCAAGAAGTTTGATGGTTGATGTAAGCTTTAATCATTCAACATTTGTTTACCTTTTACCTCAGCTAATGCTTGCTAGTAGGGCTAACTCAAATATCTGTGAATATAAGTAAAAAAAAAGAGAAAAGTTGACCTTGAATACTGCAAGTTCCGATTGAAATGGGAAACAATCGGTCAAAAAATTGATTATTTTTGTAACTGAAGTCAAGGGGAAACACGTGCTTGGTTTGCTTGGAGACCAAATCCTTGATGATGGATTTCAATTTGAACCTCCAGCACACCACAACTCACAAAGAAAAGTATGAGAGGTACACAGTTGCCAACAGAGATTAAGATTTGATAGGTAATAAAACTCAAAAAGACAAGAGATGTGTCTATGAGTTTGTGTGTGTTGGAAATATAATGTAGACATTCAGAATTCCAGTGAACTGCCACTGCTAGTTAATTGAAAACACATTGCATTACTCTTACACAAATTACCCATAGTAATGGAAAACTGTACATGGACACTTTATAAATATTTATGAGCATGAAAGTTTCACATGGCAATCAGGAAGGGTTGGAAAGGTTAGTTTAAAATGTATCCTGATACAATTACTAATTACTTGTTAAAAAACGTAGTCAGTAACTCAATCCAAATGACAAAATTAATGTAACTAATTACTTTCCATTACTTTTGGATTACCTCAATACCAAATATGCAGACGATGACAATATTTTCACAGTTAGAAGGCAAAACTTGCACGGTACTGTGATGTTGCTCCCCTTTTCTGATTTAAAGGCAAAATATTGGTGAAATTATACACTATATTACACATGTAGTATTATATATAATATGGAGAAAAGGTGTAATATGGAGAAAAAAATGTCTCTGTATTCTGTAACATTACTGGAACTAAGAGGCCCAAATCTGTTCCAGCATGGCAATTCACCTGTGCACAAAGTGAGCTCTGAGAAGACATGGTAACACTTAACATGTGTTAAGGTTGGAGTGGAACATCTCAAGTGTCATTACCTCAACCCCACTGAACACCTTTGGGATGAACAGGAACTGGAGCCTCCTCACAAAACATCAGTGCCTGACCTCACTATTGCTCTTGTATCTGAATGAACACAAATACCCACAGCCACACTCCCAGAAGAGTGAAGCTTAGTATAACAGCAAAGAGGGAAAAAACCTGGAATGGGATGCTCAACAAGCAAATATGATTGTGATGGTCAGGTGTCCACATACCTTTGGCCATATAGAGTAAGCTTACCTAAGAGAGTAAGTTAAAATATTATATTGATCAGGTAATTAATAAACTTCCTATGAGCCCACCATCAGAGTTTACAAGCTCTTACGTATCTCTAAAGCGTATAGAGAAACCAGAAAGTGCAAACAACACACACACACACACACATACACACACACACAGACACACCCACACACACACACACACAATTACGTTATGAATTTCACAGTGACAAACAGCACCATGAACACAGCTGGGGCCTACAGACACAGCGATCTGGTTAGCAGATGTCACAAAGAGAAGAATACAATAGCTTATTCACACAGCTAAATCTGAACTGCAATCATTTTCACCTCAAAAATAAAGGACCTTGCTACTGATTTAATGCATTGTGAAGATTCAGAATACTGACTGCGCACACACACACACACACACACACATACACACACACACACACACACACTATTGGGAAGTTCTGAATGGATCCTGTTGCTATGGAGCAAAATCCAAAGGATTTAAATCTTACCTACTCACATTTAATTTAGTTATTTTAATAATACCAAAGAAATCAATCAAATCCCACAATCAAACCATACAGAATTATCTGAAAACAATTCTGTAAATCTAATATGCGTGCATCCAGTAAGAGAATTTCCAAAGACATATATATTAAAGTGGCTGCCTCACCCTTCCCAGAATCCAATGAGTTATTTTTGTTTTGAATGCATGTGACTGCTCCCATCTAGCTCTTTGTGCAACAAAATCTCAACAAATTCACTCTTACTGATCCTCAAAAAAAACCATCTCGAGCATTTTGTTTATCTACATGTCATATGTGGTAGCTTTGAACAAAATATGGCCAATCTTTTCTTTCCTTTAAGCTTCCCACGAGATGTCCGAGGTTCTGGTTCTGGTTCATTACAATGGAATAACCATAGTAAAATGGAATGGAATTGCTGAAACAATTTAAAATATAGGAACTTTGACTGAATATCTTGAATTTCATGTTACAGTTTAAGATCTGTGGCCTAGGGTATCTCTGGATTGTTTTGGATTGTTATTGGAATATTGCTACCATTGCAAATAGTGACCCACTACTTGGCACAGAGGATTCTGGGAAGAGTGAACTGGCACCTTTAATACCAGCAAATTCTAACATTTAACAAACCTATAAGAGGGAAGACAACTTTTTCATACTGCCTTGTACAGCACAAATTGACATAATTTCCTTGCTATAGTACATCATCCATCCAACGGACTGTTATTAATTAAAAACCTTCTGCTTTTAATTATAAATTCAGCAAGTATTGTACAATAAGTACTGTACAAGAACAGATTATCCTTGCTGTACCCATTTCCATTTCCTTAATACACAAAGAAAAAAAATCATAGATGTTCTCCAATGCCTGTCTGGAACTTAAACATGCAACACATAAAACAGTGACAGGAATTATAAATAAATATTTCAGAATCACTGGGATTATTTTACTTTTAAAGGAACCCATACTAATTTCCTATAGAAGGGCACATCTTATTAGGAGTGAAATAAATGTTGAATGATAGGTGTGTTACATGCAACCATCTAAATGTATCAACACTCAAGTCTCTAAAATCATTTCATTTCAATAAATCATCATTTCGAAAATCATTTATTGTATCTCAAGCAAAAAAAGTGATCGACTGTCCATTAGAGAAACCAAGAAAAGATTTAATTTTTTTTGTTCATATTACTTTATTGCCTCTACACCATAAAAATATGCACAACATAAATATACAAATTTGAGGTGCGGCTATTAAATAATGAGACTGACGCTGTAATTCAATTTTACATTTCAATTACTTTCCCCTTCAATATATACCCCGTTTGCAGCTACACACCGCTGCATTCTGGTCTTCCACTGATCGAAGCAGTGCAGTAGGTCTTCCGTTAGTTATCTCAGAAGCTCCATCGTTTTCTTTTTCACTTCTGGAACAGGCTCGAAACGAGCACGGAACTTGATTTTAGGGAAAAGAAAAAAGTCACATGCTGCTAGATGAGGCGAATATGGAGGGTGGTCAAGTACTGTGATGCATTTCTGGGCCAAAAACTGCTTCACTGAGAGCGCTGTGTGTGTTGGCTCATTCTCCTGATGAAAGAGGAAACATTTTCTCACAGCTGTGGCTTCTTTCTTCTGACCATTTCTCATAACATTTCAAGAATCTTTTTGTCATAGTGTTGGTTCACTGTTAACCAGTTCTCCATAATTATGCCTTTAATTTAAAAGAAAACAATTATAACATGGCCTTGAACTTGGACTTGCTTTGTTGAGCTTTCTTCATCCACACATTTTCCAGTGCAGTGACTCCTGTTTTTTGTCTCAGGACCATACTTATCCTGACTGCACGGTTTGTTATTTCATAGCCGCACCATGTACATAACCCTTAAAATAGGCTTCGTAAACATGAGCACAGAATTAAATTGCACTCATGCTGCAGATCACCTGATGGGAGTATTCAGGTACCTGTAGCACTAATTGAAGTTATAGCTTAGAAAAATTTACTGGTTATACTGTAATTATCCTGACAATCTCTGGAATGTTCACATACAGCAGGACTCCTCTGGAAAACTGATTAGCTTTCTCAGTTCTCCCTTTTACATATTTAATGTCATGCCTTGTCATCTGTAAATGCTTTGAGGCAGCTGAAAAATGAAAGGCTCCAAGAGCTCTGAATAAGAGTTGAGTTTCCTTTTTACAGCCTTTGTGAAAAGGGGATGGTAGTTTCTGAAACTACAGTATAGCCAATGAAGTCCAGTGCCTCTTCCTGTAATGTTGTAGCTAGACAGGTTTTCCAATAAAGGTTTGGAAGAAGAGGGCAAAATAATAGGCCAGGCCATGACATGAAGGAGACGTCTCAGAAGAGGACATGACGTCCAGAAAAAGATGGAAGTCTTGTCATCAAGACCATCAGAAAATGTGTGTTCTTGCTGAAAAGGTCAGTCGCAGGAATGTTTCAATCTGTTGTTTAATTTCAGGCTAATTAACGGTAACTAAACCTGTAAGTATTATAATGATGAAGGAAATTTTAACATCTTAAATTAGCCTAAATAATTTCATAGTGTTGTATCTTTTCAGAATTCAGAATCAGGAACGAGGAGACCAGCCAAGAGCCAGGTTGTACAAGAAGAGGAAATTTATTAAGTGTGCACAGTAAAAAAAATGAAATAAAATATATAAAGCACTTGAAGGACAATAAGATAAATCAAACAAAAAAAAAAAGCATACCTTCTTAGTGCTTCTTCACACAACAAAAAATGCAAATGTAAATGTAAATGTAAACAACAAGGTCGGAATACATATCTCAGAATAATACATTTATATGTCAGACTTAAAATATAAAAGTCATCATGATCATATTGACTTGGATAAAACTAAAATGAGGTAAAACTTTTCATCCCAAAGACATGCAGATTAGGTTAACTGGCTACTTTAAATTGCCCATAGGTGTGAACGTGGGTGTGAATGGTTGTTCTTTTTTTTTTCATCTTCATCTTTGTGTTAGCCCTGTACCTTGTCTCTCACCTGAAATCAGCTGGAGTTGATTCCAGCTTCCATGCGACCCAAAATGATAAGCGGTATAGATGATGGATGGATGGATGGGTGAATGGATGGAAAACTAAAATGAACATAATCAAACATTATTAAACAAGTAAAACATCCCACAATACAAAAAAAGAGATTTGGCTTCTTTGCTCCAATCTGAATGGATTTGTCATAACAGGAAAATACTGCCTTTATTACTGTCCATATTTTTTTATCTTATATTATATCTTATATAACTATAAGATTAAGTTTAATTTGATAGTATTGCTTTCTACAATGAATGTGCATTCATTTTTCTTTTAGGCAGACCAATGTACAATTTTATTGCATTTTTTTTATTGTATTCTAAATGAATATCATGTTAAAGAGGGAATATGCAAACCTAAACAGTCCCAATTTGTAGTGGCAGTTGAAGGAGAATTTTCATCTTGAATACATTGATCCTTCCAAAATTTGGTTATGAAACTCATCTCCAATGTCCTTTACAGTCCATATGGCAATTTTAAGGGAAGGAATGAGCTCAGGAAAGAGTGTCAAATGTGGAGAAAAAGATGCACCATGTCATCATGTCATCCACGTTAAACCCTAAATTAAAAAAAAATTTAAAATAAACAAGCATCCCTAATCCCCTTTCTGACCCTATTCCAAAATGATAGGGCACATGACAGGCAAACAAGTCACCAGTGTTCGTATGGTGCCAGGAAATACATCCCTTCATGGTCCATTAATTAATGTGCCAGTTAGTTTCCCTTTCAGAACTTCAATGATAAAACATGGATGATAAGCTACAAAACTGTGTCATGGTGGTGCAGCTTACTGTTGCCTCACAACAAAAAGGTCCTCCATTCAATCCTCGGGTCAACTGAGTGCCTTTCTGTGTGGAGTTGGCATGTTTTCCCTGTGCCTGCTCTGGTTTCCTCCCACAGGCCAAAGAAATGCTGACTAATTAGGATAACTTTCTACTCTAAATTGCCCATAGGTGTGAATGGTTACCCAGCCTCTGGGATAAATTTTTACTTTCAGAAAATCACTTTCCGCCTGGATAGATTGGGAGGGTTGCATCAGGAAGGGCATCTGGCAGAAAACCTGTGCCAAATCGAATGTGGGTCCCTGAAAGGGAGCAGCCAAAAGAATAATAATAAGAGAATAAGATACAAAAATGAGCAATGTAACAGTAATATTACATATTTGCAATGAATCCAAATCAAAGTGCAGTAATTGCACAATATGTTCACAAAAATCAGGATGATAAACAGAAGTGATGGAGTCACATCAATGAAATTATCCTATGGCCACTTATCAAGTCAAACATCAAGTGGAAATGAAGTGAAATAAATTTGCATGCTGATTCCGGTCATCAAATATCTCTTCCTTTCTGTTATGCAGACATTAGAGCTTGGCTGGGTAGGCAAATCAGTGATACAACCCCCACTGATGTATGATTTTTCCCACTGCACTGAACTTGATTCTTCTCCATAGCAATGTAGAATTGCAGTCTGGAGCCTTTATAATATAGGATATGTTGGGCTTCTTTAGCTCTGCTGTCAAAATGGTATCTTTGTTGAAGAACAAAAATCAGAAAATCTTCATGTTTTCAGTATGGGGACTGAAGAAGGATATTTAAGAGCTCTTTCTATGAGCTTCAAGGATTCTAGTGGAATCCAGCCAGCAATGTATACAGTATGTAGCTGCAGAAAATCTGTCAGATGAGTGTTGTCTTCTACATTCTCTGGCAACCCCACAAGTTCAAGGTTTTTCTGTCATTCTCAGTTCTCTAAATCATCAGCCTTTGAAAGTAATTCTTTCTTTAGATTAGGTAACTGGTACTCATGAACATTTGTTATAGTGGTGATTCTACTTTCAGCCTCATCTAGTCTCTTTCTACTGCTTTTTTCAGTCAGGGTGGTGATAGAGATCTGGAGAAGAAATTGCAGAACTTTGCGGTTGCGGTTAAATCAACACAATTTAAGTTCTTCTAGGATGATCACCATGATGGAATGGCTAGCATTAGCGTCTTCATACTCCCCTTTAATTTCTTTCCCTTTTTGAGAACATTCTGATGACAATATATAAAAAAATCTTTGTTAATTTAACGATGATGAAAGAATAAATGGATGTAAAAAAAAATCTTAGGAAGACACGAAATAGCAAAATCTCAAGTTTTTAATGAACTTTATATTTCAATTGCAAATAGTCTTTAAATTCCTCTGTAGTACAGCTAGCTCTGCTGCCTACAGAAATAGAGAAGTGTTATCCTTTCTAAAACTCAAGCTTTGCCACAAATCCACTATTTTACTCTTATTTATAGTGCCAACTTAAAAGGCATCAGTGCCGAGAGCACACTGTGTTCTACATAACACATAGTAAAACGTTTAAAAAAAGAATCTCTTTGCCCTGAAAAAGAGAATGAAACGAGCACTAAGAAAGTGCTACAAAGTACATACTTGGAGATGGGGAAGGGGAAAATCACACTGTTCTACTAGGGAACTGTATGGGAGTTTATAGATTTTAGGTTGCTGTGGCAACAGCAACATCAGAGCTATTCTTTGAAATAGCTTCAGAAGATGTTTAGTGTCTATTAAAAGCAGAGAGAAAGCGAGAGAGAGAGACAGAGAACTATACAAATAAATATGATTTACTACATTGGAGCTTTTATAATATCCTTCACAGTAGTTGTAAAATGGTCTTTGTGAGGACTTTCCCCTTTGCTCTCCAACAAAGAAGGCTTTTAGTGCTTTATTTTAAAGCATTTAATCTGAAGCATTTTTAGTAGTACAATGTGGATTCAGGAATTCTAAATAAAAAGTCAAAAGCCTTTTTTTAGTTGTCTGCAGGTTAGCACTATGAACTGCTCATTGCTGTCGCTCAGTAGAAAATCTCACGTCTCTGGGTTCTCTCTCTGTGCCATCCCACTCAAGCTTTTTGCATCCCCCACCATCTAGCCAAACAGTGGCCAGTAACATACTTCAGTGATTCTGTCTTGTTGTATATGGAGTGGTGGGCATATGGCTTACATGGTCCAGTGAGTTTCTGTACCTGTACTGTATGCTGTTGGCTGTTGAGCCTGTAATATGAGCTGCATCCACTACCACACATTACTGGAGATGGAGTTGGGGTTCCCACTATTCACCTCTCATTCTTCCTTTCTGCTCAGGTTCTCTGTTAGCATTTTTTGCTAAGAGACAGCATTGGGGCTGGAGGTGGTTTCTACTGTTGCAGTACCTGAGTCAGGTCTCAAGACCATCTTTTCACTTACTCAGTCTCATCTTGGAATTAAAAGCAATTCTATTCAATCCTGAATTGGTCTCGGACTAGAACAACATGGGTTGGACTCGTAATTTTTTTCCCACCACAGTGACAATGATAAACTTTTCCATTTTTCATATTCTCAAAATCATTGCACATTAAAATAAACACTAAATTAAAATTTCCATTATTTATTCATTATGACGGCATTACGTGGTTTGCAGTGTCTCACAAAAGGAAAAAAACAGTGTGTAATTCAATGTTCACTTATGTTAATGGCATATATAATGTCATCAAATGTCACACTTCCTAGTATGCTGCAATTATTAACAAACACTAATGTGAGGTGTCAAAGGAGCACTTTCAGTTTGGGGATTTTTTCCTTTTTAAACTTTTGACCTCATAAAATGTTCAGGTTGACTCCAGATGAGCACCTTTCAACCCCCAGGTATTTTTACAGAACACAAGAGTCCATATGAAGAGGGTAGAAAATTTATGTTACATTTTTTTAACTCTGTAGCGAACTGGTGATGTAGAGTAGGCTATAAGTCTTATTAAATCTATGGTCTTGAAAACAGACATTTTTTAGGTCTCAGTCTCAAATCGGTCTCACCTCCTCCAAAGACTTGATCTTGGACTCAATATAGGAGGTCTCATCCCAATCACTAGTGGATTCCCTCGGTTCACATTCATTTCCCTAGTGAATTGGTTCTCCCTCACTGTCTCCACAAAAGAGTTTCCACAGCCTCCACCACCTGAGATTTGGTTACAAACTGCTAGCTTTCTTGTGTGATTTTTTTCCCCCATCATAACATATGCTGTTCTTGGTATAGCTGGTAAGTTAGCCCTGAATTTCTGCTACTACACAGCTCCAGTGCTGAAGTTGATTTCCTTTCACATAACTCCAAATTCCCTTGCGATATGTGGAGAGATTGAAACAAACCGTGCTGCAACGCTTTCTTGCGAAGCCAGTGTCTGATGGATGTGCCTGGATGCCCATGCTGTTACACTGAGCCAGGCTGGAAAATTTATGGAAAATTTTAATCTGACCCTAACACTTAATCTGAGCCTAATCTTAATCTGAGCCTAAACAACTTCCTAGTTGTAACACCCATGTTTGGCAAACACTGCTAAGCATAAAGAGCAGAGAATGCAATTTGAGTCATATTTAACTCCAGCTTCAGTAACAAAATGAGATCACACCCACAGCCCTGGACTCTTTTGTACAGCGCAGACTGAAATGTAATTCACTATGCAAAGTGCAAGGATTTTATTGACAGCATTTAGAGGGATTTGAACAAGTAGCTCAGTCTCCATTGAGGAACAGGCCATTCTGGACACAACCACCATCCTGGCACAAACAATGTGTCTTGTCTTATGGTGAGCTCAGAAAAGAATTCCCTAAGTACAAAACAGAATACACAATTCATTGGCATTAAGCTAGCCATCTTATTACCCCAGTGTATAGCAGTCATTATGTGCTTGGCGATCACATTCAACCAGGCCATGTGTTGTACTGGATCTTGTTGAGGATGCTGGGATTGTCAACAACAGCCACAGAAGTACTTGCTCTCAGCTTGCTGGAACTATTATGAGCAGAAGTAACTAACATATTTCAGAAGTGGGATTATCAGCCTACAATTGGACCTCAACAGAGAAAATTTCTTGTCTCAATGAGACCCAAGGCTTTTCTAACAGGTGCCCATTCCAATGGATATAGTAATCACAGGGGATTCCCTCATTGGCTGGGGAGCAGTGTAGTGCCACAGGGGCATGGGTGCTCCAAATATCTGAATCCATATCTGTGTTTATACATAAAATGTATGTGACTGAAACCAGAATTTTTTTTAATTTATTAAATATGAACCCTAAAACTTTGCCCACAGGAACATGGAAAAATGGTGGGGAAAAAAACCCTAAATACTTTAAGCATCATCTGTGAATTCTCTCAAACAATTTCTCAACCTTGGCTTTAGAACTGGGATCCCAGTGCACACCTGTAGTCTAAATCACATTTCCTGCAAACCTTTTCGGCAGGCTTTCTAAAAAAAAAAATTTTTTTTATATACCAACACAAATAGTGTTCCTCCTCAAAAGGTGTATTCATATTTGGTTACGCTTCAAATTTATAGTAGATAAGCTGGCATGTTAAAGCTCCTATGCCTTACACTTCTCAATTATTTCATATTACTCTCTGAGATGTAATTGTAAAGTGTGCTAGTTGGGCTTTTTTTTCTTATTGAAAAAATGTCTTGGTTCTTTTTTCTTATGCTGTTTTAAGATGGAATTAAAAAAAAGAAAATTTACAAACTGTACAAAAGGGCATCACAGGGCATTTCCCCCTTAAGATAATTAAAATTCCAGCTACTATAATGAAGGTTTCACACAGAAGTGTAATCTTTCAATATAAGCTTTGTAAATATAAGCTTTGTAACTGCTGCCACCCCAGATTCAGATGAACGACTGATGAGGTGTATGTCTATGGAAGACACAGCGGTACTTATATTGCCTTTGTTTGGCAATATTGGTCCATAGCTCTTCCATTTTATTTACTATCAAATGCATTAGCCAGCAACAAGCTGAACAGAGGTGGCCTGTTTGCCTGAAACTTTAGCTTAACATGCAGACCTCCCCTTGTGCCTCGTTTCCATCTGTGTCTCTCTCTCCCCTTCAGTTGTGCCACCCGGGGATGCTAAGATGGCTCCGGGTGTAGCCAGCAGGTGCTTGAGGCAATTCAAATCTGCAAGGCAAAAGTCAGTTTGTGGTGCCTAGTTCTGATCTGTTGCAGGAATTCTCTGTCACAAGTTCTTAACACAATTGGAAGTACACAAGTAACAATAAACTTTGAACTGTGTAGCAAAGTCCATCTGATATATAGTGGCTAAAGCAGTATTCACTGAAATGTGCCGAGCACAATAGTAATGTGTGGCTGAAATTTTCAGGGACTTCCTCAAAACTAAAATTCAGCCACTCCTTTTGTATATTAACTTACTTTGGAAGACTGTGTAGACTCTGGATTTCAATTGTGCATCCTGAAACAGCACATTTGCACTTTTTCCTATGACATCTTCGCTTCTTCTTTCCAAGGAACTGTTTGCTGAATAACTAGGCTCCTCCCCATCTTCTTTTATAGACACTTCTAACTTGCCCCATAGACCCCATAGACACTTTTATAACTTGCCTGTTCTTTCTGCCTATTTTTTTTCTATGGCCATTACAGGCTGGGAAAGTAACAGTCCACTTTGAAAGTCCCAGTATATCCCCAAGTCACATCAACATATCTTATTTTAAAAACAATAAGAAAATAAAATCAGGGCAGGTCCCCTTTAATTATACACACATCTACAGGTAAGTGGTTGCAGCAGATGGGTTTAGGGGTTTCAAATAAACATGGTTGAATGCTTATGAAATTCCATTCTATGTTTTCTTTTTCGTGTATTTTTTATAACAATTTTTTTATACATTATTGCTGCCTACTTTGTTCAGACTCAGGCTATACAATACCATTAAATCCATTTCATAGTTGTCACACTAGAAACTGAGGTAAAGTTCAATATGGTGAATACTTATGTATGCAAGGCACATACTTCATTACCTGACTTTGTTGGAGGGTCTCTGCTTACGTGCACATGTACCCAAGAAGGTATTTATGCCATTCCCACTGCCTCTGCCAGCATTCATAGAACCACAGTGATATATATAACTAACATTAAATCAATTCATTAATTATTAATCACTCCAATCATTTAGCTATGCCTCAGTGGTCAGCAAATCTAGCCTTTGCTGTAACACATGTAAGGATATAACATGAATAAGGAGCCATTATTCAAGGAAAGGTCATTTAAGGCAGATCCTGAAAGATACATTATGTAAAGCCATCATGGCAGGGATCTGAGTAGCTGCCAAGGCAGGAAATGTGACAAATCCCCAGCAGGAGAGCTGCGATGCAACAGGCAATAGAAAAGGCTGAGCTCTGTTCTCTACAAGAATGAAGCGGGTTACTGCTGTACAGAGACAGACCGATCAAACAATGCACCCAAAAGTCAGTGTAGTACAGTATATGAGGCAATGGAAGTGTGGCTCTGATACTGTATGAGGAGCAATGTTGCATTTGCAAATGGCTCAGATGCTCAGATATAAAAATGAGTTCATGATATATTGTATTCATTACTGAAATTTACTGATAAAAAAAAAGAATTTGCAGAATATTTCAACCTTGATGCACATGGAAGGCAATTCCTACCTGCTGTGAATATTATAACAATTAACAGACTTGCTGATCAAATGCGAGGAAAGATCAGATGATACCACTTGCAGTTATAATAGAAATTTACCTTGATGTCAGAATTTCAATGATAATAAACATTAGCTAAGTATGTGAACACAACTAGCCAGATAATCTCGCTAGTGCTTTTGAGGTCTTATCAAAACTGTCCTCCAATAGAAAGGCAAATCCCTGGAAACATTTCAATGTAATTCTTCTTGGCAAAGTAATAATTGGTCTGGGACAGAATATTTAAAAGTTTTTCTCTATGGTTACATTAGTTAAAAAGAGATACACTGAAATACTGAAAGTGTCCCGGTGGTGCAAATGCATATGCAAGCACACATACGCCATCGCTCCTCCCTCTCTGTGAGATTTTGTGAGTACGCCAGGTGTTAAATGGCTCTGTTTTTGGGTCAATCTGCTGAGTGTGACAGTGTGTCGACAGCGCACAGCAGCAGGTGCGCACTGAGTGTGTGAAAACACTGGCTTGCTGTGAACATCGCAGGCTCCTAAATGCTGTTAATCTGGATCAAGTTATTTTGGCACAGCTGGCCTACAAGTGCCCTTGAAAGAATACAAGCTTCCATAGAAGTTTTCTTAGTTTCTACTCTTCAAAGTTTGAATGCCAAAAAGAGGCAGCTTCCCATCAACCTTCTAATGTTCTATGTCCAAGATCATCAGTGAATATACTTTATCTGCAGATTAGACAAAAACATAAATTGCAATAAAGAATGGGAAGGCTTGATGCGTTACTTGATTTCATGCAGATCTTTTGAATAATTAATAATTAATGTGAAAGCTTACAGAATGTGACAACACCTTTTTTTCTGCAAACACAATAGAACAGCTTTTGATTGTGTCTGTTTTTCACCACCACCCCCCCCCTTCTTTTTTGTCCTGCATGACCTCATCTCCTTACTCACTCTCCACCCATCAGCCTGGAGGTCTTTCATGATTAAACTTTCAATTACGGAGCGTCTGGCCACTTTCATTAACTCCACTGAACAGGCCTTGGTCATTCTGCTCCTCAGAGGCTCAGAGGCTCTGGGAATGTTCTCTTGCTTTCTCTCCCTTTCTCTCTGTATGTGTAAAACTTAGGCCTACAATTTCCATGGACAGTTTTGCTCTTAAGTCTCCATCAGTGAATCAGTACAAAGTAGACTTCATGTTAAAACTGTATCTTGCTTCACAATTGTAGTTTTTGACAAAATATATATTTATGGATGAGTTTATAAAATTAAGAGGGCGGCATGGTGGTGTGGTGGTTAGCACTGTCGTCTCACAGCAAGAAGGTCCTGGGTTCGATCCCCGGGTCACTCAGTCTGCCTTTCTGTGTGGAGTTTGCATGTTCTCCCCGTGCATGCGTGAGTTTCCTCCGGGTGCTCCAGTTTCCTCCCACAGTCCACAGACATGCAGATTAGGTCAACTGGCTACTCTAAATTGCCCATAGGTGTGAATCCGAGCGTGTGTGGTTGTTTGTCTGTGTTGGCCCTGTGGTGGACTGGCGACCTGCCCAGGGTGTACCCCGCCTCTGATGCTGGGATTGGCTCCAGCTTCCCCGCAACCCAGATGGATAAAGCGGTATAGATAATGGATGGATGGAGTTTATAAAATTATGTTTAAAATTTATAACTGGAATTAATATATATTGATATATAAGCTGCTCTGTGACAATGTCCATTATTAAAAGGGCTATGCAAATAAAATTAGAGAATTAGAAAATTTAATTAAAGTTTTAAATTTTTAGACTGCTCAGAACTGAAGGCCAGATATTCACCATTTTATCTGGGAAAGAAATAGAAAACAACCTGATTTTTTAAAGAAACATTTAATCATAATGCAAATAGCAGACCCCTTACATCACTGTAGTAAATCGCCATGAGCCAGCAATGAACACAATGTCAAATAAGAGCAATGTTAGACTTTTAAAAAATGTTATGAAAGAGGAATATGGTTAATATTCAAGGTACCTTAATGATAACCAGCTCATCAGTTTAAGACAGTCATGGCCTCTAAAGACTTAAAAAAAAATCTATCTATTTGTAAAACTCTAGACTGGTGCATCTCTTGACATTTGCAATGACACATTCACACATTTCCCCCTTTTACTACTCAATAGAATAAATGTTGGGTTTAGTGACTCTTTAGGGTTGCTGACCTGCTTGTAAATAAAGATAAAAGCATTAAGCATGCCAGTTTGGATTTTAATACACACAGATGAGTGGGATCTATCTTGATTGAGGGATGCTGATGCATTTCTCTTGCCAATTGGCCAGTTATGTTTTATTTGGCAGGAAAACCATGTAATACTTGAGTACAAAGGTAATAGATTTCATTTAAAATCAGATATCTTTCAGTTAAGTAGAGTTTAATAAGATGAATATAAATGGGTCAGCTTGTATCACTAAAGATGGCAACAACAATGGTGTCAGCCTCTTTCTGAAGCTGAGCATGCCATCTTCGTAAACTTGACCTAAAAAATGGTCAGGCACTCATTCTCTCACTAATCAGAATTTATTGATTAAATTACTAAATTTAGAAATGACTACTGTATTACTGCAGCAAATAGCATGTTTACAACAGGTGGTTAAAAGTGTTTAACATTTTTTATCTCTGTTGTCCTTTTATATAATAGATATATATTGCTACAACACAGAGAAATGCCCAGCACATATGCAGTAGATTCAATCATGGTATAAAAATGTTATTAACTCCAGCTGACGAGTATCTGCGAATATGAAAAGCAATCATCTGCATGCCATACAATTTGGCTGGTTTTCAGTATGAGAGATATATGTGCTATCATTTATTATGTTTGGAACTAAGCAAAGTGTCAGATTTTCCATTACCTTCAGTCCCAGGACAGACGGCTTGCTCTATAAACGGCGGGCTCCACTGCGCTACTACTGCAAGGAACTAGGACACACATGCGGCTTTAAAGTCAGTGCAGACATTGGCCTATATAATACTTCATCCCCTCACCTCTGTCTGGCCTACTAAAAGGAAGGCAAACTCTTAATACTAGGAGGATCTAAAGTCTGACAAATATGTAGAGTAAGGCTGTTGTGCCTATTTCAACAACTACCGTATTATATCACAGGAGACCGAACAGCAGTAATTGTGGTTTACTGCAAAGAACAACAGAAACAACAACCACAATAACAACAACAACAACAACAACAAGCATATTTTCATCAACATGCCTGTTGTTTATTATTTATTCAATAGAATTTAAAGTATGAGAGTGACAATTGGTTCTATGCCAGCTCATCCCAGAGCTATTCCAAAGTGTAGGTCTTCCATGTAAGAGATAATAGTGGGGTAAATGTTATATTTAGGTGTGATTATAATGAATAGAACATCATGAATTAAAAAAATAATAATATTTATACACCTTTAAAAGACCAGGTGTTTAAAGTTAAAAAAGGGTGCATGGATTTTGAAATACCACCTACAGAGTAACCTGGAAGCTGGAGTCAAACCCAGCTGACAGGAGAGAGGTGGGGTGCACCCTGGACAGATCTCCAACCTATCACAGGGCTAATACGGAGACAAACAACCATTCACACTTGTATTCACACCTATGGCCAATATAGAGTAGCCAGCTGACCTAATCTGCATGTCTTTGGGCTGTGGGAGGAAACCGGAGCACCCGGAGGGAAAAAATGCAAACTCCTGACAGAGCTACCGCAGTCAGCCAGCACGCTCAAACCCAGAACCCTCTTGCTGTGAGGTGACAGTGCTGCCCAAATTATATTATAAATTGTATGATATGATTTGATATGATCAAGATTTATTTATTTATTTGTCTATTTATTTATTTATTTTAAAAAAAATTTGGCTTTTTTGTGTGACTGAATTTCTCTTGTTGTAATGTTGCTGGATCAGAATTCCCACAGCTGTCAGTATCACTTCATACTCCCTCTACAGTAAAAGCAATGAAAACCCAAGGGAGGATGTAGACGATTACTAATTGGTTCATTTGTTGTATAATTACTGTCAAGTATTTGCACTTGGATGTGTCCTGCTCCTCTCCAAGTAAGGAAGTGTCCAATGTCATAATTATTCATAATGCTACAGACGAAGATTTCCTGTGGGGGCCGTTATTCTCATCTGGAGCCAACAGAGTGATTCAGTCCACTCTTTAAAAGCTACTCATCATTGTTAACACACACTGGCCCCAAAGCTACAGTAGTTTATGGAAGCTGTCAGCATTGTGTTTACATCAACCAGGTTCAAACAGCTCTTAACAATGCAGGTCCCAGCTGAACACAGTGGATTCTCCAGACAAAAAAACATAAAACAGGCTTAGGCACTTATAATTCAGAACATGAAGTCATTACACACTTAAGAACAAGGAACATTATTTCAGCCTGTGGAAAACAGCATTTAATGGCCAATCTGGCTATGCCTGGATTTGCCTGGGGACCAAACACAAGTTTTCACTTTCTCTAACCCTAACTGAAGTTTATTTTCTAGCCTCCCCATTCAGATTATGCAAATTTCCTGAATGTAGTTACTCCTGAGTTGCAAGATTTTTCTTGATTATAGGTTTCTGAGAAGTGTGTTTTCAACAATGTCTAGGCCACCACCTTTAAAATGCCTTTAAGTCTGAAACTGGGGATAAAAATGTGGAATGAGAAAGGAAATGGTTTCCCCTGCCCCACCACCACCGTGTTTTTGAAAACAAAAAAAACCTCCAAGCATACAATATTTAAATAAACATCTAACAGGGGTCTACTATATTGCCGAATGAATAGTCATAGTTATTGTAATACTAATAATTACTAATTATCTAATAATATTAATACCACTGCTAATGCTTGTAATTACACTGCACAACAAAGTTTTTGCTTCTTGAACACTGTTGGATGTTTCTTATAGATTTTTGGGTGCTGATCACGACTGTCACATCAAAATATAGCCATCACGTACTGTTTCAGAGAAATCTTCATTTTGTCATAATTTTTTCTTATATTTGAATTTTTTCTTATATTTGAATGTTTGCATTTTCGCTCCTTTTCTCATTTTCTGTTCTCGGCCTTGGGTTGTGATCACAACCCAGAAGAGTGGGGTCTCTTCATTGATTCGTCAATGTTAAGCCTGAAAGCTGTTCTGCTACACAATGGCAACGTTTATCCTTCAGTACCTGTTGGCTCTGCAGCATACATGAAAGAAACGTATGAGAATATGGAACTGTTGCTGAAGCACGTCCAGTATATCAGGAGATCTTAAAGTCGTTGCTCTGTCAGTAGGACTGCAGCTCAGTTGTACAAAGTACTGTTGTTTCATCTGTGAATGGGACAGCCAGACAGACAGAAAAATGTGGCATATCAATTGCTTGTCGACCCGACAAAGATATTTTTGCCTCCTCTTCACATAAAACTGGGACTCCTGAAGAATTTCGTGAAAGCACTGAACAAGGAAGGTGAAGGTTTTCATTATTTAAGACAGATGTTCCCAAGAATGACTGACGCCAAGATCAAAGAGGGCATTTTTTTGGCCCCCAGATCAGACATGTTATAAGTGACAAGCGGTTTGCAGATCTGTTAGTTGGGCCACAAAAATTGCCTGGAAAGCCTTCAAAGATGTTGTTGACAATTTTCTGGGCAATTACAGAGCCTACATTCAGCCTACATTCAGCCGGTAGACAAACTTCTCAAAGCATACAAGTCCACTCACACTTGGACTTCTTCCCCGCAAATCTCGCTGCTGTCAGTGATGAACACGGAGAAAGGTTTCACCAGGACATTGCTATGATGTAGAAACGATACCAGGGCAACTGGAATCCGTCAATGCTTGCTGACTACTGTTGGACACTGCAACGTGATGCACCAGACATTGAATACAAAAGAAAATCAGGAGCTTAATATCTTATGCGAAACATAAACGTGACTAAATACGTTATTATCAGTAAACATATAAAGTAAAGTCAGTAAAACCAAAACTATATTTGTGCATACCCAGTAGGTACCTGTCACAATCAGCGAAAACTTTTCAGCAAGCAAGACTTTTCAAAAAAATTGTTGTGCAGTGTTATCATACTAATGACTGCAAATTTGGTTTAAATTCAGAATATGTCTTCCCCTCTAATTATTTGATAGCTTATAAAATTGCAACTTATCTAGCACATCCTATTTCTTTGAATTTAATTTATTTTTATATAGTGTGCCAACAGTTAAATGTGTGCATGACGAAATGAAGCCATAAGATATAAGCCATGAGATCATTAAATCACAATGTGTGTGCATGGGATGCATCAAGCTTTTAATTTGCTATTTGGAATTGTCAACTTAATAAAGAAATTCTGGTGTTTCTATTTTAATGTTTTAATGTTTTGGTTAATTCATTGTGCACTTATGCCCACAGTTTACATTTACATTTATGGCATTTGGCAGACAGCCTCATCCAGAGCAACTTACATAAGTGCTTTGAAGTCTTTATCAGTAAATATATATTATGTAGATACCGGTTCACTACGACCTGGGCTAAGAAAAAAAGACCATCTAAAAACTCTATTGGCAAGTAATACAGAAAGGGTTTTTTTTTAAGTTTTTTTTTTTAATAAATGAACTTCTAGTCCAAATACTTCCGAAAGAGGTAGGTCTTTAGTCGTTGTTTGAAGACACCCAGTGACTCAGCTGTTTGGACATCTATGGGAAGTTCATTCCACCACCTAGGTGCCAAACAGAGAAGAGTTTAGATGCATATCTTCCTTGAGAGATGGCGGAACCAGTCGAGCAGTGCTGGAGGAGCGCGGTGGAGGGAGCAGGGTGTGATAAGTGCTTTGAGGTAGGAGGGTGCTTGTCCATTTTTAGCCTTGTAGGCAAACATCAGTGTTTTGAATCTGATGTGGACAGTTACAGGAAGCCAGTGAAGGGAGCGTAGCAATGAGGTGGTGTGGGAGAACTTAGGAAGGTTGAAAACCAGACGTGCAGCTGCATTCTGGATCAGTTACAGAGGTTGATTGGGGCTCAGAGGCAGACCTGCTAGGAGGGTGTTACAGCAGTCTAGTCTATTGAGTTTGAAGGATAATCTGACTGAGAACTTTTGTGCTATGCATCCAGCTCATTTTATTCATAAAACATACTGATGTGCACAATTTCAGTAATAAATCAGTAATATGAGTAATAAATTAACTCTGAATACAACAACAACAACTCTGAAACACTCATAAACAGTAAATTTAGAGCTAATTTTAGGAATAAACTATATTTTAATAACTAAATTAAGAGGAATACTAAATTCTGCAGAAGCCTGCAGGCCTATTTGCAGGTAGAATTCACTACACATTGGTCACTTTATGGTGATAATGTAAATATTTTGTAGTTTTAGACCCCTGTTCTGAAATATTTTTGTCAGTTTCAGGGCTCTGATTTGCATTTGACTGCCTTCTGAATATGGATTTTCATACTTCAGAAAGCTTTAACGAAGGACTCAGATCTGCTTGCTGCTGCTTGCAGAAATTGTGCCAATCCCTATAGAAATTGTATCAATTCAAACTGCCATTGCAGTCCTAGTTTGGAAACAGGTTGTTGATACCCAAAGGCCCTGACATTCATTTTTGAAAGCATATTCCTCCTCCTGTACAGTACAGTAGAGAGACTTTTTGATTGATAGGCAGCTTGCTACATCAAGATAAATCCTTTCAGATGCTCCAGTGCTGGCAACCTACTTAATAATACATTCATGAGTGACGAATCAAAGCACAAGGGTTCTGAAGACTGTAGCTTATACTATGGTATTGTCTGTGGCCAGCTATGGACCAGAGACTGTAAAAGAATGTGTAATATCCAGGGTGTTATGAAAATTACATTTCCCATGTCCAAAACCAAAGTTGTAATAAACACTCTTCCTACATTTTGCAGTACAGTCCTGTGCCTAAGGCTGCACAAACCACTATTCACACAACAGGGAAATGCTCATAAAGGCAGAGAGACATCTCAAAACAAGTTTGTTTGAAGGTTACATATGTAATCAAAGTTTTACAACTGACTGGAGAACTGACAGAGCAGTGCCCATCAGAGCTAATTGTATTTTTCCATTTGCTCAATTCCTTGATGAGTACTAATAGCAAAGTTTTGCCTGCAATCTTACAAGTATAAGCTGCAAAAAACAGCCCGTGCAAGAACATGCTTATCCTCTGTCCATTCTCGTCAACCCAACTGACCCAGGTTTCCCTGGCAGTCCTCCTCTCAGTGGTAGAACCATGGCTACTTATATAACCTTCTATTCTACCTCCTTTCATTCCAGACAGCCAGGGTTGTTTCCACTGAAACTAGTGGAGGCTGGGTATGAAAGTTGTCACAAGTGTTTGTGATAGACAGCACTAATAAATAGTGCATAGTACTTTATTGCGACTAGTCACTCAAATAATTCTGCTTAGTACTACTGAAGAAGAGAATCACTCAAGGTATTGATACTTTTCTTTAGGTTATTGAGAATAACAATTACTGAACATTCAGATACTGCTCTCTGTGAGGCTTAGAAATAGTCATGGTGCTGATAATGTGATATTTTGCGGATAAAGAGGATACTTTTATTATTCTCCAGAAGGTGAGGATTACTGAAATGCAGCACAGAGCACAGGGGTTTGGAACAAAGCAACATTCAGTGTGTAAAATCTGGTGAAGGTAGATGACGAGCTCTGTGTTGCTCTATGTCGCTGTGACATTTTGTTTCATGAAAGTCCACAAGAGCTGCTTGGAAGAAGGTGCATCTTGACCTGCACTCACCTATGGCTGTACAATTACTTCCTTCACCCAATGGGCTAACCTGTCTTTAGACTGCAGAGCCTATTTATGGTTCTCCCATAAGCAAATATTTGGTCAGTGACTTCCACTTAGCACTTGAAATCCCTCACTAGTCACAGCTCATGCTCACTTGTAAGTGTAGACAGGTTGATAGGTTAGGCCACAGCATGACAGGGTTGATCTCTTGTCCCTGAAAAACTGGCAACCTGTCCCCTGTGAGCTCTCAGTACTGCCACATACACTTTTAGGGTATATTCAGAAAGAGATGCTTCTTGTTGACTCAACAAAAAAGTCTATAACATTGTCAGGCTTTCTGATCTGTGTACTTTTCCTACTGCCTGTTTTCCTAGTAACAACTTCACTTTTACAGTCTGTATAGCCAAATGACTTAGATCTTGCACCTCTGTGGGGTTCAACCCTGTATTTGTCAGTGGCTGATCGTAAAACTATAAATGATACCCTGCTGACAGTGTTCAGTAACCACTGGTCTGTTGTTATAGATATTCTATACTCTGGTGGCGGATGGGAAAATCATCCCACCTGCATCTGTGTGATTTCAGTACTGACAATGGTATCCCCCTACTGCATCCTATGTAGCTCCTTCTCTATTGCAGTCTTAGAAACCCAAAACTATTGGAATAATGTGGCAGTGCAGATGTGACCCTTAGCATAATCTGTTGCATCAGGTGTTTTGCTCTCTTCATAAGTAGAAGGTGCAATTAACACTTCCTAGGACTGTGCGCGAAAAACCTGTCCAGATACCAACCACAGCTGCCACAATGCATTTTACCAGGCTCTGCAAATGGCATTTGAGCCAACCAAACATATTTCTTTGTCCATGTTAATAAATCCAGTGATTTGCTGCATTCTGTTGCCATGACTCCCATGGCTTGAAGTCCTATATCTAAGATTTCTGTGCCTTCTTAAAGTGGGCATTATTTCATTAAGGGCGAGTAGCAAGTGTGCCACTGTTTCAGCAATACAATTTACATTATGCAGTGTATCATATGCTTTACAAACCAACATATCAGCTCTTCTATATTTGGGCTGTATGCAGGACGGTATTACACACAAGCGTCACTAGTCTGTATTAATGAGGCATCTGGCATCTATACCACTTCTCATATCAGTCAAAATGTGCATAGGAGTACATCAATATGATTGGTAGCATTGTAGCAGAGCAAAACCACTCACATGGGTGGATGCATCAAAACATGGATTAAGCACTTATTGTGTGAGCAGTCACACAATCCAGCAGTATTGTGTGAAGGATCCGTCTTTACTTTTGCCAAGTAAAGTGAAAAAAGTGCCTACAGAGCATTCAGTGATGCTGTTGTGCTGTGTCCCAGCTTTACAATCCACTATTCAGTGTGTTTTGTTGTCAGGTTTGTCTGAAGCCGTGTTTGCTGTTCACTTCACTCTGCACTGTGGCTGTGCAGTACTTGTGTAAGATGATGTATAGACAGCATTTTCATTTCCTTTTGCGAAGGACATTTGCTGCAGTTAGGGCAGGCCTCTGTGAATGCCTGTAGCAGATATTCAGGTTGACATAGTTACAACAATGTTCAACCCCAATTCCAAAAATTTGGGATGTTGGGCAAATTGTAAATAAAAACAGAATGCAATGACATGAAAATCTCATAAACCCATATTTTATTCACAACAGAACACAGAAAACATATCAAATATTGAAAGTGAGACATTTTGCTATTTCATGAAAAATATTGGCTCATTTTGAATTTCATGACTGCAACACATCTCAAAAAAGTTGGGATGGGGCAATAAAACGCTGAAAAAGCAACAGATGGAGGAACAATTTGCAACTTCTTCTTTCGGCTTATTCCCCGTTCAGGGTCGCCACAGCGGATCGTCTGTCGTCCGCTTCATCGATTTGGCTGGGGTTTTTCCACCAGATGCCCTTCCTGAAGCAATCCTCCCAATTCATCCGGGCTTGGGACTGGCACCACGAAGCACTAACTGTGCCCCCTAGTGGCTGTGACCATTCACACTCACACCTATGGGCAATTTAGAGTAGCCAATTAACCTAATTTACATGTTACAGGGCTGTGGGAGGAAACCCACACATGCACAGGGAGAATATGCAAACTCCACACAGAAAGGCACCCTGGGTGATCCAGGTATCTAACCCAGAACCTTCTTGCTTACCAGTTCACCACCGTGTCACCTGAGGAACAATTTGCAATTACAGTTTTTCTCAATTGCTTTGGCACATTTTTCGAAACAGTCTTAACATTCTCTAAACTGTGAGTTGCAAATGTCACAACTGTTTGCAGGAACTTCAAAACTTTATAGCATGTCTGCAAAATGTAGTAACTCACCCAAAACATTTAATTCATGCTTCAAAACC
>JAQQZR010000023.1:29891487-29911187 GCA_030068235.1 Notoglanidium macrostoma
TATATATATATATATTTGTGTGTGTGTGTGTGTGTGTGTGTGTGTGTGTGTGTGTGTGTGTGTGTGTGTGTGTGTGTATAGCTTTACCCTTGATTTCCTTTAAATGTTGAAGTCTTCTGGGTAAACTTGCAGACGGCATGTTTTGCAGACGGAATTTTGGAACCCATTTTGGAAAATTTTTGGAACACCCTGACAAGTTAGTTTAAATTTTATATCATTTAAACATTTCAATCTTTTCATGATTTCCTCTTTGCATACCAGAAGACTATGTAAGTGAACTTCCCTGTTTTCAGCTTTCCCCCCCAACAGCAACAAGCATTGCCAAGCAAAAGAAGGCCGAGGTCTCAGGAGTGCTTTTTTTAGTGATTGTTTATTTTCTGCCCAGTGATTTTTGTTGAAACCATTAAAAGCTTAATGTTTTGCAATATTGAGTTTGCCTCATTTTTTTTGCCCAGTAGTGTATATTGATATATAAGCTTATATATTTAAAATTTATATGCAGATATTTAATTTTTCTGTAAAGCTGCTTTGTGTCTCTTGTTAAAATTGTGATACAAATAAAAATGAATTGAATTGAAGTCATTTTTTTTTACTTCTTACATTTTTATTTAGACCTTCAAAGTACATTACAAATCTTGAAGATCTCTTCTCCTGTCATCCAGCCAATGATTGTACAATATATACAGTCACCATTGTATGGCACTCCCATGAGAATCCCATGGAGGCTTGCTGGACCTCTCAGACTACAAATAACATGGGATTGAGACACTGATCCCAAGTCTGAGTGACAAATTATGAATCACATTTCAAGGGTTTGATTAAATTGCTCAAACAGTCCATCCATTAGTGGATGGTAAAGGGGTACAGTGGCACTTTTGGGGTAGCCAATGGAATTTCCAGCTAATGTTTAGAGCATTGCTGCACACTACCTTTGTATATTGCCACAGTTGTGTGTCTGGTAACCCACTGTAAAATATGGACGTGGATAATTGTTGGTTTGGGGCAGTTTTGTACCTGGTGGTGCAGTAGCCTGCACAGATCTGGAACAAGATTCTTAGGACTGATGAAACCAAGATTAACTTGCACCATAATGATGAGTATGGACAACGAAAAAAGGGCTCATGAACCAAAGGATACCACATCATCTGTCAAGCATAGTGGACATGGGCATGTTTGGGTGCTAATGGAACTGGGTGTTTATGGATGATGTGACTGCTGATAGAAGTAGCAGGAGGTGTGGCTGTGGTGGTTTGGTTAGACTTTTGAATTTTTAATATTAGCTGTTATAGAAGGCACCCCCATTGTTTTCACTCAGGAATTCTGGAGTTTTACCTGGTTGGATAATTGAACAATATTAAAATCCATGCATGCTGAAGGCTGTATAATTGTATTAGTTCATATTATGACTACTTTATTGAACCAAAATTAGATTTCATTCACAGAGTCCACATAAGCAAGAAGAGAAGCGATATCCAGCACTTTTTTAGTGCAAAAAAAGAGTAAGAATTAGGATTTAGAGATGATAATGCAGCCTGTGTTTTCTATGGTTGTCGTGCAGGTTTAATACTGAACAGGATAGTATGGGTGATGGTGAGTTTTACATTTATGCTGTTGTATAGAGGGAGGTCAGCAGGACAGTCAGCAGGCAGGAGGAGGTCAGGAGGACTGTGAGCAGACAGGCCATAGTAGCAAAGAGGTAAGTTATAAAGGAAACTGCACTAAAAGATGTATGCAATCATACCAGATATTTAAAATAGTACATCTTCACTGAAGCACACACATGGACTTTATTAGATTCCATTTACGCACTGGAGAAAAGGTTGAGTTTAAGGGTCTTTTGTGATCTTTTGGAGGCTGGACATTTTGCTGAAACCTGTAAGCTCTGGATAACGATATTACCTTAAACACAGCTGAAGAAAGGTACATCTAAAATCAAAAAGAGCTGCTAGATGACATGCAGAGACAATACTATTAATTACTTAATTGTGCTATATTTATGCATTTAATATTGGCTTTGAATGGCACTGATTTTCTAACAGCTCAAAATATGAATTTCAGCAAACTGACAGGAATGTGGGAATTAATACCTCTCCACACTCAAACCAATATAGCGCTTTAAAAAATACAAAGGTCAGAATCACTCTTAACAGACCTGCCTCTCTTTTACGAAACCATGCAATTGTAACCGTCATGCAACTGAATTACAATTAAGTCTGTAGTTATGTCTCAGGTCTAAATACCGATTTGTACAATTTCGGTATTTAAACCTAACTACACTCAACTAACTCAACTCTGAATATGAGACATTAATTGTAAGGATGCTGTTCTTTTTAGGTAATTTTCATGAAGGGTGGCAATAATTCTGGAGGGCACTATATATTGTTCTGGAACTACGCAAAGGAAGGCAATATTTATTGGCCACCAGTCAACAATCTGTGGCCTGCAGAAGTAACTGTCTTTACCTCTATCAGTGTCTAAACAACTTCTAAAACCAGAATGTGTCTCCTGATGGCTAATAAAGCTTTAAATGCCTCTGTGTACTTGACAAGTTAGAAATAGACAGAGATCAAAATGTTGGCAAATTATGGCCTGTTAATAAAACTCCACCCAAGACTGTAAAAGAAACAATAACCAACACAGTACAGTGGATTGAGGCTGTTAATAATGGAACAATATATAGAACTGTGAATTTGCTGACAATGGGGCTAAAATATAGGTGTCAAATATGTACTTTCGTCAGCATGAGGAAATGTGAGGAAATAAATAGAAGCAGTTCCAAGGGAATCTTCGGAAGTCAATTGTTTGGCCATAGAGATTTGTGTGCCTTACAGCACAGCTATTGGAGAGATATTTCAAACTGTCACATAGATGCAATTTACCATGTGACACACCATTGATTCCAGTATAGATTTAGACCCACTTTTTCTGCAAAAGCCAACAATGTTTTTTATCTGTCATAAAAATATTATAGAACATAGCCTTCAATTAAATAATGAAAACACCTCTCAGCTTTAATGGCATTATTGTGTGTATGGGGGTGCACTGATGTCTGAACCACCAATGATTATGCCAAACACCAGAAACTAACAGCTGCTGGCATTTTTTTTTATAACACTCATGAAAATATATTTGTCAGTTAAGGTGGCACAAACAGGTACAGTCTTTAGGTTTTCAGGATGAAACTGTTTTTAGTTTGCAATAAGCAGGCTTTTCCTGAAACATCAACCACATTTAGAAGTTATATGATAGGGTGAGATGATCTCACAACTAGTGACGACAGATTGTTGGGTTAGCTGTGCAGATTGAATTTTCACACTACTGAAACAGCACAAAGGAGCAGAGTAGAGAGACAGTCCTGGCAGTGAATGCATTAGACATCTCTCCCTTTTTTGAAATGCTGCTAAGATCTGATACTCCTGCAAGAATCTAATACAGAAAATATGTGTTATTGTATGGCAAACATGAATATGGTATAAAGCATATGCAGAAACAACTGCTGACATGGTACAGTGTGACATCAGGTAACTGGTCAGCATTTAATTCAACTCCATTCAAATTTATTTATATGGCATTTTTATGAGGTAGAATAAAAAACTAAAGACAATTTTTAAATTGCACAATAACTGGAACAAAGAGAAGCTAGTAAAATATATTTAATCGTACATCGCCTATTGGATAGTTCGATCACGCACAGTGCAGCGCTCGGCCTTTAGTCGAGTGGCAGCCATGAGGGCAGAAGCTCCGTTGTGAGATTGCACCATCGAAGAACAACGTGCCATAGTGCGCTAGTGTTAACCCTAACCATAATGTTCTTTTGGAACATGAAGGGGCCTATTCTGGTGCATTTACGAGCACACTGGCAATCAGTAAACAGTGGGCATTTCTGTGCATTACTGTGAAATGAACTTAAATGTGCAAATCACAGCAAACGAGGAATGCTGTCCAAAACAGTCTTCAGCACCACAACAATGCACATCCTCATATAACAGCAGACAATAAGAGTTACTGTATGTCTCTGGCTCCAGGGCTCCTGACTTCTTGTGCCCCTGTGCCTGTGGCTGGTAAGCCCATTCAGTAATCCATACTTGTGTGCAGCCTATTTATATACAACTGTAAAAAAATTTATTTCCCATCTAGGATATACAATATAGTGGTATCTTGTCTTAGTTTAAAGAATTCCTTCCTTGGATTCTGATCCCAAAAGCCTGAGAAGTAACATAATGCAAATTAAAGTTCCACTGGTCTGTGATAACGTCAACCAAGATAATGTTTTTGAGTAAGCATAATACAGATCTAGGGAACAGATGTAAATTTACATATGTAGACGAGGAAGTGCGGTGCAAAACCTTATTTAATTAGTATGAAAACGGTGCTCAAAATGACTAACATTTATTTTACTAAGGCTGTAGATCATCATACTAACAATGCCTGGAACTAACTTCTAAATGCACTCTGCAGGAGATGCATTGTGACTTAAAGCCACTGTAAAATGCTAGAATGTATAGCAGTTAAAAAGCGCAGGACAAAGTAGCCTACAGTTTGACAGAGATAAATGTGCTAATAAGTGAAGTTCTTAGTAAATAAAGACTCTCATGTCAAGCAAATGGTGTGTTGGGCATTATCATAGCTGATATGCCATGTTGTGTTAGGTGTAACCTAATGAAATGACTACTGTGGAGAGAACAATATACTTATATTACAGTATACTCATATAAATTTGTGTAATTAAATGGTATTCAATTGTGCAACTGTGGCTACTGCAACATGCCACAGAATTTCTTTTTTAGGTGTGAATAGGTGTTTAGGTGTATATACGAGTTTGTGATATTTATGAAAACATATGCACAAAATATATAAATTGAGAATGATTGAGAATGAAATGACACTACACCTGGTTTTACATTTGCATGCATGAAACTATTTATCACTTATTATAATTTATTCTTTCAGTACTAATAGAGTACCTGTTTGCAAAGTCTCACCTTGTGATGATTACCCAACATGGGTAGAATATAAAAGCTCCCCTTGCACAATGTATGCCCTGCCCCATTAGGCGCTTCTGGACCAAACTGTTCTAGGGACTTGCTGAGAGGAACTACCCCCTGGGGAGCTCCCCCGAGAACTACACACCCTCCAGGGCTTTTTTTTTCTGTTTGCATTCACACTCCAAGAAGGAACGCTGAAGTGACGTAAGCCGCATCACAATCACACAGTATTTCCTCCTTTGCATATAGGCTCAATAAAGTCTGGACTTTTTTTTCCATTTTTAATGCTAACATTAATGTTTAATGCTAACAACATAGCTGTTGTTTACACGGCTAATGTTTTACATGGATTTAAGGCTGTACCCGGCTCGTTCCCAATTGGGAAAAATACCCAATCAATCTTGCAATTATAACCATTGGTGATAATTTTTTTTCTGTGATTTTAGTGATGATTTTGACCACATCATGTATTCTACCCTAGCACTGCCCGCTTCTTCTTTGTTTAGGTTTCTACCACATGGAATTGTTGGAATAATCAGCAAATTATACATTAGCTTCCAAGGTTGCTGGCCTACAGAAGTTGTTATGTCATAGAGGATTGATAAGGAGGTGCTGATCATGCTCTTCATTACAGGCAACTTGGATATTTACAGCAGCTACAATCTCCATATCCCCAGACTACAATTACACCCCAGTGTAGAACTTGCCAGATCTGCATTCACTGAACTGAAGCAATTACATCCAGAGGGCATCTGCTACAGTATTATCCACACATTCTCTCTCTTTTTGTTTATCATGCATGGAAATTATTCTGGAATACACTGGACTGGTACACTGAACCAAAGCACTTCACAAACAAGTAAATGTATGGATTTCTTTTCATGGGATTCTTAGGTCACTTTGTTATGAGTTTTGATACCAAGGTACGTAAATCTATCTTAATCAATCTAATGACATTTAAATATGTCAACAGACTGTCAGATAACATAACAAGTTGAAATGCTAAATCTCTTAACCATCCTGTCAGACTCAGTAACGAGCTGTCACATTTGAAGCAACGTGTAGTAGGGATTGCTTTCCTCAAGAAACCAATTTGCATACATGAAGGAGGATGGCAAGTCACTCCAATCATTTTAAATTTAATTTAAATTAAGATGAAAAGCAACTTATCCATAAGGCAGTTCCATTTATTATGTCTAAGGTTGAAACATACCCTGCACATCAATAAATTATAGCAATAGGTATAGTATATAATGTGGCAATTATTTTATCCAATGTATATGTGCCATGTTGGGAAGAGGGGTCATCCAATTTAAGTCTAAACAATTATGTCTTCAGATATGTGATGTTTGCTATTTTTTTTTATCCTAACCCTATGCTGTATGTTCAAAAATTTTCTTGCACATAGATTTTTTATTTTTAGACAATACTTTTTGTCTTTATTCAGTTAAGGACTGTTGTCATTGATGGCTAAATACCTAATTGCTTTTTCACCTTATTGAGTTTTGTTAGCTTTATATCAAATGAAATATCTATATTCCCAGAACATGAAAGTGCTTTCACCTTAGTCTACTGTATATCTATATTTTCTGCAAATTAAACTGTGTAACATTCTTTTTACATGTTACATTACATTTTTTACAAGGCCCCACAGAGTTTTCCCAGTTCTCTCCTCACTTGGTCAGATGAAATAATGATTGTCAGGCTGGGGGAAGAGAAGGTGAAAGGGTGGCGGAGATGGTGCCTTCAGTGGTAGAATGGATGTGGTATTAATGGATGGCTGGACTGGTGCCTTAGAGTCGACTCTATTACATTTACATTTATGTCATTTGGCAGACGCCCTTATCCAGAGCGACTTACATAGATCTCATTTCATACAAGTGGCAGCTTGGCGGTGCTGGAATTTGAATTCATGACCTTCCGATCACAAGTTCAACATCTTAACCACTGAGCTACCACCACCATTTGGTATCCTCCACCTCTTTGTAACACTTGCACTCTGGTTTCTCCTTATAGTTGTATTTCTCCTGCCTGAACTTTTTAAAACTCTGACTGGACTTGCTTAATCTGCACTTTGCCACCCACCTTGAAAGCCCTTTTATTCCTATTCAGCAGGGCCTTCAGATCACTTGTGATCCAGGAAACAGTGTGCTGTTTTCCACACAGACGTTGATGAAGTCCATAATACAGTGGCTCTAATCTCTCAGAAGACCCTCAGTGTTTTCCCATATGATTCACAAAGCATATCCCAATCTCCTAACGCCCATCCTGCAGAGCCTGTTCAGCCGCCTTTGTCCATTTCTTCACTGGTCTGACTGACAGGAAGCAATTGAACAACAGGTTTGTATGTGGGGATGAGATGCACTAAATTGTGATCAGGGCACCACACTTGTATGCCTACTTTTCATTAGCATATAACAGATCAAGTTTCCTATTGTCTCTTGTGGTACATTCTATGTACTGCATGGAACTTGTGAGTGTGGAGGAGAGAGATGCATAATTAAAATCACCAGAGATATTAATGCAATGCGATGACCTGTCATTAATTTACTAACCACAGAATGCATCTGCTCTGTTGTGGATGACAGGGCATACATGACCAAAGCAATAGCATGTAAAAACTCCTGTTGCATGTATTATATTTGGTTGCACCATCTATAATTCACATGAACAACAAGTCCACCTCCTTTGCACTTGCCACTGTCCTTGTACCTGTCTGCACACACCATATGAAAGCCATTTAGAAAAACTGGAAAGTTTTAGTAAAAAACTCATGAGGCAACAGTGTTTGTATTCCCCATAGCTCCTGGTCAGTGCTAAGAGTTTGCCTATTTTATTACATTGCCCATGATGTTATCAGGCAGGTAATATCTATGCCTCCTCTTTTTATTCTGAAAACAAACTCTCATTTCTTCCCTTCATTGTACGTTCATGTGGCAACTCAAGCCTCAGCATGGTGGTAAACAAAGGTCACAGGACCACCAGATAATGTTTAAGTTCTCTATATGATAAATTAGTAATATAACAAATAGAATGAGCACCAAAAAGCTCTGCTCTGATGAAATTTTTACTCCTAATAAACCTATGCGCATTTTTCTTTGAAGACACAAACATCAAATATACAAACAATGACAAAAACAGACAAATACACAAGGTACTGTAGCTGGCAGCTTCCAGATAATTAGGTTCTAAAATAGCTATAAATGTAAACAAAAATAAATAACTATTACTGTTATTAACTGTTATTACTATTAACTGTACAAGACACAGTTAGCACAACCCTAACTTGTCTACCAGTAGTCCATTATTATTAAGTCATATGACAATTAAAAGAAGATTACTGGGTTTCAACCTAAAAAAAAAACTAATTCAGCAACAAGGAGAGAATTTGATAGGTACCTTCTGCAACTTACTTAGTAATCCCATTCACCAAAGTGGGAGCGATTGTAAACCTTATGCAAACTTAGATGTGTGTTGTGCTATAGAGGCAGCTGAGAGTTGGCTAGCATAAAACAGCTGTTCCTGCTTATAAGAACAACTCACTCAGAAACGATATTGCTCTCAGGTTCGATCTGACTTCAGTGTGTCAAGGTTTCTCACCTGCACAGATGCAGGGATTGAACAGAGAGACACAGACAAAGAATGTAGGTGTATGCTCAGTCCAAAGTTTATTATGCCAGAGATGGGTTTATATACAGCAATGTCTATGTGTGTGATTGTGTGCGTGTACGTGTGTACATTTTCATTTCAACTATATACGGGTTGCACAGTACATAGTTAAATGAGATAATGTTCCTCAAGGACCATGGTGCTACATATAAGAAACACAGAAATACAAAAAGTAAGGTTCGACATAAACACAGAATAGTACTATAATAGTACACAGTCTTGGTGACAGAAGGTGCAGTAATGTAGTCAGTTGTGCAAGTCATATAAATTCATACAGTAACGTACATGTGCCAAAATTGCAGAGGTGCGGAATGTGGGTTGTCATTTGGAGTGTCATTTGAGTGTGTGTGTGTGTGTGTGTGTGTGTGTGTGTGTGTGTGTGTGTGTGTGTCAGTCCAGTCCCTGAGTGTTCAGGAGTCTGATGGCTTGGGGGAAGAAACTATTACAGAGTCTGGCAGTGAGGGCCCGAATGCTTCGGTACCTCTTGCCAGATGGCAGGAGGGTAAAGAGTGTGTGTGAGGGGTGTGTGGGGTCCTCCACAATGCTGGTGGCTTTGCGGATGCAGCGTGTGTGGTGAATGTCAGTGATAGATTGAAGAGAGACTCCGATGATCTTCTCAGCTGTTCTCACTATACTCTGTAGGATCTTGTGGTCCAATACGGTGCAGTTTCCATACTAGGCAGTGATGCAGATGCTCAGAATGCGCTCAATATTCCCTCTGTAGAACGTGGTGAGGATGGGTGGCAGGAGATGGGCTTTCCTCAGCCTTTGCAGGAAGTAGAGATGCTGCTGGACTTTCTTGACGATGGAGCTGGTGTTGAGGGACCAGGAGAGGTTCTCCGCCAGGTGGACACCAAGGAATTTGGTGCTCTTGACGATCTCCACACAGGATCCGTCGATGTTGAGTGGAGAGTGGTCGCTCCGCGCTCTTCTAAAGTCAACAATCATCTCTTTGTTATTGTTCATATTCAGAGACAGGTTGTTGACTTTGCACCCCCTCTCTATATGCTAACTCGTCATTCTTGCTGATGAGACCCACCACAGTCGCGTCATCGGCGAACTTGACGATGTGGTTCGAGCTGTGCATTGCTGCACAGTTGTGAGTTAGCAGAGTGAACAGTAGTGGACTGAGAACACAGCCCTGGGGGCCCCAGTGCTCAGTGTGATGGTGCTGGAGATACTGTTCCCAATCCGGACTGACTGAGGTCTCTCAGTCAGGAAGTCCAGGATCCAATTGCAGAGAGAGGTGTTCAGGCCTAGCAGGCTCAATCAAGCAGCTCAAGCTTCCCAATCAGGTGCTGAGGAATGATTGTGTTGAATGGTAAACTGAATTCTATGAACAACATTCGTACATAGGTGTCCAGATGCGTGAGGGCCAGATGTAGGGTGGTGGCAATGGCATCATCTGTGGACCGGTTGGGGCGATAGGTGAACTGCAGAGGTCCAGTGAGGGAGGGAGCAGGGTCTTGATGTGCCTCATGACAAGTCTCTCAAAGCACTTCATTGTGATGGGTGTGAGTGCAAAGGGACAATTGTCATTGAGGCAGTACACTGAAGACTTCTTTGGCATGGGAACGATGGTGCTGGCTTTGAAGCACTTCGGGACAACAGCAGTGCTCAGGAAGATGTTGACGATGTAAGTGAGAACATCTGCCAGTTGGTCTGCACATTCTCTGAGCGCTCTCCCAGGAATGTTGTCTGGTCCAGCAGCCTTCCCTGGATTAACTCTGCAAAGAGTTTTCCTCACATCAGCAGTGGTCAGATGCAGCACCTGGTCGCTGTGAGAAGGGGTGATCTTCCTCGCTGTTACATCGTTCTGTGGGTCAAACCATGCAAAGAAGTTGTTAAGTGCATCTGGTAGGGAGGCATCACTGTCACAAGCAGGTGTAGTTGTCCTGTAGTCAGTGATGGCCTGGATGCCCTGCCACATACGCTGTGTGTCGCAGCTGTTCTGAAAGTGGCTGTGGATTCTCTAGCCGTGGGCATGCTTTGCTGCTCTGATGTCCCAAGACAGTTTGGCCCTCACTGTTCTTAGGGCCACATTGCTTTGAAGGCAGAGTCACGGGTCCTCAGCAGTTTACACACCTCTGCAGTCATCCATAGCTTTTGGTTTGAGCGTGTAATGATGGTATTGGAGGCAGTGACATCATCTATGCACTTGTTGATGTAGCTGGTCACTGATGACATGAACTCCTCCAAGTTGGTGTTGTCACCATTGTTTGCAGCCTCCCTGAACATATGCCAGTCAGCGTGCTCAAAACAATTCTGAAGAGCAGAGATGGCTCCTGCTGGCCAGGTTCTCACCTGTTTCAGAACCGGTTTGGTGCGTCTGACAAGCGGTCTGTATGCTGGCATTAGCATAACAGATATGTGGTCTGAGTAGCCGAGGTGGGGGCGGGGCTCCGCGTGGTGCGGTTTTGAATGTTTGTGTAAACAAGATCCAGCGCATTTGTCACTCTCGTTGCAAAGTCCACATACTGATGGAATTTCTGTGGTGAATTCCTGAGGTAAAAAGATCTGCATCTAACAGTCACAAACTCCACAAGCGATGAGCAGTAGCTAGAAACTAGCACAGAGTTCTTGCACCATTCCGTGTTGATGTAAACACAAAAGCCACCACCGCAAGTCTTACCGCACAGAGCTTCTTTACTGTCGGCACGAAACGCAGTTAGCCCGGCTAGCTGAATGGCGGCGTCCGGAACGCTGTCACTGAGCCATGTCTCCGTGAAAACAAAGACGCAGCAATCTCTAAACTCACGCTGGGTAGTCCGCTGGAGTTGGCTGTAGTCCAATGTATTGTCCAGAGAGCAGACATTGGAAAGTAGAATGGATGGGAGGGCCGGCCGGTTAGGATTAGCTCTTAGCCTAGCATGGACCCCCACCCGCTTGCCACGCTTCCGCTTCCTCGGACACCGCTTTCAGCATTCCCTCCCCTGGTCGCTGGCATCAGGCGACGCCGAGGACTGGAGGCCCGGTTTCTGCAGCAACCCAAGGACGCATAGCGTCTCTAACAGGTCATCCTGCAGGTCAGTTTTTGAATATTCCTTAATATCCAGTAATGTTTCTCGTGGGTAGACATGAACACCTTTTGTTTTGGTGTCCATGTGCCATCGGAGTCACACCAAGAAATAAAATAGAACTAAAAAGCACCATTTCGGTGCCACTGCCGCACCGCCATCCTGGACATGGATCATGGAAGGGATAGACATGGAGGGGATCAACATCTGCCAGACACAGACTTTCCACTTGTGTCCCACAAGGCTCAGTACTTGGTTCTCTTCTGTGCTCCCTCTATGCTCGATCTCTTGGTGAGGTCATATCTTCACATGGGTTTTCATACCATCAGCCATCAGTCGAGTGCCAAAAGACAAAAAGTGTTATCAGAAAGGACATCATTGGGACAGAGACCTATGAAGAATTTCAATGAACCTGGAGATCCTGGGAAACTAAGGGCTCACTAGGAGAAAGTAATCTATGTAGTAACTGAGCAGATAGCAGACAATGCTGTATATGTACTTGGCCAGAAAAGGGGGGGAAAACAGAACTCTGTATCACTTTTTTTGCTTGAAAATGGCCTACATATACAAACATCACCCAGACTTGCCAATTCCACACTGTGAATATAGTCAAAATCATAAAGATCCAAGAGAACAGATATTCAGTATTGACACCAGCGAGTGATCAAGACTCATAAGGTTACTGGCTAAAAGAACCTATAAAAGAAAGAGACACTATTTTCAAGGGAGTCCAAGGGATCCAGTCCAGAAAAAAGTCAGGCTTTCTGAAGAACCTAGAAGTGAAGAACCAAACCAAACTGATAAACAGAGACAGTCAGAGAGAAGAAGCAATGCCAAGTGAAACTGAATCCCTACCTGAGGTTCAATGCAGGTGTGTGAGATTGAACTGGTCCTGAGTTGGCAGAGAGACAGCAAACTCTCCTGTTGACATGACTCAGAGACTAAACTATCTACCAGAGAGATAAGGCATAGGCAGATGCTTGCATATGAGACTCTTCAATACAAGCCTTCACTACATATTCAATATGTCCACAAGTTTGTTGACACCTGACCATCACACCCACATGTGATTTTTGAACATCCTATTCTATATTTAGTCCTCCTTTGCTATTATAAAAACCTCCATTCTCATGGGAAGGCTTTCCACTAGATTTTAAAGCATAGCTGTGGGGATTTGTTTATTCAGTCACAAGAGAATCAGTGGGGTTAGGCACTCGAAGGGCTGAGAAAGCCTGGGGTGCAGTAAGCTTTCCAATTCATCTGAAATGTTGTACAAAAATTTGTAATAAGGTGCAATGAAATTTTGAAATTAAATTAAATCAAACAATGACTTTTGTTTGAAAAGAATTAAATGTTTATCTGGATGTAAGAAGAGGATGTTATCAAATGCACGATAAATCTGGAAATGCAACCACACTCCTCTGCTGTCTTATATCTGTATTAGTTATACTCTGTTTGATAGGACATAATCTGTTTGCAATGGAGTGCAACAAAAGCTTATGAATATTCCAAATATACAAGCATTCATGCTGTACTGGTTATTAGGATAACTGACAGCTTTTTGAAATTGCCCTAATCAGAATACATGGTAAATATCTTAAACCTTTTAAGATGATGCAGTCACAATTACAGGGGGATTTTGCAGTTTTGTGTTTGGAATTAATTCTTCTAAACATTAGCATTTACTATTTCTTAGTGCAACTCTGAGTCCTGTACCTGATGCCTGTTTTTCTAACAGTTCTCTGGTCATTCATTTAACAGCACTACTCCTTGCCCAGTGGATTTTCTACAATTTAAGGGATATTTATTCTTAAAGAGACATTTGGTTGCCACCCACAGGCCATTAAAATGCCCATCTCACCTCCCATAAGCATTAAAAATCACAGATGACCCTAATTTTTACCTTCACTCTCAAGATTCAAGCCTCCTAATGATACTCAAATGTCAAACTGCAATATTCCTAATCTTCATACAGCTGATGTGTGGTCAGAGCACATTCAGTGGCCCCATTACTGCAGCACACACTACATATGGTGGAGTTGCTAAGTAATTGGACAGTGACACATTTCTCATTGTTTTGGTTGTTCTCAGTACTTCAACACATTGAAATGAGAGAGTTACTTGTATACAGAGATGCTTAAGCAGCTGCTTTGATTTTCACACCAGCATTTCCAGATTATGCAAAATTCATTATCATGCTTTTACTTTGCTACTTTGAGTTGTTAAAATAATAACAATGTTTTTGTTAATTAATTGCACTGCACAAGCATTCACGTGCTGTGCTTATATCCCTTATTAAGTATGTGTTGTTTATAAAATATTCCATCCTCAAGCTAAGCAAGCTGTCTCCTCTGATATTCTCAATGTGAAAAAAATGGGATAATATGATTAATTAATATTATCATATTTATGAATTTAATATTGGCCTCAAATTACATTTCATAGTTTTGTGTAGACTGTTTTTATAATGAATAAATTGTCAATTTCAGTGTGACATACAAATTTCAGTTACATCAAATGTCAGACAGTGGTGCTGGACTTAATACTGCTCCTCACTCGAGCTAACATTGTGCAAGAAAAATAAGTCCAGGGTCAGTATTAAACATAACTGTTTTAGGAAAACACTTTAGTAACTGTCTGAATATCACATAAGTCTGTAGCTATGTCTGAGGTCTGAATAACAATGTGCCAAATTTAGGTATTATCTCCTCACTACTCTCATGTAACTCAATGAAATCCTTTGTAAAGATATTTTTCAACTGAGTATCTGACCTGCAGACATGAGATGAGGAGATTTTTTGTGATGTGGATTTTAGGGGGTTTCTTAGGTACGGGAAAAAGCTCAGTGGATTTCTGATCAAAGGATTACCCAACAAAGAACATTCCTGATCCCTTCCAAGGTGTACTCCTGCCTCAGGCCAAGCGTTTCTAGGATAGACTCTGGATTCAAAGCAACCCTGACCAGTATAAAGTGGTTACTGGAAATGAATGATTAAATGAATGTATGAATGAATGAATGAATGAATGAATGAATGAGCAACTGCATGATTACATTATTAGTTCATTTCAGATAAAGATCAACAATCTCACTTTTCCATTTTTATTTCTGATATACTTATACTCATACTATATTCTGATATACTGAATACTCAACAACTTTCTGCCAAGTTTTGTGAAACAATATGAGGATGTGTTAACATCACACTCATTTGTAATACAGAATAAAAGTGCCAAATCCAATTTGATATTAGTCCAGTGTTTCAAGCCCAAGTATAAGGTTGGTGCAGCTCCAGTTTCCAGTTATGTCTTGCCACCAATGCACCAAATGGCTTCCAGTTTGATGGTATGCTTTAGATGAGTTTTGTTTTTTTCCTCATCATTTTACTCTTCTCATCTGTTCAAAAGATCAATTAAGAACAGTTTCATAAATGTCTTTTTTTTGCAACTAAAAAAAACTGCTACCTTTTATTTCTAAAGTCTATCAGTACTTTGAATCTTATGTTAGAATGTCTGAGGTTATTAAGATGTATTTAGCCTTTAATGGTACACTTTGATACATTTGTGCCTCTATCCTGGAAAGTAATTTTGTACTGAAAACAATCTTATGTCATACAATAATTTGGTGTTTTGTGGGCTGGCAGGCAGTTTATATTGCTAAGTAGTTGTACATTCTTGCTTTATTTTCATACACTGTGTTGCATGCTCCCAGTAATTGACCAGGGTTGAAATGTATCTTAGACTACCTGTTGCAGGAAGGATATTCTAAAGGGCTCCAACTTCTATAGGCCAGTACAGTTGGTCTCCCTCTTGGTAGGCACCTTTAAGATACCTTCCTCTCCTAAGTTTATCACCTCTGCAGGGACCATAGATCTCCACTTCTTTTGGTTGGCCTTACCCCATTACTGGAAGTGGGTAATCACCAGCTATTTTCTTACTACATTTGGATTTCAATTTTAATTTCAATTTCAGTGCCCCATTCACCAGGGATACTGATGTATTGGCTGGCCATTTCCACCCTAAATTTGTGCTTGTAACAGGCCAGATCTTATGTAAAGAATGATTAATGATTGCTCAGCTCATTGCTGATCTTGTTCTCCAGTCCTTCCACAGCTGTTAACAGAACATCATACACCGTCAGCAACCACTAAAGAATACACAAAAAAACTGATACTGAAGGTCGTAAATGACTCATGACCAGTGTAGCAGCACATTACATATAATACATTTATTTAAAAAAAGACCTTTTTTCTCATGTACAGTCAATTTTTTTCTGCCCATTATGACAAGATAGACAGAAAATATAGAAAAGCTAATATTAATGTGATCGGCAGTTGAACAATAATTTGTGACAAGATGGGAGCAAGCCAATATTAATTGTTTTTTAGAATATTTTAGAAACTATGAAGCTTCATAAAACATGCTGCATTGTGGCTGCCATTTGATTCTCATATTTATAATTTGGGGAAACAAAGAAAGCAGTTTTTCATGTTATTCATCAAAAACAAGACAGTTTGGATTACAAATACATATTCTTAGCCTGCTAGAACAAACCATGGATGTTATGGATGCAAAAAAAATTATAAATTCCTTTTTTAAACTGTTTTTAGGAAGCCCCTGATTAAGAAAATAAAAGTTTTTTTCACTTTTTGGTTTTTGTTGCAACAGTGGGTCATTGTGGTTGCAAGTATCACCACTTTAATTTTAAAGTACCACTTTAAAGTACATAAATTATAAGCATTTATGATTCAATAATATCAAAATGTGTCTGAAAAATGAACTTTATTATCATGAAACAGTTGATACTGCCCAAGAAAAAAACAAATGAATTACAGATGATTATTTTTTTATATATTGCATTCTCATGAATATGATATCTCAGGAATGCCTTGAGGCAGTTTTGTCCAATGGGACTTAAAGATGAACTAAGAACAAATTGGAGTTTTGTGATCAAAAGTGAAAGGTCATTGTGACCTCACAAAATGTTTTTGGTAATAACTCAAGAATTCATAAATGACACAATTTAACACAAATGTGCAATAGAACTGTAAAAGGTCTATTTTGCTCTGAGATCATAATGTCCTGCTAAAACAATTCTGCCCATTCTTGAGACTGAGGTGTTATTTCCTGCAACTTCACTAGTTTGGTGAAGACATGTGGCAGTAATCCTAGTTTGCTGATGGCTCTTTATTTGGTCAATGCCATCTTCATTTGGATTCCTTATTTGTGAAACTGCTAGAAACAGTTTTTGGAATCTGTGAAGCATAAACGTACATCACACTTGAAGTATGCAGTTGATGAATATCCATCCTTGCAGTTCCTGCAGCAGCTTCTTTTTTCAGCTTTCATGAGCCAGTGCCCCATATTATCTTTGTGAACATCAGGAGGGGGAGCATTTTGGGCAATCTTTTTCACACTGAGGCTTTGTGGTTGTGCCTCATCCATGGATGGTCTGCCTTTCTTCAGGGTATTGGTTTCGATGAGGGAGGTTGCCAGCTGTGCTTGGAAGTGCTGCCTGGTCATTGTACAGTCATGTTTATTTAGCAGCCAAGCATTGACCACTCCAAGGATGATGGTGTGCCAAAAAATGTACAAATACCAGCATGTGGACCTAATGTGGAACTTGTACTTGACTGTAAACAAGTCAAACAAATCGATCCCACCCATGAATTGGTTGTAAGTCTTCACAATGGATGGCTTGCTTACTTCAATGTATGATTTCATGGATTTGTTCCACCGAGAAACCTTATCGAGAGTGGAGAGAAGAGTAACTGACCAGTTGTCATACCACCTCACAGCACAGACGTTATGATTTTGCTCTACTCTGAAGTTAAAGCTTCCTCTACCTTGTTTTTCAGCTCCTTCTCTTCTGCAAACCTGAGGTTTGGCATACACACTGGTTGTACTCTTCCAACAAAATGGAAGTCACACTCAAGGAGTTTGATGGATAAAGGCACAGAAGTGAAGAAATTGTATGCATATACAATGTAATTTTGTCCATCAGGAAGTGTTGATGCAAGCTTCATGACTACATCTCCTGATAATCCAAGGTCAGACTTTGCACCTTGGTACAGGTGAAAGTTACAGAGTATGCCTGATATATGTGTTCTTGATCAAATCCTGAAGCCCCAAGGATGGGGCATTGTCTGATTCCACTCTTAAAAGAAATCATCATTTCATCCATAGAGTTATGCTGCTCTGTGAATGCATCTAGCAATGGCCTAACCTTCCAAAGTTTGTCCTTCTTCTGTTCATCTGAACCAGTGAGGATGTTGACATAGTGGATGGATGGATATATTTTTGATAAGGTTGAGGTCAGGCCTTGTTTTAAGCTTAATGTAAGCCTGATTTATCCATTCCAGATGTGGAATTATTCCATCTACTTTGTGCAATGCACCAGTTCCATTGGCAGCTAAACAACCCCAGAACATGATGCTACCACCAACATGCTTAACAGTTGGTGCAGTGTTCCTCTGTACCTCTAGTCATTGTGGCCACAGAACTCAATCTTTGTCTTATCTGATTATAAAACTTATCTCCAGAAGATGTTTTCTTTGTGCATGTGGTCAGCTGAAAACTTTGTTGGAGCTTGAAGGTGTCTGTTTTGGAGCAGGGGTTTCTTTTTTGGATGGTAATCTCTCAGTTTATGGTTATGTAAAACTCACTTGACAGTAAACAGTGTTCCATCAGTTTCCAGTTCCAGCAGGCCTGGGCCTTGATGGTTTCTGGGTTGTTCCTGACCCAGGAACCAATTTTCTCTCAGCTGAGTGTTACAGTTTGGGTCTTCTTCCAGACTGTGACAAAGTTGCTACACCTTTTATTAACTTGTCCTTTTACTTGTCAAACAAACCCTTTTTTTGTTGTGCTCAGAGAAGCTACTAACTGTACTCAGTCAAAATCACTAGTAAGAAGTCAAGAGGCCCTGGCCTTGGCAAGTGAAAAGACATTTTGGAACTTTGAGCACCATTGAATGAATAATCTAAATGGGTGTATGTATATTTTTGAACCTATTTGGCCCTGTGCTGCTTTCAGAAGACCCAAAACAAATGAAAACTTGTGCGTCAAATTCTTGAGGGTTTTTCTGTTAAATATGTATGCTGTACAACCTTTCCTTCCCAGAAAAAGAAATCAATGAAAGCCCAACACTGCTGTGACATTCACGTCAATGATGACTGTAAGTAAACTTCTGACCACAATTGAAGATAGTGCCAATATCACACCATACCTGCTAACTGTTTGTAAGGAAGAAAAGAACTTCTTTGTACTTGGTGAAAAAGTGGTGAAAAGTCTTTATTCCAATAGCAGCAATAAGAAAGCATGTGTGAAAAGCTCCTCGGATTCAGCAGATTCAGACTGAACATCTTAAGCAAGATGTGTCATTCTGTGTCATTTTGATAGCGATGGTCCTGTTTACTCTAATCCTCATATCCTATGGTTTAATTAAATTCCTGGTAAATGTGAACATGAGCCCAGATGTGAGAACCATTCTTTGTTACAGATAATTGGGACATTTGCTGTAGCAGTTTATCTGAAGTTATTTATTAAGTTATATAAAATGTCATTTATTACACTGCACAACACCTTTTTTGAAATGTCTTTGAAAAGTTTTTGCTGATTGTGACAGGTACCTACTGGGTATGCACAAATGTAGTTTTGGTTTTACTACATCATGTAGGAACTCTGAAAAATAGACATTTATATGTTTATTGACAATGTTATGATTGTCATAATGTTAAAATTATGTTTCGCATAAGCTATTAAAGTCAACAGAATTAAAAGTGTTTTGCTCCTGATTTTTTTGTATTCAATGTCTGGTGCATCACGTTGCAGTGTCCAACAGTAGTCAGCAAGCATTGACAGATTCCAGTTGCCGTGGTATCGTTTCTCCATCATAGCAATGTCCTGGTGAAACCTTTCATCGTGTTCGTCACTGACAGCACTGAGATTTGCGGGATAGAAGTCCAAGTGTGAGTGGAGGAAATTAATCTTGAGTGACATGTTGCACTTCATTGTCTTGTATGCTTTGAGAAGT
>JAQQZR010000023.1:29928090-29943555 GCA_030068235.1 Notoglanidium macrostoma
AATCAAACTAAAAACTACTTCCAAAAATATTCAGCTTTGATATTAATGAGTTTTTTGGGTTCATTGAGACCATGGTTATTGTTCAATAATAAAATTATTCCTCAAAAATACAACTTGCCTAAAAATTCTGCACTCCCTGTATATATATATATATATATATATACACACACACACACTAAGGGCAAATCAAAGAAAGGTTATTATTCAATTAACACCCTAAAAATAATAATAATAAAAAAAAAAAAAACATTTTCAATCAGTAGTTGTAGCCCTAAATAAGCATGATATGCACACATGTGCACACATCACAACACTTCATGAGTCTCACATCACCACTCTGGTCTCAAGTGAAATCAGAGCTAATCTTACAGTCACCAATTCATTATCAAGGCCTCTGGTGAAAACAATTGTTCACTGGGTGGAAATTTCACCATTATTTTGTCTTTAAAATCAGAAAAGGAGAACATCATCACAGTACAGTGCAAGTTCTTCCTTCCAGCTGAGAAATTATCATTGCTGTCATCATCCACATATTTGGTATTGTGGTAATCCAAAAGGAACAGAAAGTAATCAGTTACATTACTGTCATTTTGTGGTAATTAGTGAATTCCATAACTAAATTTTTTAGCAGGTAATTAGTAACTGGAACTGAAGTAACCCTCCCTGCATACCAGTCACAGCATATTCTTTCCTGATTCATCGTGCTCCTATCATGTGACCCTTTTCCAGAAGAAAACAAGTCAAGCGGCTTTTATTGTCAATTTAACCATATACAGATGATACAGTACACAGTGAAACAAGACAGTGTTCCACCAGTACCATGGTGCTACATAGAAGACAACCCACAATTACAAAAGTGCACGTGTGCAACAGAAGACAACATAAGATAACATAAAATGCATGTTTGCAAATATTGCAAAGACAACATAGACTACATAAAGTGCACATGTGCAAACACTGCAGACAGTGCAGACATCACAAGACAAGAGTGCAAAGCTAAACCAACTTATGCAAGTTCTATAAATCCTAGTCGGTGACATGCAAGTGTAAAAATTCAGAGGAAGTTGAATTTATTCATTTGTGTGTGTGTGTGTGTGTGTGTGTGTGTGTGTGTGTGTGTGTGTGTGTGTGTGTGTGTGTGTGTATCAGTCCAGTCCCTGGGTGTTCAGGAGTCTGATGTCTTATTGGTTAGAAACTGTTACGCAGTCTGGCAGTGAGGGCCCCTATTGCTTCGGTACCTCTTGCCAGATGGCAGGAGGGTAAAGAGTGTGTGTGTGGGGTCGTCTACAATGCTGGTGGCTTTTCGGCTGCAACGTGTGTTGTAAATGTCTGTGATTGAGGGAAGAGAGACTGATGATCTTTTCAGCTGTTCTCACTATCCGCTGTAGGGTCTTGCGGTCCGATACGGTGCAGTTTCCATATCAGACAGTGATGCAGCTGCTCAGAATGCCAGATGTCAGATAGTCCCTCTGTAGAAGGTGGTGAGGCTGGGTGGTGGAAGATGGGTCACTCAGTGCTCTTCTGAAGTCAACAAGTTCTGAAGTTTGTTTTGTCCACGTTTAGAGACAGGCTGACGACTTTGCACCAGTCCGTTAGCTGCTGCACCTCCTTTCTGTATGCTGATTCCTCGTTCTTGTTGATGAAACCCAACACGGTCGTGTCATTGGTGAAATTGGTGATGTGGTTCGAGCTGTGCATTGCTGCATAGTCCTGTCATCAGAGTGAACAGTAGTGGACTGAACACACAGCTCTGTGGGGCCCCAGTGCTCAGTGTGGAGGTGTAGAAGATACTGTTCCCAATCCGGACTGACTGAGGTCTCTCAGTCAGGAAGTCCAGGATCCAGATGCAGAGAGAGGTGTTAAGGCCCAGAAGGCTCAGCTTACCAATCAGCTGATGTGGAATGATTGCACCCAATGTATATGAAGGGCATGTCCCTGAGCTTACCCACTGATCTCGGTATGTGTGCACTTCTCACTTGTGTGTTCACTGCTTGCATGGGTTAAATGCCTTGCTTGGTTCAAGGTATGCCAAAATCACATGGTTTAATGGTGTGTTAGCATGGATGAAGATTATTTATAAAATGCTCATCTGTATAATCACAGATGGTTTTTGTTCTAAAACACTGTTTTAAATCTAAAATGTGGATGTAGCTGTAGTAGTAGAAGTAGACTACTTTGCGAATTCTAACCACAGAAATGTTACAGCAGTGACGGAGCTAATATAGCTTTTATAGCAGCCGGTAAATGCCCAAAAGCTAATTTCTCTCCTGTGTAGTTTGTTTACTTGTGAAGTCACAGGATTTCCTAAAGGTTTAGGTGTCCTTAATGTTTTATCGAGTCATCAATCAGTTTCAAATACTAGTTCACTATTTATGGAACTGGGGGGCAATTTGTGACACAACCTTTGAAAGTAAGTTCTTGAATTTTAGTAGATTTGGTCTCTGTTATAACATACTGACAGAGATATACTGCAGGCTGGATGCAGAGAATATAGCTGACTGTGTATTGTAGGGATGTGCCAGAGTTAGAGAAAGTATGGAAGATGCTTCTTTACCCCAGCACTAAATCTCAGGTTAGAAACATGTTATTTAGAAGCATTACTCACTCACACGTTGCAGCCGTCAGTGATTCCCAATGAAAATGTACTTAATACCTTTCCTTTTTTTTCACCTCAGGCAGTGAGGTTACTGTGCTACTTGCTTGATGCGCTCTCTCCAGTCAGTCACCACAGCATCATGCCACAATAACCTGCATTACTTAACTTCAGTATTTTGTTACTTAAAAGGGCAGGTTCACCCTTCCCAGAATCCTCTGTGCCAATTAGCGAGTCGAAGTGCATTTTCGAAGTGATCAATATTCCAAAATCAATTCACCGATATCCTAGGCCATAGATCTTAATTTGTAACATAAAATTGAAAATATTTTGTGAAGGTATTTATACTTTAAATTATTTAATCAATTCCATTCAATTTTCATATGGTTATTCTGTATGTAATGGACCAGAACTTGCCCACGGCTGTCTCATACATGGAGGTGAAGAAAATAAGACAAGGCACATTTTGTTCGAAGCTTCCACATATGACACATACTGTAGATGAATAAAATGTTTGAAATGCTTTTCAAAGAATTTGTGGAAGATTCTGCACAGAGAGCTAGCAGTTAGCAGTCACATGCTTTCAAAACAAAAACAACACATTTGTTTCTTGGAAGGGTGAGCTGGCCACTTTATGTAATAAATTAATATTGTATTTTACATTGGCTATTACCAGCATGGGAAAATGGTGTTAGGTGTTTCAGTTTGGTGTTTCAGTTTGTGTATTAAAACCAATTCAAGTTTTTTTTTAAAGGAATTTTTATGCTTTTTGTGATGCTTTAGTACAAAAAAACTTATTGAAGTCCATGGCTTATGAGGATTTACTGTGAAATGCAACTCAGTTTAGGAGCTAAAGGAAAGCGGACCAAAATCACAAAAGGGAATAAATGGTTGAAACAAGTAAAACTCTACACAGGTCTAGTCTTTCTTATTACTAATCTGTATACTGGAAAGACCTATTAAATATACCTGAACGAAGGAATCTAAGCTCCAGGTAAATCCTACAAACTTTGAACCACTCATTCGAGATCTCATGCTAACAAGAATGTGGACAAAATATGAACAAAAAACAAACGTACAAAAAAAAAACCAAACAAACAAAAAAGGACACAATACACAAACACAAGGTCAAGATCAAAAATTATTTTTAATTCCCAATATGATAAAAAAATAATTCCATGGATTTTGTAAACCATTGCATAACTGCTGTAGTGTACATAAATGTTAACAATTTTAAATGATACACTATGAATACAACTTTCACACATTATAAATAATAGTAATAATAATAATAATAATAAAAATAAAAATAATAATAATAATAATGTCTTACCTAAATTTTAGTGAAGAAAATCCATTTTGATCTTTATTTCCATCAATACACTTAACTATTCCATGAAGAAGTCTCCATAAATTAAAACTCCCAGTAAATGTCTTGTGGTTTTGTATTGATATCACATACACCAAATAATACAGCAACCTGTTTATGATACAGTTAAACACTAATTAGAATATAAGCTGTCCTATATATATATATCAATACATATGGTACCAAAATAAGAGATATGTTTCTTCATCATAAAAGGTCACTTGTTTGGACCTTTTAACAAATAAATCTGCAGCTGCAGCTTCCACTGGATATTGGACATGTCTTTATTCTATAGTTATACTGCAAAACCCTGAGAAAATACATCTCTGATTCCCATCTAATCATTACAATGATAAATACACAAACTTGAAAACATCATTTGTGTTTAACTTAAAATTTATTTGTCATGTATCGCAAATTCATACAACTAGTGCTACATCAGATATCCACTGCTGTCCAGGTTTCTTTCCAGAGACCCACTTTGAACTGAATTTGAGTAGTTTATATTTCATTACATTCAATATTCAGGGTTATAACGTTAAACCAATCATTCCAATCCTGGATTTTATTTTTGTCTGTTTCTGACCAATGTCAACTATAATAAAGTATTACTTTTCCTAGCTAGACTGGTAAATTTAACCAGGTTCAGACATATGTATATATACACACAAGATTGCATAAATCCTCAGGTTCAATAACCGTATTAATAGAAAAAAAAGACAATTCACAAAACAAATATATCTAATAATAGTAAAATAAAAAATAAAAAGATTATTCCACTGCAGTGTGTCATGGTACAACTCCATTACAGTTCATTTACACTGTTCTAAAGAACTTTTCTACTTGGTGCTTTTCTTTAATAACAGTTGTCTGGCCATTCATCTCCAAGTACTATGAAGAGAAATTTGAAACATTAATTATTAATTGATGGCTGACACAGACATAGGGCTGTGGAATTAGGGATTTATTAAATTCATGCAGTGACTGAATTCACCAGTAACACCTAAATATTTTTTTGGCAAGGTTACAATTTCATTCACAAACCAAACCATATACAAAGTTACAAGAAAAATGCAGCAATGTAGTAAAGTCAGTATAGTGATTGACACCGTAGTCAATTCAGGTCAAACTTGAAGCTTAGACTTGATTATTGTTTGATTTAAATATACAATTTTCTGTACTACATCATACATAGTGACAACATGCTTTTAAGTGCTCGTGCAAGCCATATGCAACACTTATCTGTGAAGGAAGTTTAGAGCTGCACCTTCCCAAAGGATGAAGGCAAAAGAGTAGTCATTAATATGATAAAAAATGTATAAAACTACAGCAGGACGCCTGCACATTGCGGAATCCATGGATAAATGTCCCAAGGCACAACAATTTGGCTCATTTTATATAACAGATAGACACTTGATAAATCAAAGAATACTACAAACAGATCTTTATACAAAGGCACGCATTTGTTCAGGAGAGATTTTGTCTCGCACAAATATAGCATTAATGCAGGACATTGACTATAAGTATTTGATAATACATTACTACATACATGATTTAGTCATACACAGCATGATGATTCATTAATACCACATGCAAAATAGGTTAGGCTAATTTCAATGCATTTCAAGGCCAAGATTTTAAGATCTACAGTCCTCTGATGAACACAACCTATTGTCTGCATCAGCCATTACAGTATATAAGAGGGCAAGTGCCTCGCTTATAACTTTGGATATACATCTACCCATCTAGATAAATCATGTTCTACAATTTGGACACACTACAAGAATAAAGTTTAACTCAAATAAGATGGTTTTAAAACATGCACTGCAATTTATGTCTTTTCTTTCTAAATAAAATTAAAAAAGTTCAACAAACACCAGTCAAATGTAAACTAAAGAAAGCACCCTACAGTCCAAACACACTCTTTACATTTTTGACAGCATACAAGTAGTGCACAAATCACTAATATTTCAAAACTGGCTTAATCATTTTACTATAAAGTACTAGTAGCATAACAAAAGAAATTGTATGTACTTCAAATAAGCACTAATCCATATGGCCATGTAAAATTATTAACAGAAATATCTGATTCATGTCCATGCCATTCCTTCACTATACAGTTACAGTCAGAAGTTTACATACATGGACATGAATGGGACTTTATTGGGCTTTCAGTTACTTCTTTGAACTGTTCTTTTTCTGTGGAAGAATGATTGTACAACATACAACTTTAGTAGAAAAAAAACAAGAATTTAGTGCACAGGTTTTAATTTATTTCTTGTTTTCTGAAATCAACACAGGGTCATAAATATACACACATCCACTTAGATTATTAATTCAGTGGTTCTGAAAGTTCCAAAATGTCTTTTAACTTGCCACAGTCAGGGCATCTTAACTTCCTGTTAATGATCACAATTGACTACAGCTTCGGTGGTCAACATTAAAAGGGTTTGTTTGACAGCACACATTGGATTGATCGAAACACGGTACAATGGGAAAGTCCAAGGAGCTCAGTGCAGATCTGAGAAAGATGATTGTAGATTTACATAACTGAGGAACGTCTCTTGGAGCGAAGTGGGGTCTGTGCCAGGAAAAACACAAATTTAACAGAACTCTACCAATTCTGTCAAGATGAGTGGTCAAATATCCAACCAGAATTCTGCAGAAGCTTGCTGATGGCTACCAAATGTGTCTGGTCAAGGTGGAAATTACTAAGCTACATTTAACCAAATATTAGGTGTGCTGTATGTATTATTTGTGTATGATCCTGTGTTGATTTCTGAGAACCCAAAATAAATTAAAACTTCAAATTCTTGTTTTTCTTCTATTAAAGATGTATGTTGTACAATCATTCTTCCCCAGAAAATGAACAGCCCAATATTGCCATGGCATTCATGACTGTGTATGCAATCTTCTGACCTCAACTGTAGATAATAGCCAATTCAATCCTAATAAATGAATGATAAAGAACTATAACTTTTTTTTAAAGATCTATACAGATTCCTTTAGTTATTTTAAATGCACACAGAACAGTGTACATAACATTCGGTCAGTTTTAAATCTGATTTTTGAACTAATTCATTTAAATTCTAAACAGAAAATATCTCCACAGACATAAAAAAAAGAAAAAAAACAAAAACAAAACAAAACAGTAAAAGGTCTTTGGTAAAACTACTAAACAAACTTTAAATCCATTAATATTGTCAGCAAAAGCAGTTGGCATAGTTTGTAAAATTAAACATGAAAGGCTGTCATAATTGTAAATTAATAAGCTGAAGGTTTTAAGTAAGGAAAAAAAATAGGAAACTACAATACCACTTTGGTTCGGTTGAACAGATGTTTGATATCAAGACTTCGTTTTTTCTGTACATAGCCTGCCACATTCCAGATGCAGCAATTGCATCATTTATTTATTACCTAAAATCTATACTGTGGTCCAGGAACCTAATGAGAGGATAACCTCCCTCATCAAACTGAAACATCTGACATAAAAAGACACAAAACTGACTTTAGAATAAAATATCTTAATGTGTTGATCACCTGACACAATACTAAAGTGTGATCCATAATAACAGATTTGTGTCAGCCACTTAGAAAAGACATGCCTCCTTGAACCTCGCTTCAAAACTGGATGAGCACATTGTTCAAAGCTTTTCATGTTTTGTAAAGTAATACCTCAGTGCTGCTGGCTGCCATGTCTGCTCAATACCTGGCCTCGACAGCCCAACAGAAACATTTATGGCAATGTGATCTTCAGCTGGTTAACACAACTAAGATTATGCAATGATTGTTTTTTCTATGGCATCTCAAGTCAACTGATCTGCTCATGAGCTAGACACACCTGATATTAAACACCACTAGAAAAGAGAAAGGGAGACAAATTGAAATCAAAAGAAAAAATTGAAATAACCTACACAATTCTGGGCCGTGTTTGTCATAAATCACAATCCCTTTAGAAGTAAACCATTTATCCCAAGGTCAAACTATTTAACACAGTAGTAGGTCATTCAATTAGATTAACCAAAGCACAACATTATTCTCTCAAATTTGTAAAGAAAAAATATATAATAAACACCACAGATTTGTTAATCTCTAAACACTAAAGAAAACTACAATTCAAAACATTACAAAACAATGTAAAAAGAAAGCCAGTTTTAAATTTGTAATCAAAGTAATACATGTTCATTTCCTGATTCGTGTATTCCTAAATATTGAAATCAAAGATGATTTGACATTTTTGAAAGATACTTAAGCTGCACCCAAAAAGCACCATTACTTATAGAGAAGGAATGGGGACAAAATAAATGTAAGCTTACTGTCTCGAGCGCAAGCAAGGACAATGATTAAATCTGGAGAAAACATTTGAAATGGGCCGCCATACGTATACGCTCAAAGAGTAACGAGAAAGTAATGAAACACAGATACGTCTGCAAAAGCACTGAGTACCTGCAAACCTAAAAACTCCTCATAAACGCTGAAATATTTGAATAGGCAAGGCACTTGAGAGTGAGTGGCCTAGTGTCAGATACGTTCTAGTCTGTATCTGAAAGGCTGAAAGTCCCAAAAACCCAACACATCTCTGAGGACTTCAGAACACATGTGCTCCTTTATAACAACTACATAATGCAGTACTGAACAATCACTACACGACAGGAAAAAAGTACTAAATGCTTGAGCATACAGTATGTGCCTTACTGATATTTGAGCTGCTGGTTATGCCTAAAATGCATTCCAAATTGTCACTTATTGATTGTAAAAGTGTAAGTAACAATGCAACATAGTAACTACAGTCTTGCACTATTGTATGTTTATACTAACTGTATACTATATTATGATTTAGGAAATGTGAAATAATCTACTATATGTTTCACAGTACACACAAAAAGCTTCATACATTAGCATATCTGGGAGGGGAAAAAATAAATCTAAAAATAATAATTAAAAAAAGAATTCTACAAAAAGCAGCTTAAGCAAATTTTCTAAAATACCCTTTGACAATTTCCAGGTCAACAAAGTGCTTTTTTTTCCTAAACAAGAAATCATTTCTCTCCACACAGTAATGTAGCAGTAATGATGTCTGACTGATATTCCTGTAATGAACAGTCAAATCAGGGCTATTGGATTACAAACTGAAAGATATCTTTTCCAGGGGGGAATTTTAATGTTTAATAAAAATGACCTAGTATCTAGTATAAAAATGTGTATTGCATTTAAGTATTTGATTTATATAGATCAGTCAAACACCATTTATTAGATTCTAATAACTATCATTTTAAATCACTATATGAAATACTGAAACACAAAAATGCTATGTAGAAACTGTAAGCTTTATATGTATTAGTAGTTCTTCAAAGGGCTAGATCATTAAATAGTACCTTAAACAGCTGTACATCACCATTTCAATATTTTTGTCTTACAGTAAGGACATTCTGTTTTACTAGGTGCACAGTTTTCACAAAGAACATAATGTTGGCAAGGCTGCAGTACAATGCAACGATCATGCTTTTGGCAAACTATACATTTCTTTGACTGAAGCTGATATATTACCTGTGTTGGAGGAAAAAAACAAAAAAAACAAAAGAGTCACACATTAGAGCATTCAGTTCCAGTCAGTTGTATTATACACAAAGCCAACTGCCTTTATTTTATGTGTACAAGTTCATTAAAGTTCAAGTTATAATAACACGAAAGGGGGAATAACTCTGGGATGGAAGGTTTAATAAACACATATGGATGCTATAGTCAGGTGTCTACAAACTTTTGTCGATAGTGTATTAGCCAATTAAGAAATCTTGTAATAACATTAGACATGTTTTATCTAGAGCTTCTTTTGTTTGAGATAGTGTGGTGGTCTGGGAAAATGCTTCAAATGGTAAAATTCTGAAAACTTGTCCTGGAATAAAAATTTTCCTGCACTCTTTTGCACATACACTATACAGAAGAATACAGTATATAGACCATGAGTTTCAAATCCTGAACCAAGCAGAAGAACTCATTGCTTTCTTGACTACTTCTCAGGAAAGGATGTACTTCCCCCTCCCCCCTTTATTTGCAAAAGAATAATCACCAGCTCATCATTTGTCGACTCACATGATTATTTTTGTGAAATGCTTGCACAATCATGTCACACTTAATGTGAATATTAATGTTGCGTTAAATTCAACAATTTTGTCACACTTGTTTATTTACATCACCCTGTATGCATAAAGACCTTTCGATTACAAACTAGATATGGAGTCTTCAGTCACTCTGTCGTCATCTCTAGATTATCTCAGTTGGAATGGTCTTAAACTGATATAATGTAAAATTGAGATAATACTGAAATAATATCAAATGGCTATTGTATTTTTCTTAAACAAACTTAGTGACCACTTAAGTGGAAAAGGAGTCTTCACTTTAATTATCAGCATCATCTGAATCCATCTAGTTTCCAGAGGTAAATTTCAGCCATAGCATCTGACGAAAGCATGACATTCACTGCATGAGGAAAACAACCTTGTTACTATTATGTTATTATTATTATATTATTATAAATTATGAGCTAGCAAGCTCATAATTAACCAATACAAGCAGTGAAAACACACACACACAGACACACACACACACAGCAGTGGGCAGCGACATGCTACAGCGCCCAGGGAGCAATTGGGGGTTAGGTGCTTTGCTGAAGGGCACTTCACTTCCCTCAGCCGAGGGAAGAAAAAATGCTGTCCATTCACCCCCCCCCCCTGAAATATTCAAGATGTGGCACAATTTCTAAGTCACTATTTAAATTTAAGCAAATTTCTGATATTGACCATGTTACACTTTTGTATAAAAGATAAGATTTTCCATGAGTCTTAAGGTACATTCAAGCCAAAATAGGTGAGAGTGTCAAAACGATCACAAGTCATTCATTTTCTATGTGAGCCCGCGTCTCTTGGTGCTGAGTCACAGCAGGAATGTTGGCGGTGTGTCTTGAGCGGTGGAGGCATCAGAATCAAGTTGAAATCTGGGAAAGTTTATGTAATGAGCTATGTTCGGTAGCAACCGGAATTTATAAGTGCTCTGCTCTTGAGAACACTGGAGAAATAAACTTTGGTTCCATTCAAACCGTTCCCAATGAACGGCCAAAGCTAGGAAACGTGTTCTATAAACTAGATGTTGAAACCTGACTTAGCATTTAGCATCAACACAAAAATCACACCACACAAATAACTTTTAACTAGTTTATTTTCTTACCAAATGTAACCGTAATTGTTATTTATTTTCCTTCATCTATTGTATTCTAACCTTCACATTTAAAGACTTCATCGTTAACTTATATGCCTACCTATGCTCAGTCAGCACAAAGATACCATACGACATGGCTGTTTGCTTTGCGGCCGCTTTAAATATAGTTTGCGAGACAAAGCATTCTGAACGAACTTGTAGCTGCCTATTTCATCTCCTCCAAAGAGCATCCACAAATTTCAGCAGCGTCATTGGCAGGACAGCAAGAGCGAATTTTGATGCTCTCCACTTTCGGTCTGAACACGAGGCTTACCCTTTCTACTGAATCCATCGGTAATTTTTACCTTCGTGCCAGACCAACATCCGCCAGGTTTTCCCAGACCACCATGTGGGTTTCCTTTATCATAGCAAACCATAATACTGTTATTCTCTCACACCCCCAGCATAAACATGACATGATGAGTGTTAGGTGGTGGGAGCGTGATCTTACCCCGTCAATTAGGTCGAGGTCTGAGCGCAGCTGAGTCTGGACAGATTGGAGCTTTGGCAGTGGGAGCTGGTCCAGGTCACCATAGCTGCGCAGCAGTGGCGTACTGGTTGAACGACATAGCGTGTCAAAATCTCCTTGCAGCTCTTTTAGCTTGAGCTCGGAGTCCTTGCGCTTCTGCTCGGCCAGCTGCCGCTCTGCCTCGGCCACCTTCGCCTGCTCTTTCGCCTCTTTTGCGTCTTTCTGCCATGCTTCACATGCCTTTGATGAAATCGCCAATAGGGATAAAGATTAATAACATTCCCACAGATCTAATCATACTTTTTGGACTTTAAATTTGTCCAAAATTTCAATTTTTCACCCAGTACTTCTGTGAAGGCTGACAAAATTATTCCAGCATCCATACTGCCTGTCTAGCTTTGCTTGTGGAGGCATATTTACATGTATGGAGGAACATGGAAAGTTTGTGGTGATCTAGGTATTCAGGCTTGGGGGACATTTTTGAAAAGGGATCTGAAGTACAAACAAGCATTTGTTTAGTAAATGCTACTTGAAATACAATCCCTTGTCTCTGACCTGTTTGACCTGGTGCCAGGCATCCTCCCACTGCTTGATTTTCTTCTTGGCCTCGTCCAGATCACGGTGGAGTCGGGCCAGATCTGCAGCACTGCTGGAGCTGACTATACTTGAGCTAAACACTGGAGATGGACTTGGGGAGAGGCTGCCACTCATAAAGTCCCATATGCCTCCAGCTCCACCATTCAACCCTATCACACACAGAAGAAAAAAAATGCAAGTACATTCGCTGAAGAATTCAGAGTTTTTTTCCTGGGATTTTGGATACTGTATTAATCCCGAGGGGGAATTCTTTCTCTGCATTTAACCCATCCAAGCAGTGAACACACACCCACACACCGAGAGAAGTGGACAGCCACATGCTGCAGTGCCCGGGAGCAGCTGTGAGTTCCATAGTATTTGGAATTGCCTTTAACACAATTCAATTCCAATTTTTATTTTTGTATAGCGATTTTAACAATGGACATTGTTACAAATAAGCTTTATAGAAATATTTATTTATTTTGATATTTAAACATATCAGTTTATAAACGTTTCCTTAATTAGCAAGCCTGTGGTGATGGTGGCAGGGAAAATCTCCCTGAGATGACAAGAGGAAGAAACCTTGAGAGGAACCAGACGCAAAGTGAACCCATCCTCATCTGGGTGACACCATGTAGTACCATTATAAATAACTTCATTCAAATGCTTGGGGTCGCTACTCACGATACTTTGCTGTTTTAATTTTCCCCTTGACAGAACTGGTGTAACTCAGTCAGGTTTGTTGGCCTCCTTGCTCAGAGAGGCATTTTCAGTTCAGTTCACAAATATTCTATTGGATGCAGGTCACATCTGTGTTGGCCACTCCAATACTTTCATGTAATTGTTTTAAGCCATTTTGTTACAACTTTTAAGGAATGCTTAGGATCACCGTCCTGCCAATCGTCTGCTAACAATATTTTCTGAAGATGACCAATCCCCAGCCCCACAACATGAGCAGCTTCAACAAGCTTCAAGCAGGGATGGTTTTTTGGGGTTTTTTTTAGAATAAAAGCCTCACTCTTTCTTTCCATACAAAATGCTGATTATTATGGCCAAACACTCTTCCAAAGGCTGGTGATCACCTGCAAACTTCAGTCTTCAGTCTAGCTTTTTATACTGGTCTTGTAATATGAGCTTCATATCCTTGGACTTGTGGAAGTCCACAGGCTCAAACCTTACAGAGTCAATGAGAGAAAGTTTTTTTTCTTGTGGAAAGACAGCATCATTAAGCAAATATTAAATGAAATGGTTGATGACTAAACTAGGTGTGTATTATATGCTTTGGGACTTCCACGGCAACAGTGTTTCACATCACAACGCTGTGAACTGTGGGTAATTGCTTTAGTGTGCATAAAAGGCTCTGCGAAAGAGCCTTCATGCATTTGAAAATTTGACAGCCCCAAACCCTCACGGATTTAGCAGGAACGCACCTCAATGCCTGTGAGTCCATGATTGTGGACATTGGAATTGTGACATTTTCTAAGGCCTTGGCTGAGTTGCTTGGATCTTCCTGTGGTATCAAGGGCAAAAAGACACAGCCTCTAAAGGAAGTCTCTAATCATAGTCACAGGTGCACTCCCAGTTAACTCTGAATTATGACAATCGAGCAATCAGAATCTTCTCAATGTCATCAATTTCTAGAATCTTCCAGACTGTTTAAGGAGACAAGTTGTTGTATGTAAACATTTGGCCCACTGGAATATATAGTAAATTAAAGTGGAAATTAATCCGTCTCTGATCAACGGCTTTAAAATCACCTTTAATTTTGACAAAGCACAGGACCTAACTGACTTGACAAAAGTATTGAATGTGTGGAGTTGTAAAAAAACTGACATAGATCATCTCTAGTCTAGGTGTATCAACTTTACATACTGTTTCGCACAATGTGCATGAGTTGTCTTTCTTACCTAAAGAGTTTTGAGTAGACGTAGGTGTCCCTAGGAGGCTGTGCTCAGTTTTGATTGGCAAGCCCTGTGTCTGGCTCTGCTGAGGAGCCATTCCACTGAGCAGTGACTGTGACAATGACTGGGACAGAGAGCTGAGGGGGGAGGCGGACAGAGAGGAGGAGGAATGCAGAGATGAACATCGTGCCAGAGAACCAGGAATGTTGACAGGATCCGAGCCTCCTAATAACCTCTGACCTACAGAGGAGAGAAGACGGTTTGAATAAGAGAGAAAAATCATGTTAAACATTAAGCATCAGCTAAAAGGTATACACGCAATTTGAAACAACCAGCATTTACTGCATTTCCTTACTTGCTATCCCAAAGCCATTATTGTCTTGGTCCTCTAGGTCTTTATCAAGGGAGGCAACACTGATATCACTGAAGTTTAGGTCAAGTGCAGATCCTAAGAAAATATATGCAAAAAACGAATTAATGCCGTTGTACTGTTCAGACTCCTACGTAAATCATAAGAAAAAGCTGGGCAGTCTTTCCAAATATCAGTTTCACTGCTTAGTTGTCCTCCTAGAAAAAGGACCGTCTATAAATTTAAAAAATAAAAAAAATTGTTGCATAGTGAAAGCACTTGATGGGGAATTTAAATTACCTCACATTTAGAGTCTTGTAACAAAATAGAAAGGCAGCCCTCTACCAATCCACTGTGCACTATAACTGACATACATATAGACCTGCACCTTGAATGTCATCCAAAATTACTTCCTCACCACCTTCAACTGTACATCTCTCGGGCCTTAGATATCAAATACTTTCACATACAGAGATGGGAGACTTGAGAAAGATCAAATCATATAAACACATTTACCACATACCTACTACTGACTCAACTGTATTGCTTCCTGGATAGAAAGGTGTAGCTTTTGCATTCATAGTTGATAATGTAGTGGGGGAAGAGCTGTCTGAGCCAATGCTTGAGGCTAAGCTGGATGTGATGCTTGATGTTATGCTGGATGCCAGTGGGTTCACCACAGAAAATATGCTGCTGTGGCTCTGTAGACAGAAACATGTAGTCAAGATAACATATTGTGAAAGAAAATGAAAGCACAGCATGCATCTCGCTTAGGTTGATATTATTCACAATGCTAGCAAAAAGTTAGCTGTAAGACTGAGAACTGCAGGTCTTTACCTGCTTTTCTTGGTCTATTAACTTCTGACTATTTTCTCCAGACTGTGCTTTCTGGTTCTTTGCCTAAAATACATCACATTCAATCACATTAGTACATGCCAACAACCCCCAGTGAATCAT
>JAQQZR010000023.1:29951943-29981272 GCA_030068235.1 Notoglanidium macrostoma
ATGCAAACTCCACGCAGAAAGGCACCCTGGGTGACCCGGGGATCGAACCCAGGACCTTCTTGCTGTGAGGCGACAGTGATAACCACCGTGCCGACATATTGTACGACCAATTGCGCCTAAGAGGCAGCTCTCCCCATCACACAACAGCTACCAATCAGGGAGGGCTAAGACTAACACGTGCTTCCCCCAAGGCTGACTACCTCTTTTCAAACCGCTGAAAAATGTGCCTTTTATGAGTTTATATTTCATCGGTGTCACTTGTCTGCACCTTGTTGTGAGCACCATAGTGAGCAATTACTGTCCATCAGACATGTACAGCCAATTTTGCTCCCTTGAGCTTCATGGATGGCGGATTTGAACTCACGATATCCATATGATAGGGTGAACACTTTTCTGTTGTGCCACTCAGAAGCCCTGTTACAGCTGTGATACCTCTTTAATGTCCAGGGTTCTAAAAACTGTGCAACAAATATAACTCTATAATTTTACAAAATGCTATAGCTTTTCCACAGCACTTTTACACCAAAGACTTTTAACAGTTAGATTTATTTTAGTAATTATGATACCAATAGTGAATAAAGGGAAGTAAAGTAACGACAGCCTTCTTCAAATAACCCACCGAGGGCCTTATGCAATTTAAGTCTAACAGTGATGAATTCAGTTTAGCCCATTTCCACACATGCTGAAGTTGATTTTCTGGACGCGCCATTCACTATATGCAAATGATTTGTACGTGGTTGATGCCTTAAAAGGTTATTTAAAGTTCAAAAATAAAGTTCAGTGTGACATATTGTGGTTACATTAAACTGCCTGAGAGAGGAACTGGACTTCATACTGCTCCTAGAGAAAACTACTACCTCAACTTGTCTACAAGTAAGAATAACTTCTTTAATCTCACTGAAACTGAAAAGTTTTGCCAAATTGCAAATGGAGTTCAGTTCTGTTAATCCTCTGCAAAGGTGTAACAAAATGTCATCCTTGAACCTGTCTGATGCACTTTATGACCAGTATAGGACTAACATTTGAGATGCAGTTAAAGTAAATGTAGCAAATAGAAAATAATAACATTATGAGCCTATTATTAAGAATTTACATAGGTCTCTACATGCCAAATGAGTAGGAGATGAAATCAGTCCTGTGATTTACACACTCATCAGTCTGCGTCTATTAGAGATAAAGCTACAAGATGGCAATGGGAAATACGTGATTCCATAGGAGTGATATAACCAATTAATAAATAAAATTACCCCTCACTATTTATATATATTTATGAACCTAAATGATAAGGAGTTCACAAGAATGTAATTTTCAGAGGAATATTTGTAACCCTTTGAAATAGCATGACAGGAAAAAAATCAGTACTTCTTTCCTATCTAATGCATAAGTCCACCCTCATCTCTGTACCAGAGAGACAGGCTTGTCTGCATGGAGATATGCTGAAACCAGATAAGCCTCAAGAAATCTTTACAAAACAGGTAATACAACAAAAAACGACAGAAATAAAAGTGAGACATTAGTTCACAGTATGATACTGGAAATGCTGCCATTCCAATAATCTCAAATATAGAAACTGTGTCTCACTTAGGTAGCAACAGTTACTGTGGTAACAGCGATGAAGGGACAGAATGGCTTCTACTGGATGAATGAATGTGTGAGCGCGATTACTGAGAAACTGCACAGCACACAGAATCTTCCGCCGTACACTGTTCCAATCATAAGTGAAGGCAAAAAGAAATAATAGATCAACCACAGAAACACATAAGGGATTTTCATACAAAGTTTAAACTGCATTAGTGTCCTAAGAAATGACACGAAGTACACTATATTGCCAAAAAGTCTTATGCCTACATGCACTTGCTGAACATCCCATTCCAGATTTATCCCCCTGTGCAGTTATAACGCGCTCCACGCTGCTGTTCGGCTTCCCACTAGCTGTCGGAGCGCGGCTGTGGGGATTTGTGTTCATGCAGCTACAGGAGCGTTAGTGAGGTCAGGCGCTGATGTTGGGATGTCGACGAGGCTCCAGTTCCAGTTCATGCCAAAGGTGTTCAGTGGGGTTGAGGTCAGGGCTCTGTGCAGGACACTCCAGTTCTTCCACTCCAACCTTAACACACCATGTTGCCCTATGTACAGGGCTTTACCATGCTGGAACAAGTTTGGGCCTAATAGACCCTGTTAACACTTGTTTTTTTAAATGCATCTTGGGCAATCAGGTCACGAGTGAACAGACACATTGCCATTTACACCTGTCCATCACTCGTCTTCAAAGAGTCCATATGACCACTTGGGGTCAGAGTTCTTTACTCCCTACTTCACTTCCACTAGAAGGTCAAAGGGCCCCACACAGTTATTACATCAGTTCGGTCATTAGACAAGAACAAGATTTGTTTAGCATGGGCTAGCTAAGAAAACAAAAATGTTTTAATAACAGGCTATTCCAACTTTTGAGATTGCTCCTGCTCATTTTTTTCCATGTCGGGGAATTATCACAAAAACAGCCACCGCATCCTGCACAGATAACCTATTTCTTGTGTTATCTCCTTGTCATGAACGCATCAGGATGCATTAGCATTTTCACTACAAAAGATATGTGGTCAAATTCTATACAACTGTGCTTCTCAACTTTGGGTGGGATAGTCAGGTGTCCACATACGTTTGGCCATACAGATTAGTAGCCGAGCATTTTTTGATTTATACATGAGCATGCTCTGATGCTCCGATTTGAATGTTCTGAGACCACAAAAGCATTTCTAAACAAATTACTGAGATCTTAAAACAGCATCCACTGGATGCAAATACACGCTTAACCAATACATTCACTCTTACCACCAACAGCCAAGGCCACAACTGCTTCAGCAATAACTCTGTAAAAATTATTGGGAATACCATATTATCAGAATCTAACATAACAATAAAATCAGATAAGCATTTAATTGTTTCATTTGTGCTAATCTAATATCAACCTCAGTACTTCACATACGCACAAAAGCAGACACCTTCTCAAAACTGATCATTCATAATCCAGTCAAAACTGTTTAATCCAGTGAATTTCTTATTGGATACCAAACTTCATTACAACAACAACAACAACAACAATAATAATAATAATAATAATAATAATAATAAGCACTGAATTCCTTGCACATAATCCATGCCAGGTAGTAAACATGCCCAGTGTGAACCAATGAGAAAAGACTACGTGCAGGCGGGAGCCAATCAGGAGCAAGAACCCTGGGGGGTGTGTCCTGTAGCCTATGTGTTTTGCCTTTTTTTCCCCCAAGCAGAGGAGGAGGAGATGAGCTCGGCCATCAGCACCTCTCTCACACACACACTTCTATAACAACAACTACATTTCCTGGTTTCATTTATGCGTTTGGACTAGCGCTCGGGTAAATACGTGTACTCTTAAAGTTTAAATCGTATCCACGACATTAGCACGTGCCTCGTGCCATAGAGAAAAGCAAAACACACGTAGCCTATAGTAGAGCTCGATCAAATTGGGGTCAAATTGCATTAATTTATTTTGTTGTTGTTGCAATAAAGCATGGATTATGATACATAAGATACTATTGTTTTCATGAAGTTTACTTCCGCGCGTGCGCCACTAAACCTCCTGAACAAGGGACAAAGAAGCAACTCTACATGTTCATGCATATTCTGATGCAGCGAGCACGTGCACAATAACATGATACAAGTGCCTTAAACTGCCTGCATAACCAGTTTTGCAATAATAGTCAATATTGGTCGATGACAGGTATTGTATACAGGTAACCACTGTCCTGCACGTTTATACTGATGGAGGAGGTGGGATGGTGTAACAACAAAGCCACTTACTCGTCTCCATCTGGACATATGCCTGTTGTTTCGTCGTACTTCGTGCAGTAGACGTCGGGGCTGTAATTAAAAGTCCCGTCTCTTCTCCTGATCGGTCTTCGTCTTCGCTGGTTTAGAAAATGCCAGTGAAAACAGGTAAAGGGTCTATGCTGTGTGCATTTGTGCTGCAAAAACAGCGGGCACTGCTCGGTCCTGAACTCCTTCAAATATCTGTCAGAGATATGGAGGGATAGAGACTTAAGTCAGATTTACTGTAGATGCAAATGACAACACGTCGAAAAGCCATGAGTAATTAAGCAATTACTACTATTATTAATGTTGTTTTAACTTTATGATTTGCCCTGAATAGTTTGTTAAGTAACGTTAAAGGTTTTCTTTTCTAATCAAAGCAACACCAACTGAGCAATCATGCTAGTTCCTTCGCTGTTTCTAAGCTGCGTGTGAATATTTAACATGGGCTCCAACATAACATAACAAACTGTAACGCAAATCGCGATTACGGAGCGAATTTACGCACGATCAGGGACGTGCATTCCAGAGCCACGATAATGGCGTACGCCAAAAGCGCAGCGTAAAATAAAACGCCTGCATTTCGGGCCGAGGCGAAGGAAGAAAGCTCATCTGCCCGATTTGCGTTGTTGCTTTTGAAACCATGTTTCCAGCAAAGCTTTCTTTTGCACAAACAGACTTTCGTCAAGATGAGATTTTCACGGCCCAAGTTTGTCGCGCCAAGAATTATACTAAAAATCCATATCGTTGAACCGGGTTTATGCAAGTATGTTTAATTTTTTTTTTACGTTAAAAAAGCGAACTGCGTGACTACGAAAGAATTTAGAAAAGGGAAAAGCACCATATTTAAACGCACGAAGGAACGTAGTGATAGCCAGCACTGCACATTTCTCTCAAGCAGCTGAGTACCAAAGAGGCACTGTCTTTTCTTTTCAAAAAACGCATTTTCGTCCTTTAAAGCGTGCACTTTACTTACGTATAGTGGGTTGGTTTCTCGGTTTGAGGAGAAGCGCTCGCCGCCGTTTTCGAAACCGACGGCATTTTCAGTCAAAACAATAACGGCGCATGCGCGACGACAGCCCCTCTCCTCGCGCTCTCACAACGCCACTGCGAGGCCGATATTAGCCAATGGCCGGCCACGAAAATCCCCGTCCAACAAATAAAAAAATATATTAGTTTTTTTAATGTGCTTTCTAAAACCATAAGTTTAGTTTTCCCAACGTGTACATTATTTTATATTATTATTTATATTATAATTCCCCATGTAATTTTTCTTCAAAGTGGATGATGTGATACACCATTTACAGTGTATTCTGTCACCGCGGTTGTTGTGATTCCTTCACTTGGAACTTGGAATTGCAACTTGGCTCGAAAGCGTTTCAATGATTACTACTGGTGATATAAAAGTGTACTATATATAGTAGAGAATGAACGAAGAACATTGTATTTTGTCGCCGTATTTTGTTCCTATATTTCTGCTATAGTGTGTTTCTGTGTACTATATGGGAGGATAACCGTATGTGGGAGGAGCTTCATAGGTCACGTGCCGCTTTTGCGTCTATTACTATAAATACCATGCGCACAATCTCAATATTTTCATACACGTCCAGACATTCATACGGAAAGGTTGGAGAGAAGCGAAGACTTCACGTAAGTTAGTCGCGCAATAGTCATTTTTAGAGTACTATAATGTAACGTATAACGTTTGTTTCGCTGTATAAACATTCTTTGAATTGGGATAAGACGTATAGAATGAGTTGCTAGATTAGCTGGATGGCTAACTGGCTTTTTTTTTTTTTTTTTTAGGTTTGTTTGTTTTTATTTTTTAATACCCAGTGTCTTTCGTTGTATGGTGCATTGTATTCTCTTTTTAATTCTTGATCTCTTGCTGTAAGTTGGTCTGCTGGGACTTTAATTGATTCGCCGGTGTTGTTTTTATTTGCCCGCCATTTTGGACAATGAGTAGTGGAACTGGTTAATGTTTATGCTGGTATTGCAGCTGGCTATGTATAATAAAACTATTTTTCGTTGCTGGTTTGATGACCTATTAAGCTAACTTGTATTGGATCATTATAGAGGAATTGATGACTCTTAAAAAAACTGCTATTAAATAGATAGCATTACTGGCTATTTAGTTAGCGCTGCTAGCTAGCTGCCTTGATAACCCGAGTAACCATTCTCGATTTCGATTACTGCTTCTCCAATTGCACACAAGGCGGTAACATGTATGGAAATCTGTAAATCATTGTCTTAACAACAAGTTTTAGATTGAACTATGATTTCAATATGTGTGTCGTCGAATTTAAGGTTTTCTAGCTGGTTATTATGGACCTCGAGGGGAAGCCGTAAAGCGGGCAGCCGCCATTTTGTCTGCGACATAATCTCTAAGCAGCTGACTAGTTAGGATGGATAACTTTGTTAATAATGTTTGTTCACTTGGGCAAAATGGAGGTGAAGTTGATTGCCCTAGTAGCTTAACTCCTGGCGTCATTTTGTGTAACAAGGTTGTCTTATTGAATTCTCAGCGTGTAATTTTCAGCCATGGCTCGTACCAAGCAGACTGCACGTAAGTCCACTGGTGGGAAAGCGCCCAGGAAACAACTGGCTACAAAAGCAGCGAGGAAGAGTGCGCCCTCCACTGGCGGAGTCAAGAAACCTCACAGATACAGGTGAGCGCTGCTACTTTTACATGCACACACGCATTCCAGTTTTTTTGCCCTTATTCTGAAGGGAAAAAAACATACAATTCCTAATAAACTGTTTAATGAAAATAAAGCCACCATAAGCTGTTGCAATCCACCACAAACTCCTAATTGAAACGTGTTCTGTATGTGTTGTAGATATGTCCAAAGAATGCTCCTAAAACCTGAATAATATCAGCATATCCCACATGTTTTAATTGGCAGTTGCTAATTTTGGAAGATCAAATTTGGAATATCTAAATGGAATATGGTGGTTACAGGACCTGTATCAAATTCCAAGTATTGTTCAGAATGTGTGCATAAATGTACTGAATGGCGTTTTGTTGCACTAGTTATAGTGCCAATTTCATTCCTTTATTTTTGTTCAAAGGCCTGGAACTGTTGCTCTAAGAGAGATTCGTCGTTACCAGAAGTCGACGGAGTTGCTCATTCGCAAGTTGCCATTTCAACGTCTTGTCAGAGAAATTGCACAGGATTTTAAGACTGACCTGAGGTTCCAGAGTGCAGCCATTGGTGCTCTTCAGGTATATTCCCCCTATGTCCTCAAGCATATCTCCTGTCATGTTCCTGCTTATTAATTTTTCCCCATAAAACATGGTTTATACCATGTTATCCAAACTTGCATTTCAATCCTGGGTGCTGGAGTGTATTTCCTGACCATGCCACAGACCTCCATGGCCAGGAGTCCAACTTTCTGCCTTATGTAAATTAGTGACCCCACCTAATCATGGGTCTAAGCTCATAACATGCTGAAGGGGTAAGCTGTTCCTCCAACTGTTACATCACCCTATGATTCCGTGTGAACATATGTTTAAAATGTGCGTTTGGCTGGCTTCATGCGATAGGCTTCACTATACTGGATTTTCAGCTGTTGTATAATGGGAGACTTGACCGATTTCAAGCTGGATTATTGGTCACTAATTTGAGTTAATAAACTTTATCACATTGCCTTGACAGGAAGCAAGTGAGGCTTACCTCGTCGGCCTGTTTGAAGACACTAACCTGTGTGCCATTCATGCCAAGAGGGTCACGATCATGCCCAAGGACATCCAGCTGGCGAGGCGAATCCGAGGGGAGCGGGCATAATGAAATTTGTCTTGTTTTAATCTTTGTTAACCATACACTCTAAAACAGTGAATTTTAACTGATTGCATAATTTTGTAATACATTCCCTACAGACTCAGGTTTCTGGTGAATAATGTGTATTTACTATTAGCAGTGCTCATGTAGAGTAGCATTAGTTTGCATGCTGCAATATTTATCTTTTTACATTGATTGGGTTGTTAATAAAATTTCACTACCTCAGTTTGTCTGCTTGGAATTTTACTCGTTTGCTTCTTTCCTACTTTATTTTAAACCTTCGACCTTCCTAGATGGCTTACTGTAAGTGTATCTAATAAGGGTTCGATTAATATGCACTCGTATTAACGTCATGTGGCAGTGTGGCTACTGCTTTCAGTCTTTGCAAATGGAAAAAGGAATGGTTAAGGTTCCAGGAAAGCTCAACATTTTTCTCAGCATAGTTTTCTGAAGCCATTGGCTTGTGGTTGTTGCTACTAGATCACCCACTAGAGGTCAGGATTATATCGTTTCCATGCACATGCAGATTTGTCTTTAACTGCTGTCAAGTTAATGGGGCTCCCTTAATGCTTGTTGTATAAACTTAACAGCTGTAGTACCGTCAACCTTTGTAACTTCTATAACTACCCACCAGTTGGCCAATGCAATGCATACTGCTGCTGCTGATTTGCCTGATTCTCTTGCTGATGTTTGAAACCCTGCTTCAATTTTGTCCTCATTTTCCAATGACAATTTTAATATGCAAATGTAATTGGAGTTCAGCTCCATTATTCAAACTTGAATTCCCCCTGTATGCACAACCCTAGAATTCTGCATTAATTCACTCTCCATTAATTAGCTTTGACCTGGCAGAACTCTCATTGGTATTGGTGTTGGGCTGGTGTTGATGCATTAATGGAACTGAAAGCCTGAGGCTGTGTGGTTTGTTGATTGTTTTCATAACCTATGATCTCAGCCTCCATTACAAGAATTGGTGACTCTCAAATGCCAAGAAAGCCAAATGAGAAGGTTTTGAGAACATGAAAAGAATATAAATCCAGATCGAGCACTACTTTTTTTTTTTTTTTTTTTTTTTTTTTTTTTTTTTTTTTCCCTCTCCATTTTTGCATGAAACTATCTGTGCTTTTTAATATTGGAGTATGACTAGAGCTTGTTGAACCACATCAAATGGGAGGCTGTGCATATGAAAATTTAAGAACAACATGCGTACCAGCCGCCATGACGTCAGAATCCTTCAACTCTGAGCCTTTCTCAAGTCTCAGCTGCATCTGCTGGTCTCCTGTCACACACTTCTCATAGTCTACACTGGACCTCTGTCCCTCTGCTCTTGCTCTTTGTATCTATGAGTTCATGTGTTGTCCTGTCTTTTTATTCACACATGCACATAATGAACATGCCCCACTGGCTAGTTCTCTTGGGATGGACTGAAAGGTTTCTGGGCTCCGTCTTGGCGCCACTTATTATAAGTAACAGTGCTCACCAGCCCTTCATTAAATTATCACTTGTGTGTCTTCCCATCATGGTCCCCATGTCACTGCCACTTGTGCATCCCCAGGCAGTTCTCAGCATGTTCCTGATTCCTGACTGCATCTGTGGGTACACAAATCCCATAAAGAACTCTCCCTGGGGGCCTGTCTGTGATTTGATGTTTATTAGGCCACTTCAGTAAGTTAATTGAAATACATAATTCCTTACATTAAAATCACAAATTGATGCATGGCTCTCATTTCCCAGGCCATTCCCATTGTCACAGCTGAAAAAACAACGGCTGGATGGCCACTGTTTTTGTTTTTGGTTTGTTTGTCCTGTTTTCCCAGAGCAGATTAAACCTGCCAGGGGGTAGGGAAGATATTGCACTAAAGTGAGTTAAGAAAATCCAGTATTTTTTAAATCAAAGTCAGGATCCAGAGCCCTTACTGGTATAACTGGGCGCATGCTAGGAGAATTCACCTTGGTTTGGATGCCAGTCATCACAGGTCACCACACACTCATACATATTGGGGCAATTTAGCATAGCCAATCTACCCGCCTAAAGGTTTTTGAACAGTAGGAGGAAACAAAATAACCAGGACAAAACTTGCAAACACAGGGAGAATGTGTATTCAGAGCCCAGGATCAAGCCCAGGACTGTGTTGGGAGGTGGCAATGCTACCCACTGCGACAACGAGCCATTCCCAGCTACATACATGTTCATAGTAATTCAAGCCAGACGATAATAATTGAGTCTCACATGCACACAAAACATAGACAGCTGCAGCAATCGATTGTGGAAAAAGTTAACTGACTAGCTAGTTCTACAGGGACTATCTACTTTTATAGTTAGCAACATTTGTGTTTCCAAAAAATGGGGCAGTGGTATTAAGATGTTGGGCTACTGATCAGAAGGTTGTGAGTTCAAATCCCAGCAAGGCCCTTAACCCTCAACTGCTCAACTGTATAACAGAGATATATGTAAGTCGCTCTGGACAAGGGCGTCTGCCAAATGACGTAAATGTATGTCTGTAATTTTGTTGCAGGGATTAATTTTTTAGGATTTACCTGTTGTATTGATGACTTTCAGTCCCAAACATGTATCCTGAATCAGTCTTAGCTGTAAATCTTAAAACAAATGGTTCGTTACATAGTAGAAAGGTCTGTACTGTCTGTGTTTAAATATTTCCATTGTTCGATATGTTTGCTTTAAAACAAGATCTTGGTGGCTGTGGGCTGTTTTTTTAAATCAGCCCCTAAACAGAATTTTTTACATCCTCAACTTTGTTAAAAACTAGCACTTTGTATAAAAAAAAAAGTATATTTAATATCTACATATACACATTTACATTTAACATTTATGTGTATATGATAAATTTACAAGGGAGCTTAAAATGATCAGAATGGCTTCAGATCTTCAAAAAAAAGTCAATTAAGAATATTAAAAGTAAAATTATAATAAAAGTCTAAAAGAATATTAAGAACATATAAAAAAAGAATTTTACATAAGCCATTATGCAGAAAACACAGACTATTATGCAAACTATATTTTTACAACATGTGTTTTACTTTAATAAGATGTCAGATGCATTTCATAACACCAGGGCTACTTCAATATTAACAAAGATTAACAAATGTTATAAACATAAGGAATGACCAGCACAAATTAAGTCTAAATAATCAATACAAGATAAAGAACAATATAATCGTAGGCAGAAATCAGCAATTTGTTGCCATCACTGTTGTTTTCCTACTGCAACGATTTATGTATGTATGTGTATATGTATGTATGTATTTATTCATTTATTCATTTTCATTCACCTTTAGCAATCATTCTTGTCCCGGACAGGGTTGCAGTGGATCTGGAGCCTATTCTGGAAACACTGATCACAAAGAAGGGAATACGCCTTGGACAGTGTTACTGCACTGACTTATTTATTTATTTAATATAAAGGAAAATAAATCTTTACAAATCACAAAAACACTTGTTATGCTTACACATAATTTTAAAGGAGGGTTTCTCAAGTTCACTGTGAACATGCACAATCCTGACTTTATTTGGGGAAATTTGGATAATTCAGCTTTGGATTCAAAGCTGAGTTTAAGCCTTTTTTCAAACCCTGTTTCTGGAATTGCCCTTGAGTTCTTGAATAACATGAACACAAATAACTTATGTTTACAAAACAGCAACGACTACAATAATACAACCCCAATTGCAAAAAACTTGGGACATTGTGTAAATTGTAAATAAAAACAGAATGCAATGATATAGCAATCTCTTAAACCCTTATTTTATTCATAACAGACCATAGAAAACATATCAAATGTTTAAACTGAGAAAATATATAATTTTAAGGAAAAAATAAGGTAATTTGAAAGTCATGGCAGAAACACATGCAACAACACACAACTCAGAAACGTTGGGACAAGGCCGTGTTTTCCACTGTGTGGCATCCCCTCTTCTTTTAACAACAGTCTGTAAACGTCTGGGGACTGAGGAGATCAGCTGCCCGAGTTTTGGGAGAGGAATGTTGTCCCACTCTTGTCTGATACAGGATTCTAGTTATTCAACTGTCCTAGGTCATCCGTGCCATATTTTTCATTTTATGATGCTCCAAGTGTTCTCAATGGGTGAAAGATCTAGACTGTTGGCAGGCCAGTTCAGTACCAAGACCCTTCTTCTACGTAACCATGATGTTGTAATTGATGCAGTGTGTGGTTTGGCATTGTCATGTTGGAAAATGCAGGGTCTTCAATGAAAGAGACATCTGGATACGAAAATGTGTTGATCTAGAACCTGGATATACCTTTCAGCATTGATGGTGTTTTTCCAGATATGCAAGCTGCCCATTCCGTATGTACTAATGCAACCCATACCATCAGAGATGCTGGCTTTTGAACTGAGTGCTGATAACACTCTGGGTGGTCCTTCTCCTCTTTAGACTGGAGGACACGGCGTCCCTGGTTTCTGAAAAGAATTTCAAATTTTGATTCGGCTGACCACAGAACAGTTTTCCACTTAGCCACAGACCATTTTAAATGAGCTTTGGCCCAGGGTAGATGTCGATGATTCTGGATCATGTTCAAATACTGCTTCTTCTTTGAATGATGGAGTTATAACTGGCATCTGTGGATGGCACGGCGAATTGTGTTCACTAACAATGTTTTCTGGAAATATTCCTGAGCCCATTTACTTATGTCCATTACAGAATCCTGCCTGTTTGTGATGCAGCGCCGCTTAAGGGCCCGAAGATCCGCAGCATCCAGTAAGGTTTTTCAGCCTTGTCCCTTACACACAGAGATTTCTCCAGATTCTCTGGAATCTTTCGATATTATTATGTACTGTAGATGATATATTCAACTTATTTGCAATTGTATGCTGAGGAACTTTTTTCTGAAATTGCTCCACTATTTGTCAATGCAGTATTGCTGGATTGGTGATCCTCTTCCCATCTTTACTTCTGAGAGACACTGCAACTCTAAGATGCTCTTTCTGTACCCAATCATATCACTGACCTGTTACCAATTGACCTAATTGTTCCTCCAGCTGTTGCTTTTTTGTACCACCAACTTTTCCAGTCTCTTATTGCCCCGTTCCAACTTTTTTGAGATGTGTTTCTGTCATGAAATTCAAAATGAGCCAATATTTTTCATGAAATAGCAAAATGTGATTTTCAACATTTGATATGTTTTCTATGTTCTGTTGTGAATAAAATATGGGTTTATGAAATTTCCATATCATTGCATTCTATTTTTATTTACAATTTGCACAATGTCCCAACTTTTTTGGAATTGGGGTTGTAATAATAATAATAAGAAGAATAAGAAGGAAAAGAAGAAGAATTTGCATTTATGAATTTGCCCATAGGTGTGAATGTGAGTGTGAATGGTTGTTGGTCTCTGTGTTAGCTTGCAATAGATTGTGGACCTGTCCAGGGTGTAACCCCACCCCTCACCTGAATTCAGCTGGGATTGGCTAAAGCTTCCCCACAACCTAGGGTAACCCTAAAGGTTAATTGATATGGAAAATGGATGGATCTATAATAATAATTAACCAACACAATAAAGGTGGGATATACTATATATGATATATAGTTTGACATTTGGGGGAAAGTCACAGTGCTTAATAAGTGAAATGTTACATCTTTATGGGAGCTACATCATCTGTCAGTTAAAAGTGATTGTGGGGGTGCATATTTTCTGTCTCGCTGCTACCACCTTTTGACATTTGTAACAGTTTGCGACTCTTCTGCAGTGCTGCTAAATACTTTTAAAACACTCACCTATTTTATAGATTACTTACAAATTATTGTATATTACTCATTTTTAGGCCATTTTTACCTTCTAATAATAGAAGGTAATTTTAATGTAAAATTTTCTTTGTCATCTGAGTCACTTCATACCTACTGGGCCTGGTTTCAATGACCAAGTAATTTGTGTTTGAGTTCGAGCCTTTGGGAACTCATGTGTTAAAAGCCTGAATAAAGATTTATTATGTTTTTCAAACTATTTTTTATCTCTGTACACCCAAAGAGACAGAAAATATAATTTTACTACAATAACATGCTTTGATTGTGTGGGGAATGTTGTCTAATGTGCACTGGAGACTATGGTGTGATGTTGATGAGCTGGCAATGGGACTCATCATTAGAAAGAACTCAGACAATCCTACCTTGCCCTCACTCCAGATACTTTATTAAGTACTTATTTGTTTTACTTGACATTATATAGACTACTGTAACCTATGGCATTGATGTTCGTCTCAGTGTAAATTTGCTGTAATTTCCTTTCTGTTCAGTCCTGAGCTGCTGTGTATAATGATTCTGAATTTAAATGCCTTCTAGTCTTGGAAGTCTAGCATTTACATTTATGGCATTTGGCAGACACACCTATCCAGATGACTTACATATATCATATTTATATTCTACAGTTGCTGTAAATATATGAAAAGTACCCAATTTTGATCCTAGAAAAGTGCAACAGTAGAAGGTTATGCACATATAACATTATTAATATAGCCTTAGAGATGGCTAAAATGGTTTATTCTGTGATTGGAATAGAAAGTGACCCAGCACTCCAGAGAGTCAAAGAGTTAAACATCATGCTGTTTTACTAATGAGATCAAATTTACATAATGACCAGATGACTAAAGCAGCATGTGTGGTATTGAATTGTTTGCATTGCATTTAATAACTAATTAAATCTGTGATCATAAATAAAGTATAACCTCTTGATCGATCTGATGCATCATTATGAATTCTGCATCATCAATCAAGTGCAGACGTACATATTTATGAGCACGGTCATTAGTACTCGTAACAGTTTGATACACCCCTGAAGGACTCCTAGTTACTCCAACCCTATGAGATTCCCAGGAGATTACTGTGGATGATACCACACAGACACCCTAAAGATGTCTGTGGATGTTCTTCAACAGATGTTAAGAACAGTTAAAAGCTTCAGTTTGATATGATAACCTTAGATCTGTAATTCTGCCCATACTCAAGTTCCTTAGCAATTTTTGACTCTATAATTTACAGTTATAGAAGAGAAATGATGCTTAATCGCACTGTCTGGTGTCAGCCAGATGAGTCTGGTTCCTCTTAGAGTTTCGTCCTCATGTCATTTCAGGAAGTTTTTTTCTTGTCTCCTCTAGCTTGATCAAATTTAAAATTTAATTATAATTTTCTATCCATACTTATGTGAATGTTTTGTAACAATGTCCATTGTTAAAAACACTACATAAATTTAACTTTAATGAAAATTTTACTCCAAGAATTAAGTGCAGTGTTAGTACACTGCACATTATAATTAGAAATCAATGGTGGCTTGGCCATGGGGGCAGGTAAGCAAAAGCCTAACCACATGTACTCCCAGTACATTTTGATGCAATTATCAGCCAATCGTATGTGATAGAGTGCAATATACAACGTCTTGTAGATGCAGGTCAATTTCAGTTACCTTCAGTTAATATTCACATCAAGCACCAGAATGGGGAATTGTCATGGTGGTTGGTGCCAGACAGTATTTCAGAATTGGCTGATTGGTTGGGATTTTCACACACTTTATTCTGAATGGTATGAAAGACGACAAAAATCCCATCCAGTGAGCAGTGGTTTTGTGATCAGAAACACCTTGTTGATGAGAAAAGTCCAGAGAAAGATCAGACTGAGCTATGGTAATTCAAATAACCACTCTTTACAACCATAGTGAACTGAAAAGCATCCTTACACAAGAGGAAAATAGGCTACAACAGCAGAAGACCATATCAGGTTCCACTCCTTTCAGCCAAGAACAATAGTGTGAAGGCAGAGAAAGGCACATTCTCATTGAATTGGAGAGATGAAGACTGGAGAAACACCAAGTGATGTTATTCCACTCATCAACTGCCTAATTTCAGTAAACACGCTAGCCTATTGACTTAATTTTTTTTGAGGCTATGATGTAATTAATGTTGTTATGTGCCAACAAAATCTGTGGTCACTCCTGAAAGAAATAGAGAAACATTTCACTGATAGCTCTATCATAAATTAGGAAGTGGAAATTTACATCAGATTTTATTTTGACTCTCTGTAACAAATAAGCATTCTTCAACTAATCTACAGATTACCCTCACACACTATGCCAAACCTATGGTCATAATGGGTATCTGTGACTCCTTATGAGATATTTCTTGAGAAAATGAGAAAATTAACCATTTCATAAATAATAAGATTTCTACTGAAAATAACACGGACAGGTCAGAGACATATTTTGCTGGAAATGACATAGAGATATGACTAAGGCTAGAAATGTGGCTGAAAGTGCTGTACTGAATAAACAGCACTGATGGAGCACTGCTGGATGGGTTACTGAAGGCTCAAGTAATGTGTTTACATTACCTTTTCCTTCTGCAAGCCACCTGCCCCCAATCTCTACTTCTGGTAAACAGGAGCCAACACCTGGGGTTAGAATTGATAACACCTCTGTCTGAGCACACAAGAAGTCACCTAAGTAAGTCTCATAGATGTTTCCTGTTAAGGTGGACAGTGAACTTTAAATGAACCTGTGTGTTTAAAACCTTTCAATGTTTTTATAGTAGGGAGTGTATTCACGTAGTGCTGAACAACAAAAAATGTTCTAAGCCTAATTAAAAGTCTTAAAAGATAGATAGATAGATAGATAGACAGACAGACAGACAGACAGACAGATAGATGGATAGATAAAGGTGTGGCGTTTGTGTAGTGTAGGAAGATATCAAAGAAAAAATACAAATACCACAATGATGCGGTGAAGAAATAGGTCAGTGGTCTTGTTTTTTTTCTTGTTTTTTTTTTATTTGTTCCCTTATCATGGGCTCATTGAGCACAATCTTCCTGGAGTATAAAAGTCATTGATACATTATATGTTATTTTTAATTTTTAAAGTTTACTTTTAGAAAAAAACATCCATTATTTTGTCTTTGCTCTTTACTTTCCATTCCATCAATATCTTTGCAAAGAAATACCCTGAATATTCCTTTTCTGTATAGATTACACTCTGCAGGAAATAAAGCAAACATGGTGCTTCTTTGTTAACTGCTTTTGTAAGCTAAACTGTATACTCCCTGTCAGTTGGTGGCTATATCTACTTTCTCTTACATCTACTGCATCTGCAGTTTCAGAGCAACTTCATTCTGATAGTCATACAGTGTTTTCAATAGAAAAAAAAACATTCAAATTGTTCTTCTTAGAATTGCAACAAAGAAGAATCTCAAGACACATTCCCAATGGGCATACATTTAGTCCTACACTTCAGACTCGCTCCTAACTGGGATGTTGAGGTCCAGAGTATGGTGGCAGAAGCGATAGACCACTGACCAGCTGGCCTTCTGCTTCACAAAGAGCTTCAGCTTGTCTCTGAAGGTCTCTCCCAGGAAGCTGTAGATGATGGGGTTCAGGCAGCTGTTTGAGAAGGCCGCCAGGTTGACAATATGCCCAGTCAGAGGGTAGTCATGCCACAGGGTAGTTGCGCTGCGCTTTGAAGGATCTGCTGTGCCCTGAAGCAGCTGGATGCTAATGAAGACATTCTCAGGAAGCCAGCAGATAAAGAACACCAGCACCACCACAACAATCATGCGCAGGGCCTTCTGTCGGCGTGGCCACAGGCCCCTGTGCTTCTGAGCCCGCATGAGGATACGTACGATCAAGGAGTAGCACAACCCGATGATAGAGAAAGGAACCAGGAAACCAATTGTCACCTCCAGCCACTGGATCTCGAAGACATTAGCGAAGCAGAAGTGGACCTCGCCCGTGTGCTGTGTTTGAACAATGGTGAAGGGCAGAAGGGTGGCCAGGATGGAAGCCATCCAGATGAGGCTGCAGCTGAGCTTGGCATGCTGCATGGTGCGCAATGGTCTGCTGCTCATGGAGTTGGCTAAGGCCACATAGCGGTCAAAACTCATCCATGTCAGGAAGAAAATGCTACTGTACATGTTGACTTGCAGGAAAAGGGACATGAAGGTGCAGAGAACAGCATAGTCATAGTACTTCTCATTCAGGTTAAAGACCTCAATGAGCGAATCAGCCACTAAAATGAGATCAGCCACTGCCAAGTTGATGAAATAAAGATCAGGGATGGTCATCTTCTCTCTGTGGTTCAAGTTAACCACCAGTATAAGGATGTTCCCAATAATGCCAATGGGGAAGAGTAAGATTGTGTACAGGCAAGAGAGGAAAAGGCCAACAACATAAAACTCATAGGTGTCTGTATTCTCGTTCAGCTCTGTCGAGTTGTAGTCAAACGAAGTATTGAAGTGCTCAGTGCTATTCTGATAAATGTGAATCAGAGTGCTTGTCTGCTCTTCCATACTGACAGTGTCTCTGTACTGCATGTCCTGAATCATAGGTCAAACGCTCCACCAATGCTACATACTGCATTTGAGTGTATGCCCAACTCGCAGTTTTGGGTGAACCACTCATTTATGCTGCAATTCCCATCCTAAGCAGTCAGATCTTACAAGAAAGACAGTTCAGCAGTAGCTAATAACATCCTGAGGAGTTTGCCTCTTGAGACAGGACGGTCGTGGGAATAGATGCCAATAAGCACCTCCATGTTTGTAGTCATCTCATCTGTGGGGGCTGCCTGGACTTGTGTGATCCATGACACTGACACGAGAGGTCTCTCTCTCTCTCTCTCTCTCTCTCTCTCTGTCTCTCTCTCTCTCTCTCTTTCTCTCTCTAGAGGCTGTGCTTCTTTTGTACAGTTTGTTCTTTACACATTTTAATTCCAATGATGCTTTGCATCCTCCAATCCAAAAGCATGATTATTCACCAGGCAGCAGTTGATGACGCTATTTCTGTGACACCTAATCTAGTGAGAAAGAGGAAGGGAGTAAGAGAGAGAGAGAGAGAGAGCAGAAACCAGAGAGAAAGGGAATAGAAAAAAGGTAATTACAGGAGAAGAAAAATACCAGGCACCCTGCTCCTGTGCTGTGCCATGCATCAATTCCTGTCTAGTTTTGGTGTCTCTGACATGGCCAAATCACATTTCTATAACTTGTCAGTATTAAATACTAATACCCCAGTATTAGAGTACATAAGTAGAACAAAGAAGTGATTTAAATGCAAAATAAACCATATGCCCTATAGAACAATAAACAGTTTGATGGATATGCACAGCAAATTTATATCAATAGTTTTTCTTACAAAGCTGAAAGAACATATGACAAATTATCTACAGCTGCATTATCATTATCATATGATTTGCTTAATGATCAGTGAAAGACACAAACACATAATGAGATCATTTTCTTTTCAGTTGGAGGATACGGAGGTGACTAGAAATCAAAACAAACCCAGCAAACAGCTTGCCATAATTTCATTACGAGTTCTTACACTTGAATGTCAAAAAGTATATAAACTCTATTCCATTTAATGCATAGCAAATTCCAGCCAGTTCTATTTTTTGCACACTTCACTTCATTAAAGATGCAAAGGTATTGCCATAATGAGAATGATAATCTCATGCGGCAGAGAAAATCTTGACCTTTAACGGATGACCAGAGCTCCTTCCCTTCTGATGAAATCTGTGAAATATTAATTCCTTTCCAGTAAGACACACAACTTCACAGCTCTAATTCAGCTGCACAATGTAAACGGTCCAGATTCTAGTCAGACAAAAGACCAGTTCAAAGATGTAATACAGATGTACAGATTTCACTATAATTATATCATATAGTTTGTCCCACCTGTTAGAGATGTAAATCTTGTGCCCTTTTACAGCAAAGCCCTGGGCTTAGGGATCAGGTTTCCATTGAAAAAACTAAGTTGTGCTGCCAGGTTACTAAAATTAGAATGTTTTATGTTCAGCCTGGTAAAGAATTTCAGAGAATTTATGTAAATTGTTTGAATAAAATGTATTAACTTAATAAAGTGTAATAGCAACTGTAATTGTGGATACTAAACTCACACAGCTTATGAATAAAAATGAGACATGAAATTCTCATAAATAAGTGTCACCTTAGATAACATAGATGGAAAAACTATGAGTGTATCCTGGGTATTTATTTAAAGCTCACCTGCTCAAAAAAACCTGTATTGACTGAAAAAACCCTCTAACTTGACTTTTTATCCTCAACTATATTCTTGATGATAAGCACACAGATACTACACAGATACTACACACAGCAATAGAGTAAATATTGTAATACACAATATGAAACATGTTGCTTAATCACTCCAACATTGTCCATAGAATATGTTTTAAAGTCAAATGCAAAATACTCTAGAAATGGGCGATTGTAATTAATTTCCATTTCTGTATGATTTGCAAAAGTGATGAACTTTGAAAAGATGAATGATGAACTTTTGATTCATAGAGACATCAAAAGGTATTGGTTCCCGCTCAGTCAAGCTGTCTGCCACATATTGGTGTTTTCACACCCCAAACACATCCCCATCAGGTCATCCCTGTAGGTTTTTCTTTATGAGTAAGCTTTTATGACATAGCTGAAAAAGAAAGGTTCTTACCATCCAGGGCGTATGGCTATCACACAGGCAGCGCAGCACTCCGTTGCAGAAGTCAGACAAGCCTCGGAGATTTGTAATCCCACATACAGTTCCACTCCCAGCGCCCCCTACTTGTAAAGCCCTGCTTGAGAATGGGATCGAGCCAGGGACAAACAGAGCTGCCTCCCACTATTCCACTCCCTCCTGAGATTTGCTGCATGTGTGTGTATATGTGTGTGTGTGTGTGTGTGTGTGTGTGTGTGTGTACACTGTCTGTCCAAGCGCCTCCACCTTCTCATTTGCTTTCTCCTCCTTCCTCAGCTCTGTCTTCAGTTCTGCTCTTGATTCTGGCCCCCTGAACTGCAGCATCATTGGTGAGAAGAACCCACTGACCTGAGTGACTTTGGAACAGGTGACTGCAGACACACCTCCTGATTTTCATAACACTCTCAGCTATGCATCTGAAAGACTTAATTATTGCTTACAGGAACCTGAGTTTTAAAAGGCAAACCTTGTGATTGGCTCAAAGCTCTACCGGAAAGAGCACAAGGTAGACCAACATTCTTAAGAACACTGACTGAAAAATTCATGACACATTTGAGAAAACATCCTTATAATTCCTGTGCTAATATATAAATTTGAATGTTGGAGTAACACTATTTGAATGGTACCTACATTACATAGTGATTTCATAACATATTTAGAAGCATTGCATAAATATTTTATAAAGCAGTGCTGGAGAATTTATCAAAGGTCTATGTCAAAACATGGAAGCCTTAACATGCTATGATATTGGTTTCATTTTTACATGACAATGTCTTTTTTATGCAATTGTCTTTCTGAATTGACCTGTTAAGACACATTGCTCCTGTATTTTTTATCCTTAAAAAATTGTTTTAAAAAAAGTGAAAAAGTTAAATGTAGAATGTAAATATAATCCTACATAAGAGTACTGTAAATGTAAATTTGTTTAAAATTTTATCTTAAAGGCATTAAAATCGTTCATGTGGTTGGCAGAATTTGTTCATAATTAAGAAAAGACTACAAGTGGACTGAGCATTCAAGTCTATCTTTGTATAAGAAATAGATACTGTAAAATTATACTGTAAAACTGTAAAATACTGTAAGATACTAGTAGCTGGACACATTTTGCCAATACTTCATTATTGTATGTACTGTACATTATATGAAATGCTTACATTTATTTATGAAGCCCATATGCCAGCCAAATTAATGCTTTTAATACCTTTTACAACTTTTTCAAACTGTCCTGAATGTTCTGTTAGTGAAAAAAACAAACAAACAAGCTAATAATGTGTAATAACTCAATTCATAATGATAATTCCATGAAAAGAGAAAGTTGTAAAACCTCCAATATCACATTATAAGTTTTGAGATAAGCCTTTTATAGATGATCTAACATTATACAATATTTATGCAATGTTTATGAATGTGTTACAAATATACATATACTATATAAATATATATAAGTACCCTTTAAATACGGTGTTACTATTTGTATTTACCCAATGAGCAGTTGTTCCATCTTTTTGGACACATTGGCTGACCTAATCTTCCTCGGTAATTAGTCCTTACCAAGGAAAGCAACAGTATACAATATTATAATTGTACATAATATATTTTATTATAATTGACATAGAAAAATTTTTTATCTTTAAAATTACCTGAACAAAATAATATAAATTTGTTAACTCTGAGCATAAAGATTCTCATATTTCAGCAAGTTCAATATAAATAGCTTGAGGAAAAACATTAGGGAATTCGTTGTTTTTGAACAGAGCACACACAGGAAAGAGAGACGCAAATGAGATGCAAGTAAATGTCACTGATGTCTTTTACAAGACCATTTTACAGAGAGCTGAACGGCCTAAAACAAGGAGCCTTTGACAGTAGGCGAGTTAAATAAACAAGTCCACATTTACAGTGTAATATTTAACTTTAACGGGAGCTAGAATATTATTTATGTCCAACAACCAAAATGACACTACCTCAAAGACCCAATACATAATGTGGCTTAGCATTGGGTTGTTTAAAGGGGGGAAAACTACACAGTAAACATTTACTGTGAAACTGATAGTATTTTACTGGCAGAAGAGTTGCCAGCAAATTATATTTACAATAAAGTGCTGTACTATTGTTACAGATTATAACTGTTGTTTTTAACCATATACTCCTGTATATTTCCAGTAATAGACTATATATTTTGCATGTAAAATACTTGGAAATATTATTATAATATAAAATATAATTCAGCATATTTGACTAATGCAGGATACAATTGAGCAGAAATAAAGGGTCTTGCACAGTGACCCATGGATGTGAACATGCAACCACAGCTAGCTCAAAGAAATAAAGAAATAAAATGTTTATTTATTATCTTGTTACAGTGGCAACTGTTAAAGGGTGGGATATATTAGGCAACAAGTGAACAGTCACTTCTGGAAGTTGATGTGTTGGAAGCAGGAAAAATGGGCAAGTGTGGGGTGTTCCTGGTGTGCAGTGGATAGTACTTACCAAAAGTGCTCCAAGGAAGGATAACAGGTGAACTGGTGAAAGGGACATGTGCACCCAAGGCTCATTGATGCTGGTGGGGACTGAAGTTTAGCCTGTCTGGTCGGATTCCACAGAAGAGCTACTGTAGCACAAACTGCTGAAAGAGTGAACGCTGGCTCTGATAGAAAGGTTCTGAGACACCCAGTGCAGCGCAACTTGCCGTGTTTGGGGCTGCGTAGCTGCAGAGCGCTCAGAGTGCCCATGCTGACCCTGTCCAGTGCAGAAAGCTCCTACAGCAGGAACGTGAGCATCAGAATTGGACCATGGAGCAATGGAAGAAGATGGCCTGGTCTGATGAATCATGGTTTCTTTTACATCATGTGGAGTAGCCAGGTGCCAGGTGTGTGTGTGTCGCTTACCTCGGGAACAGATGGCACCAGGATGCACTATGGGAAGAAGGCAAGCAGGTGGAGGCCAATGTTCTGCTGGGAAACCTTGGGTCCTGAAATTCATGTTGATATTATTTTGACACATACCAGCTACCTAAACGTTGTTTCAGACCAAGTAAATCCCTTCATGCCAACGGTATTCTCTAATGTCAGTCTCTTCCCGCAGGATAATGCACCCTGCAAAAATCATGTAGGAATGGTTTGATGAACATGTTCAAGGTGTTGACTCCAATATGTAGCATGTGCTGGAGAAACAAATCCAATCCATGAAGGCCCCACCTCGCAATGTACAGGACTTAAAGGTTCTGCTGTTAATGTCTTGGTGCCAGACACAGCACACTATCAGAGGTCCTGTGGAGTCCCTGCTTTGACGGGTCAGAGCTGTTTTGGTGGCACAAGGGGACCTACACTATATTAGGCAGGTGGTTCTAATGTTATGGCTGATCAGTGTACACAGTATAATATATTTTGAGGTGTAGCTGTGTACAGTATAGATCTATAGTTGTGTAAACAAAAATCACAATCTTGAAAGAAAACAATGAGCATGTTAAACAAAGAGCAACAGATTTAAGCTTTTTTTCTTTGCCAATTACATTATATGTTGTAATTCTTAATATTTCAATAGCATTTACTTATGTTAATCTGACTTAAAGTGTATTTCTTGAATAAAATTTTTAAAAGAATTACAAGGAAATTCATATAATTTAATAAATTATATAATATAATCATAAGGTTTAATAATGTAATATTTGGTTTATTGTAATAGGAAATACTGCATAAATTTGTTGATATTCAAGAATTGTTTTTGCTTTAAGATGTAATTTCCTGGTGTATGCTTTTTAAAAAATGCTCCTAAGTTAATTTATGCATTTTAATAAAATGAATAAAACTTTACACACCTACTATTATGAATACTGTTGCATTTTATTTGTGTTTATTTAATGTTACATATCACATGTAGATAGTTCACAGGTATGTATGTTTATCCTGAATTTAAATTTACACAAAGCACACTCTAAGTTATTCAGATATTTATTTATATTTATTTATACAATATACATTTATTATTTATACAATAAATAGAAAGACTTAAGCAGATTACATTTTTATCTCACTTGCTTTGACTGAACACATTTAATCATTTGGTTAGAATGTTATAAGCATTTCTCATTTCACTCAGAACCCTAGATGTATTCCTTGTGACCATGTGATGCACTGAGTTTGTCTCACTGATCAAAATAGCGTCCCTTGTTTTTAAATATACAATATCTGATTCATCATAAATGTTAGTAATCTGGAGCTGTAATGAATGATAACAGTTACAGTTCTAGACATCTCACATTGTATTGCAACCTATAAGACATGTTGTCCAAGTTAACATTTCACTGATGCAGCTCTCACCCCATCCTGTGTCATATACATATATATTACTGGGCATTCCTTACTATATGTTACTTTTTCTCTACTTGTTTTTGGGAAGACAAGTTCCTAATTATATACATTTTATATATTTTATATATTGTGAGCTTTCCAGTTTTTGCATTTTTTTATTATACATTATCATTTTAATTTAGCATGTAATTCTCCTTGTATAACAAGTAGTTCTCCTTCCACTATTTGCATTCTGGTGCTTTTCTCTCTAAAGCAGCTGATCAAAAAGCAACGACAGCAAAGAGACTCTGGTGTTTTGAGATGGCCATCTGCTGTCCACTGTCTCCCTTTATCACACCAGTTCATTCCCCTAGACTCTACTCTCTCTCTACCAGTCTCTGTCGATCCACTCGGGCTCTCCGTCTGTACTTCAGCTTCATGGAAGAGGCAGCAATGCAATTTTTTTAACACAAATTTCCTTAAGTCTGTTGTAGTGAAGGGAACAGACTCTCCACATCCAGCCTGTGGTGCACACATCTGACACCTTCAGATCAATCCTGTCAACATGAGGTGTCTTTAGATACATTATTTAAAAGTATTGAACAGTGTCACCTGAAAAGAGAATACAGGTACAAGCACACTATTGCTTTATTGTTTGCTTATTTGTTTCAGTATCAAGACATAAAGTTTCAGGAGAAGCCACTGAATTGTATAAGCCATCAAAATGAAAGATTCCTGTACAATGTTCTACAATCCTATACAAACATATTCCCACTTGTCTCAATACCATGTCCACTAAATCTCTTGGCACAGTGTGCTTTACAAACACGCACCTGAACACATCAGTTGCATGATGCTCAAAGTCATGCCTCAAAACAGCATTAATATTCCAAACTTGGCATATAAATACACCATATTCACAGAACACTTGGTATCCCACAGAGGTACTTCTTAAAGGCAAACATAGAAAAAGGGCTAGGGTTCCAAGAAGGGCTCCGTCACTGACTGTGAGGACTGCAGGTCCATGTCATTCACTTATACAATGTCAATCTTAAACACAGCTAATGTCACATTTGATTTGTTGTTCCTGCCCCAAGTCACCAGCTGGGTACATCTACCACATCAATTCAATCAACAACAAGCAGACACCAGAGGGGGCATAATTAGGAAGAGGGAAAAAACAGTGTCCAAAGGTAACAATTTCTTCGTATCTTGCTGTTTGCTATATACCTTCAGATTTACATGATCCAGGAGGATGGTACATGAAATTTACATCCAATGAGTGATCCTAATAAATATCACTATGGCAACTCCATGGCTACATCAGACTTGTGTGTAAATTGTGTGCATAAACTCAATAAATTTAAATTCAAAATGTCATTCTATGTTCTGCAGATGACAATTTGATTCAATGAATAACATGGAATAGTCTCCTATGCTCTGCCAGGTTTTTTTCAGCATCAAGGTTATTTTTCACCATTCTCATTCTGTTGTTGCTCCACAATGATTATTCTTAACGATTATTTGAGAAAGAATTTTTTCTTATTATATGGTGATCTTTACTTTGACTACTGACATCTTTGAGAAACCAGACCCGAGGCAATGATTTAGAGGATAACTTCACAATAATTATACTGTACTTATTTCTGTAGTATATCCACAAAGTTAATGGTATATTTTAAAAGGCATTTATTTCCTATAAATAGCTTTAGCAGACATTTATAAATGGCAAGGAATTACAAGACCATGTCAAGATTATGTCGATATATAACATATTGGATAAGATGCAGTCTTTAACAAACAGAAAATTTAAACCATCACAAGCCTGTACTCCTTTCTTTATTTTTACATGGTGTACTTTAATGAAGAAGGCTTTTTTTAAATCATATAAATCCTTCCACTCTGTATGCCTAACAACAATATGATGATGTGCCCTGAATTTGGGATGAAAGCTCTGCTCTGCCTTTGTCCCAGCCGAGACAGCGCAGCCAGGACTGTGTGACAGGAGCCATGTGGCAGAAGGAAACAAGCACTAAAGCGAACAGACGTGATAGGAAGCGTCACTGACACAAAGATTAAAGTTACTATGTCAACATACCCTCCACAGCCCCTCTATAACCTATCTGGAACAAAGCTCTATCAATTAAACAGCCTTCTTCATGGCATGGTGACATTGACTGGATCCAGAAAATGTGGTTTATGGAAATGTGAGTGCAGAACTGTATTGGTTCTTTGCCTTTTTCCTTTCTTGCAAATTCTAATGCTAAGGTTCTTCAGAGATTATATTATTAATTAACTACTGGTGGGTGACAAAGGGAATCAATATTGAAAAAAAGATGGTTGACTTTGATTTACTTTAAATGATAAAAGATCCGCTATATAGGATTTAGGGGGCTCTATTAGCAGAAATGAAATATCCGTTCATATTCTATAACGCTTATCCATTGCAAGTCACAGGGATGCTGGAGCCAATCCCAGCTGAGTTCAGGTGAAAGGCGGGGTTACACCCTGGATATGTCACTAATCTATCACAGGACTAACACAGAGACCAACAACCATTCACACTCACATTTACACCTATGGGCAATTTAGAGTAGCAACTTGACCTAACCCACATTTAAGGAAGAAACCAGAGAACCTGGAGGAAACCCACATATGCACAGGGATAACATTCAAACTCAAAAAGTATGAAAAGGCTCCCTTAGTTGACTCAGGGATTGAACCAGGGATTTTCTTGTTGTGAGGCAACAGTGCTAAATAAAATATTCATAGGTATGTTATCATGTATGATTAGTGTGTAATTACCTGTAACTACAAATTCTGCTTTCATCAGCTTAGAGTGAGTCCTTTATTTACGTAGGGAGCGGGTCCACCTCTATGGAGCTGCCATGTTGCACTGCTACAGTAGCCCAGAACAGACAAACCTCTAGAGAACACCTTCCATACATACATATACATGCATCCTTCATGTGCTTCCTTCCAGATTCATGCTGCCACTTAATGAAAACATAAACTTATTAATATTATATTCCATTCCATTCTAATCCTACATAGTGGACCAATAAGCCAGGGGACAAAACACCATCCATGTTTGACCACAAGGAGGAGCCCAAGTGCTAATAACTGGCTAAATATGTACGAAACATATTTCTTGCCATGTGTGCAAAAAAAACCTAGTAGATGAGGGAAAATAGTTCCAGATTTTCAGGGAATTTAGGCATCCTGTATGATTCAAGGAACAGTGCAGTTAATGCGAGGACAACGTGAGACAGAGCACAACCCACCATTTATGTAAAGTCTGTTAGAGATGTTGCACCAATGTCACGTTTCAGTGACTTTTTTCGTGACCCCTCCCTGCACCTGTGAGAGCTGCTGGAGGGGAGGGGGTATAATGATGGCAAGTATGTGGCAGTTTCACCTTGTGGGTGCATTCGCCTTGTACTCTTGAGTGATTTATTTTCATTTTGGTCACTAGGGATAAGATTAAAGTGGTAAACAAGGCACAAATTGTGCAATCAAAGTACAAATTACACAGAAGGACAGCCAGTAAAGTGTTTTATGCTTGTGCGTACGTGTGTGCGTGCGTGTGTGTGTCTGTGTGTGATTGAGTGGAGGACGCATTACTACAGCTGTCCTTTCCGTAAAGCCTAAAAACAGGATGCCTGACACCCTGCTGTCTTCTTCACCCCCAGGTGTCACTGTGACATGAACACACACACACACACACACACACACACACACACACACACACAAACACACACACATGCTGCGAGGACTATTTGTGTACCAGCTCCAGTTAATGATGATGGATCTCCAGCTCCTTAAAGTTATTACTAATTTCCCTGTTGAGAGATAAATAAGATGCACAGCAAACATTCAGCACTATGTAATCAGACAGAATCAATCAGCCATTCAGCAGAAATGCTTCCCCTCCTTATGCATTGATTTGACTTATCTGTCTGCACAAACAGGATGCATGCTAATGAAATTCATCTGCCAAAAGGACTTGACGCTTGTCTTATCAGAATAGACATTCTCCACATTAATCTGTGTTTCAAGACGTTCTTAAAGCAAGCCTCAGAAACCCTGAGCAAAGGTCAGGTTTTCCTCATCTACCTCAAAAATCTGCTGAAAGCATAAACATAATGATCAGCAGTCAGCGATGTCTATCAGAACACAAGCAAGGACTTTCATTTATTTAATTCATTTAATTGACTTTCAAGTCACTGACAAATATTGTCTCATGTTATTGATTTCGGGGGGATCTAATAGCAGAAGTGGAATATAATATTCATAAGTGTGTTTTCATTAGTGTATAATTACCTGTAACTATGAATCGTGTTTTTGTCATTTTAGACAGAGGCTTTTATATCTACATAGGGAGCGGGTCCACCTCTACGGAGCCACCATGTTGTGCCATCTTCCTCAACCTTGGGTCCTCTACCAGAGGCCTGGGAGTTTGAGGGATCTGCACAGTATCTTAGCTGTTCCTAGAACGGCACATTTCTGGACTATTAACACTGGAACTATTTTGTATTTTACTTTGGACTTCATTTGTTCCTTCAGGCCTTGATACTTCTTGATCTTCTCATGCTCCTTCTCCCTGATGTTACTGTCAGCTGGGATTGATTCAGTATATATATATATATACACTACCAGTCAAAAGTTTGGACACACCTTCTCTTTCATAGGTTTTTCTTTATTTTTGTGTTTTCTACATTGTAAAACAATACTGAATACCTCAAACTATGAAGCAACACATATACTGAATTATGTAGAAAACAAAAAGGTGTAAAGAAAAACAAAAAAACAAAATATGTTTCATATTTTAGATTCTTCAAAGTGGCCCCATTTACCTTGATGATATTGTGGGCATTATCTTACCCAGCTGCATGAAGTCGTCACCTGGAATGCTTTTCAGTGAACAGGTGCG
>JAQQZR010000023.1:29997720-30008290 GCA_030068235.1 Notoglanidium macrostoma
ACACACACACACACACACACACACACACACACACACACACACACACACACACACACACACACACACACACTCTCTAACCAGAGCATACTCACCAACAGGACTGATTTCTGGCACCTATGGAGGCATCGGGTCCTGCTTTACTTGCACTGACATTTCTCCTCTCTCAACTCTTCACACAACTCCCAGATTACAAAACCGGGTGTTCCAGAACTTCTCGTAAAAACGAATCCAAACGCAAGGATGTCCGTTAAAGCGTCTGTTTGCCGTAAATAACGTCACGTATGGTGGTTTCGGGTTTTTTTTACGTCCCGCACCGAGCTTGTTCTCTAAAAAAAAATTAAAATAGTAATGGGGGAGGACGCTGGCGACTTTACTACGGGCTCGAGCTCCGTGCTGAACTCTACCGTGTGTACACACGTGACCCTCCCCCACCGCGCTCTCTGTCGCTCTCGCGCTCTCTCTCACACGGGCGCGCGCACGGAGAGCTCTGAGGCCCGACAGGGATGACGAGAGGAGCAAAGGAGGCGGGGCGACAAGGATGAAAAAAGAAACCTCTGGACTGGAAGAAAACGCCAGGCCCCTGAGCGCTCTTTTACACTAAGTGATGGAAATTCCTTCCGGCTCTTTTCGGTGAATCACAGCGCTCTCACCAATAACTCAACTCACCAGTAAGAGTCGACTCTTGTTTGGTAGACTCCCAAATGGTTCATGAATGGTGCAGTGAACCATTTGGGAGTCTACCAAACAACAGTCGGTATGATTTGAATGCTTTTTTTTAACTCATTGAGCCCGCCCATGTACACAAAGCTCCACCCCCAAACCTCACAGACCCTGTTTATGCTTGGTATTAAAATAAGTCTTGGGTGATCAGATCACAAGTGGGCAGCACTAAATACAAGTGTAAACGACCACCAAGACTCATTCACTCAAACCACGTTCCGAGGTGGTTTGGTACACATAAGGTTAGGGGTAGAACCACGTATCTTTTGTAGCGTCAAAGCTAATGTATTCCCAACAAGGACGTAACAAGAAAAGTGGTGTAGGCAGTAACAAAATCTGAACACAAGTGGTTAGTGGTTAGAGTTACATCGGCTAGTCTTGTCTAACCTCAGAAGGACCCATCCTACCAAGGAAGCATCCTTGACATTGAGAAATACAACTGTGTGTATCACATCGCTCATCTGTTTGCCACATAAAATTCCATGCCTTAGTTCAAAACCATTATTACATCAGTGTAAGCAACATCATCAGCAGACATGTCACACAACCTTCAAAATACTCAAGAATATAGCTTTTGATTTATAACATGAAAGCTTGCCAGAGGAAGATGAATGAAAAAAGGGACAGCAATTTTAAACAACGTTATAACAGAACTGTTGGCTATATTGTATCCGATATGTCACTTGCTCAATATTAATTTCTTGTTAACAGAACTGCTATATAAAAGTAATATCACACTCACAACCATGTGGTTATACTTAATATCAGCATGGCTGTGATTAGCTGCAACAATCATGTCGAGATGCAGTATAATCTCATTGCTCCTTGTGCAATATTGCTAAATTTGCATTAGTAAAGACTATCATGACATCACTTTCAAGTGCACTTGGACATTGAACTGATTTAAAGCCAAGGTATAACTCTATAAACATGCAAATTAAAGGGGTGTTGGGGCGAGGCTATAAAAAGACTGACAAGAGGCCAATCCAAATACCAAGAAGCATTCAAATGGACTAGAAGGCAGGTTTCCAAACTGGATTTTTTTTTTAATCTATGTAATATACTTGTTCTGGCTTCCTTGGTGGTCTAGTGGCTAGGATTCGGGGCTCCTATCGCTGTGGCCTGGGTTCGTTTCCCAGGCAGGGAAGCCAACCCAGCCACAAGGGAGTGCACAGCCTACTGTATTCCTGAGTGCCTGACCCAAGCCTGGATAAATGGGAGGGTTGTGTCATCCGGCAAAAAAAATTAGCCAAATCAGACATGCGGACACAAATGGCTCTGCTGTGGCGACCCCTAACAGGAGTAGCCGAAGGAAATATACTTGTCCTGAGACAAAGTTTATTTTTTAGAATTTCTACATATTTTTCTACATCATTTCTACTAGTAAAATGTATTGACTTGTGCAGCTCTATATTGTTTAACAAAACCCTTCTATTGTTTTGTCATTATCAGCATAATATCATGGACTACTTGCAGTTATTGTAAACAATTTTTTAACTCTTTCATATATAATTTATTTATACACATATTCAGATTTTTGAGATTTAAATTTTTAACTTAAAATTGCATGATGTGTACATTTTGGTTCCATTTAAATATCAAATATTAAAAATAAATAGATAAATGGATTGGAATAATACTACTACTACTACTACTACTACTACTACTAATAATAATAATAATAATAAATGCCCAAAACATTCAGAAAATATCATTTATAACATGTGAAATTTACATAGTTTAGGACTCCTGTATCATGCAAAGAGATTAGGAAAAACAATAATCAAACAAAACAAAAAAGAACAATAGTTTTCAGTGGAGTTTGGCACAAAACATTTTTACTTATGTTTTTTTTGTTATATATTTATTTTTTTAATGTAGAGAGTAAGTAAATATTGAGAACAGCAAATAGTCTAGAGAGCTACAGAAGCTTACGTAATTTACAGTAATGCTTTCAAGATTTTAAAGTGATCTGCATTTTATATTTTACTAAAACAAAAAAGAGCCTTAAATTGACTGTTCATAAGCTAGGACACTATGAATAATACGGTAAATGTGAAAAAAAGCATATTTTAATATTATTCTGCCTGCCGTGTCTGCATTTGATCAAATATAGAGTTTAAAGAAGTCACTTAGCCTTGTATTTGCTTCCCTAATACACTCCACTACATGCGTTATTATTAAAACAAGCAGCTAATGGCCCTCAACACACATCTTTAACATTTTCACTAACACTGCTTATAAGTTAGTGTACTGTGTAAAACAACTCAAATCATACATTTGTCTATAAGTTTTGTCTATACCATTTGTCTTTACATTAGGCCCCACCCCCTTTTTTCTCAAAAGAGGGAATCTGTTTTTAGGAAAGTCATGTTGATATAATGGACCATATTAAAGAGGATGTGGGAAAGCAGCTCTAGCCAATATCCTGTTCTGCGGAACAAGCTGGTGGGAACATTGAAACTGTGCCTGTAAATACAGTAAACTCTGAAAACAGGCCTTGTAGAATAATATCCCTGAGGGGTTTCCATGACAACATGGCTAGTCAATAAAATCACAAATTTTACAATTTTTATTGCTGTCCTAATGTGAGATGTTGTAGTGTGGTGTAGTGCACAAAGTAATATTATAGTACATACACAAGGAACCTAGTATGATTCAAACACATCTTTGTGTCTCAGCAAAGGGTTTCAGCACAACAGACTTAATTCAGTGTAACACACTTTGAAGCTGAGCCCCTTTAAATCCAGCCACGGCCACCTTTACCTAGTAATCCCGCCAACTAATTACAGGGCACAGAGTAGTATAAGGCAAGTTGGAAGACTCAGGAAAGTCTCACAAAGAGAGACTGTATCCTCAAAACTCCTCTATAAAATGTCACTAGTATTTACTGTCTTACCCTTGTGCTCAAATGCAATCTTTCCCTCCTGAAAGGTAGCTACTGTGAGTGAGTGTGTGTGTGTGTGTGTGTGTGTGTGTGTTAAAGGTGTGCTGGAACTATTATAGTTTTCGATGTTCCAAACTCTTGAGATTACAGTTTCATTTAGAAAGATCAGTGTCAGAGTCAGAATTAAACCCTAATCTATCATTTCTAAACAGAACCCCTACAGAAACAATAATATATAATATTTTCATGTGAACGGCACACACGCCACATAACGGTACTTCCCGGATAACTCAGTAGGAGTCAAATCTGGGTTAAATCTCTCTTTACAGGTCTTAATGTGGATTTGTCACAAAAGGCTTTCTGATTTTTATGCAGCATGAACAAATTAAACTAGAGTGGTTATGACTCAGCTTGTGAGATCCTTTTTTTACTGACTAATAATGCAACATTTCACCAGCAGCAAACAAACAAAAAAATGTAGCCTACAATTCAAGAAAAACAGCCACGACATGATGGAACAGATTCAGTATTATTTGTTTAGTCTATACCAAAGATACATTTGTCTGGCATGACTTGCAGCAACTGTGGCATGGAGGTGAGATGAGATTCGTGGTGATGGTACACCCAAAAAACATAGGCAAAGAAGGCAGCACCCTCCTGAGCAACACAACACACCACTCACACCAGGCTTCAACAAGCCAAAGATAATACAGCCCTTTGTACAGGCTTCTTACAGGCTTCGTACATGTGGATTCAAAGTAGACACAAACCAATAACATTATATATTAATATTGCTGTTAAAATGGCATTAAATGTCATGATTTCAGGGTCACTTTTACACTTTGTCTGACTTATGTTGATAATTCTCTCATATTCTTTAACTTGTACTTCAGAGGTTCAGTAACATATTTATGGATATTTCATTTGAATTGATGCCCATTTATGGCAATCTCATTCATCTGTTCCCATTCATGCTGTAGTTCCCTAAACCATATACGGTCATGATGATATTATCTGGCTTAAGATGGTGACTGTAAATTGGTTGATGAATGGTCTGCAGCTTTATCTATGTTGGAATCTGAGAGGTAAACATGTGGGACTAAGAGTGGATAGAGAATGAGCCTGCATGACAGGATGAAGATTGTTCTGCTCTAAATATGTGCAGTAAATGAGCATGAACAAGAATCTTTTCAAGGGGTTTGACTGTTGGGCAAAAACAACTGCCCATGGCTCCTTTTGTGTTTCCACTAGAATTAAAGTTTTTTTTTTTTTATCAATATATCTCAGATGGGATGACAATGAAAGGGCAATGTCCTTAGTGAAGCTCAGTTTTCATAATATTTGCCTTTTTAAAATAGGTAGATTTAAGCATTGGTAGCTGCAGGTCAGGTTCGATCCAGTTCAAACAACATGAGGTTTAGATTAATTTAAGCTCGACTACGTAGGATTCAGCACCCTGAATGTCCCTCCCTTTCCCCTCCTTTTCCAAGTGTGTATTGGAGTGTACAGTTGCCGTCAGATGCCTGTAGTGTACATCCAAGTATTTACATTCATAGTTTCTTATGCTAAATTATAAGGATGATCCTCCATTTTTTTTTATTTGGGTTCTCAAACTTGTTAACCAGCAACAGTAAACACTGATGTCTTCCTTTCTTCTTCCTTCATGCTTCCTTCCAGATTCATGCTGCCACTTCTAAAAATGCAAAACGTGGAAGGTACTCTCTAGAAGTTCCAGGCTAAAGTAGTGGCGCAACATAGAGATGGACCCACTGCCTATGTAGATAAAGATAATAAGAAAGGGCTCATTCAAAGCTTGTGAGAACACAACGATTCATAGTTACAGGTAATTTAACACTAATGAACACACATTTATGAATACTATAGTCCATTTTGGCTAATAGACCCCATAAATCCTACATAGTGCACCTTTAATTTATCATGTGATTTGACTTCATTGGCATGGCATAAAAGTTCCTATTTTTCCCTGTCATCAGACAAAAATGAAAGTAAGGACTGAGACAGACTGAAGGAGGGGCCTGTCGACTAAAGAATTGTTCATCCTCTTTGCCTTCCTCTAAAGTCAACAGATGACACAGCACCATATGGCCCTGCTACAGTAAGTCATTACTGTTCATTTCCTCCCGAATCCTCCCGCTCATTCTCTATAAGCAAAGACACCATTCACACTACTTTGCCTGAGAGACACATTTCTGATAAACTAGGCTAGCTATATGGGTATACATTTGTTTTCCTTAAGATGTAAAAAGCACTTACAATAGCTTTGAGGTTTTTTTAAGCATACAGGTACTTCCTAAGGAAGCAAGATCAGGCATGGCCTGGACTTTTGATGCTCTCTGCAGGGATTCTTGTTTGATGGAATGAAATAGCATGCTTGCTGATTGCAATACCATGGTTGTACAGTGAAGAAATGGCAAAGATCACAGAATGGTTGACATCAAACACTTTTATGAACAGTGTCTGATCTGTGATAAGCTGTGCAATTTCTAGCAACACACAAATGTAGATTACTCCTTATGTGTGTCTAAAGAGGTCAGGCTGGGTATCTTGTGATGAGCTCATTAGTGCCAAAGGCACAGATTAAGCAGAAGCAGCAACTGCAAACCTAGATTTCACAGGTACAAGTGCACAAATACCTCTATTGCTTGTTTCAGAATTAGCATTAGCTCTGTAATTAGAACCTGGACAGGGATACATACATCTACGCACCATTTTATCACTGTCACACCACAGTGATGTGTGCTGAGCCTCTTCTAGCCTTCAGTATTGATTGTGTATTTGCACATGCCATGCCATAATTATATTTTAATTATTTGAATAATGAAGATTGGGCTGATATTGTATTCTTGGCTGAAAACATATACTGATATTCATTAGCATCTTGTTGGTTATGTTGCATGTTTATGTATGCTGTACTTCTCCAGATAGTGTTATGAATAATGTTGACAGGCCTGTCTGACTGATCTTTAGAAACCCTTATGACAAAGCTGGCATCTACTACACCAGGGTTGAACATGCTACCATTTCTGTCTGTTACGCTGGCAGCCATCAGTAGGACAATGAGTCATTTGCGTTCTGAAAGGTGGGTGTGGCATGTAGACATGTAGGCAAATGTAATCCTGTTCAAGGCTGAATAATCAAAATTATTGTGTCACTTTAATGTCAACACAGAAGGTTTTTGGAACTGGGGGAAAAACCCTGTGACTTGTTTAGTCCATTTCATTAGCATTCATTCATTCGTTCATGATATTGCAAATAACTACATGTATTACAGTGTGCCAGTTTGTAGACACCTGTTTTGTTTATACACAAGCAAGAAATACAGGACACTGATATGCATTTGCAATGAGAGCTAACATGTCCCAAACCTCTACTCATAAGCAAATCAACCTTCGCATTATTTTGACTCACTGTGGAAACAAAAAGAACCCCTGTCTCCAGTATGTCTCTGAGGCTTCAAATAAAGCTGTGCATCTAGAGCTTTAGCATTATCTCTGTAATTGTGGTCTGGACAAAAAAGCACCCAACTTTCCTCTACCTTTTCACTGTCACACCACAGAGATATGTAATTCACTTTCCACTCTTGATTATGTACCTGCACATGGCGCTAAAGCCATTATTTTAATGCTTTTCGTCTTGATATTCCACTTACATCCCTATTTTTTATCCATCCATCTATTTTTTCCCATAGACTTTGAATTTTTGAGTTTTTGTTTTGGATATTCACCTTGCATCCCTCTTTTTTATTCCTCTATATATCCATTTTTCCCTATAGAATTATATATAATTCTAAATATACTCCCATATCGTAAATTCTTTAAATAATACCTCCAAACTTACTAGACATGTTCTGTTCAACACTACTAAGCACGCCATGTCTTTTCATTCCTCTATCACCCCTGCTTTCTTTTTTATCCCTCACATTTCTCCCAATTAACTTCAGTTCATTTTCCAAGGCCTTACTGCTAATGTTAATACCTAGCTTTCCCATCTATTTCATTTCTTTATCACTCACTCTATATCTATCTATCTATCTATCTATCTATCTATCTATCTATCTATCTATCTATCTTTTGCTTTATTTCTATGTTAATATCTAACTACTCTCTCTCTCTCTCTCTCTCTCTCTGTCTGTTTGTCTACCTATTTATCTGTCATTGTCTTTTAAATTTGCAAGCACTAATATTTTTTTCAGGAAATTATTTAAATTATTTAGTTTTATTTGAGCTATATGAATAATGTATCTTTTACTGATAAATTGCCTTATAGCATGGAAATGTAAAGTTGTGTGAAGTGAAGAGAAAGTAAAGTGAAGTGAAGTGAAAAGAAGTAAGTACTTGTGCTTCATTTTTTGATATCTCATGCATTGTATGTGTTACTGGTTTCAGAAATTGAAAGCCATTCAATCATCCAGATATTCAAAAATATTAAAATATCCATTGAACACCATTGGTGTAGCTGAACTACTCACTATGGTCAGCATACTAATAAATATGTGACTCACACATGTTATGTCATCATTTAGCTCAATTCAAATCTTATTGTTGTTTCTTTAGCCAGGCTAACACTTATCATCAAACACATATGAGTCTGTATTCAGGCTAGATGGCAAAAGAAAAAAGATATAAGATAAAAGATACAGGACCGAGGATGGATAGCCAGCTACACATAGATAAAGAGGCATTTCATGTGGACAATAGCTGCATTTGGCGGCATCAGCATGCATCCTTGGTAATAACATTTAAACTCTGTTCCATAGAGAGCCAATGAACAATCATACAAAAAATTACTGTTTTTATTTGGTAGATAGCTGATTTGCACTTTATGTTGTCTCTGCCATGTTTGCACACATGTACTTTATGTTGTTTTCTGTTGCATACGTGCACTTTTGTACTTCTGTGTTGTCTTATATGTAGCACCTTGGTCCTGGAGGAACGTTGTCTCGTTTCACTATGTACTGTATCATCTGTATATGGTTGAAATGACAATAAAGCCACTTGAACTTGAACTAATTTGATGCTTATACATGAGTAAAGATTATGAGAAGTGAATGGGCAGTTTTAAGGTTCTGCATTTCTTAATGTTAGCTAGGTAGGAAATATATTGTAGCCGTGGCAATAATTTTGAAGAAAGCCAAGTTGCCTCCAAAAGCTGCTGCATCCATCTAGCACTACAGACCTGCATTTATCCATACAGCTTCATCTCTAGAGCTATCAATGTGGAAGGAATCCTCTATACAGTATACTCCACATACTGCTCTGGTATACACCATGTAGACACTCCAGATGGTAACACACACAGTGTCACACAATAACATGTGTGAATGCTTTTATGGCTGAAATATTATTATGTATCACTTTATAATTATGCACTGCTGTGTTTATATTCTGTATACACCCTGGCACTGGAATTTAACAGTTTGTCAGTAGCACTATGACACTTTAATAGAAATCTACATCTGATATTTATAAATACTGACTCCTGCTGCTATGTACATCTTCAATGTTGTCATGTAGTCATGACAGTTACTAGTGGATCAGTTTTGCTGATTGATTTACTAACTGATTTGCACACACAGTATGCACTGTACTGTTCATAGACTGCTACTGTTTTATATTTGTATATTTGCGTGAGATACTAAAGGATGTACTCTATTATGTCTCTCTTCTATTATTTTCTGTTCTAGTCTATTCCTATAGGTCAACATAAAAGAAGCATCTGTTATTTGAGCTTTATGGCTTTAGGAGCTAAACAAAGCTTCACAAAAGGCTCAGAAGTTGGTGTAATAGATAAAAATAAATGGGTTAATGGTAGAATCACTGTGTTACTTTGTAAAAATTTAAAGAAAAATAAATATTTGAGCCATAATACCAACGCTCTAATTCATCAACAAACCTTTGGAGTCATAAAGATACATGCACACCCACGCATACAACTATAAATCCCACAGCTATACTCACTATCCCACTCTTCTACACACATGGTGGCATGAATCCAAGTGTGTGTCATCCTACTTGGCTCCTGGTTGCATAGAGACATTCCTTATGTAAGTGAAGCAGGCTGAAACCTCTATGGCATGCATGTCCAAACACAGATCCAGGGTTGGAGGCATCTTTGCCTTGTCTGGCTGCTGTATGTGACCATTGCTCCACACTATGCAGTATGTAAAGATTAGAAACCTGACCAGTTAATTTACATTGTATATTTTCTTTCCTTTTACCACCGTTCAATGCACAATTTAATACCATTTCAAAATACAAGCAGGAAGTGTTGAATTTGGGCTAAGAATAATATCCTGTTTTTTGAGACCACAGAGATTCCTGGCTCCCCATTGTTGGGAACGGTCACTGTTTTTTTCTCATCCTGTTAGACCAAAACCCTGTCCCTGCATTAGATAGGCATCACTGGGCCCCATTGTTCTACTTCAAGGCTGCTGAGGCTTTGCTTGGTAGTGTATTCCTCACCAATTTCCTCATTATAACACATCAACCATAATCATTATCAAAGTTTTGGATAAATTCTGGGTTTAAAATCAGATCCCGCTGCATTAAACGAGTCACCATTTGCAGATTTTGTGAGGGTTGGTTTAGATAGGAGACTCTAATCAGCTCACTCCTAATCCAGTTAAGAATTTAGAGGGTTTCTCATGCGAAGTGAAACTTTTTGGTCATTTGGATAATTCCTGCTTATCATATTAACATGTGCATGAACCCTCTGAACTCCAGAATTTTCCACACAACAGTAAAAACTTTCCATTCAGACACCTGGAGAAACAACGATGTGGCAAAACTATTGACACCACTAAAGAATATTAACTGTCAATACTCAACTAAAATATTGGATGCTTTCAAATATTCTCTAATTCAATTTCAATTCAATTTTATTTGTATAGCGCTTTTAACAACAGACATTGTCACAAAGCAGCTTCACGGAAGTATATAAATT
>JAQQZR010000023.1:30023439-30042696 GCA_030068235.1 Notoglanidium macrostoma
GAAGTTATATCACATTTAGATTTATTAAAACTACCTTAGCTTGATATTGATTACAAAATTATGGTTAGGTTTTGAGCCATTTGGAGATGGGACAGCACCATGATGCTATTTTTCTGAACTGATACCAACTCCCCAGTTACTTATGGTATAAGGGAAACAGGAGAAAGCCAACAGTGACAGCTTGAGATATTAAGTCACAAATACTACTATCAAATTGACTACTGAGAATTAGTCTATTTCATAATGTTACATTTTTTTCTCATATACAAACAATTTTCTGTAACATTTAAGTTTTTGTTGGAAATGTTTGAAAATCTAAAATTGTTTTTACATTTTTTTTTACTGACTCAGTAATGCATAAAAACAAATTTGCATTACAAACAGTTGCACAGTAATTGTATAAGAATGAAAACACACACAGGATGGATTTAAAAAATTATGTGTATTATTATTATGGTATTGTTGTGTACTAGAGAATATATACACTTTAGGGATGTAAAGCATTACATTGTGTCTGTACTAAAACTGGTTTTAAACTGGAAGTGGGTGTGGTTTACACAGTAAAGTTTTAAGTGTTTAGGTTAGGTTACTGGAGGAAAACATTGACCAAAAAAGCCCTGAGTGGTGTGCTTCCTCTCCATATCATGTTAATGACCTTTGTACTTAGAGCAAGGTTGCTAGGGTCCCACTTTGGTCTTGTTTCGGAACAAAGTTGCTGGTGAAAAAAACAGGTCCAATTTCTGTAAACATAGGCTATGGCAAACAAAGGGTAAGTGTAGGTACATACTATGATACAGTCCATCTATGATAGTCCATCTAAGTCAATCTATGATACAGAACTATTTCTCTTTTTTGCAAACAATTGCAAAGATTGGGATAGGGGAAAGGAGATTTTTGGAGTGGACAATGTATGCATATTACTGCAAATAAAATGAGGTGTAGTTGGGGTTGAAATTTCGCTGAAACCTGTGGTTCCAAGAACACTGGATATTTACTAGGGGCAGCAATTTACATGTAGATATGCACTAGTGTGCATGCGCATCATGCCAAGACCATAAACAAAATCATAAAGTGAGTATTTGCTATAAGGTATATGCTACATATATGCTCCTGGAATCTACTCTCTCTGGGTGTATTGTCAGAAGCAGTTGTGCATTAGAGGGACTTCTGAGGGTTGTCCTGAAGATTTCATTAGTAACTAGCATTCTGTTTTGCCCTATTTGTAGGAGCCATTAATTTATATTGATTTATAATATAGCACCTAAATGTGTCTGTTTATTTTGTTTCTATTGTAATTCAAATTATAATATGATTGCTCATGTTTTTTTTTATTGTTTACTGTGAAAGGTTGGAGGAAATTGTATTTTAGATGGTGTTGTGTCGCATGCAGGGGTGGAGTGAACGAGTGCGAATTTAAACAGTCATTGACCGTGTTTACATCACTAATCAACAACTTGCACAACCTGTGACATTTTTGAACGGACTTAAAGTTTCTCTTTTTTGCAGTTTCATGTTCATTTTGTTTTATAATTAAATTTAACGAGAGAAACAAAAATAATGCATCTTTACTTCATTTCAACACGCATCAAACCATTGCACTCAACTCCCAATAAAGTGAATAAAAGTGGGAAAGTTTAATCAACACAGGAAAGGAACAAAATTTACCTGTTTTTACCACTACACTCTTACCTGCCAGAAGTGGTGTTTTACCCTCTGTAACAAGGTCATGAGGAACCAATTCTCCTATGGCCAACTGGGAAGGTGTTTGTAAATGATTTCCCTACATAAACCATTACGAGGCTCAATGTTGGTCATATAGAACCTTGAGCCTGTACAGAGTGAGGCCCAGGTAGCTGCAGCACAGACCTCCTATAATCCACCTTTGTGTAATGCCCATGAAAATGAAACACTTCTTGCAGAATGGCATGTCACAGTATGGGGTGGATTTCCAGTCTGTTTATAGGGTATGGTCTGGTGTGATGTTCACAGGCTGTCCCCCCAGTAAGCCAGTCTTTGCTTAAACATGTGAGTGCCCTGTTATTACATAGAGGAATAACTGGTATAACAAAAGAATGGTTGGACACAGAATGGACTGTTCTGCAGACTGACCTTCATAGAAGTCAATCCTCTGGTTCAAAAACCTGGGTAATATAACCTTAGACAGGAACACAGTATTCATCAAAAAGGTTACTCCAATGTCATCTGACCAACAAGATATGCAGGGTAAGCTTATCACCAAGGTATGGTCCCACCATACCTGCTTAGTTGATACCAATGATACTCATTTCAGATTAACATGCTGTGTGGACTCACAGAGAAAGGATTGAGGAACTTGGAGGAGTATGGAGGATGGACCCACCTAGCTTTCTTTGGAAATGCTACTAAGAGCTTATGAGCTCAAAAAGAGGTCCCACCTACTGTATTCAGACAAGCCAAAATACCTGACACATACACTTTTACCACAGACAAAGAATTAACCTTTTTACAGGGACTGCTGGATAATGGTATCACTTTAGGCAATGGGCAGCACGTTTTGTCACAGATAGCCATTTGTATCTGCTAGAGAGAACAACCTTTAATACTCGGGAGAAATCCTTTAATGACTCAATTATGCAAAGAGATTCACCTGTGAGTGGATGAATTTTCTTCTGCTTCACCAGCTCTAGGTGCATATGCTCTGCCTCAACAGCACATCTGTTGCCCCATTTTGCTGAACTGGTAGGTAAGTGGTACTCCGAGAGGCTAACCTTTGGTGAGCCCACATGTGAAGTTTCCAATACAGCAAAGAGCATTTTTGACCTTTTTTTAAATGAAACTGACCATTATTGTGTTGTCCAAATGGATCATACAATGAGGGTGTCTCAGAAGAGATAGAAAGAACATGAGAGGCACCCAAGCCACTTTCAATTCTTGCCATTCTTGATATTCTTGATATTCTGACCACAACTAGAGGGACCATATATCCCTTTGATACAAGGGTACTTCAAAAGTTCTCAGCTTCACCTGGAAACAAAGGGAGTAACTCCCATTTTGAGGCTTAACTGTATACTATAAAGCCTTATATAACTGTCCACAAAAACTCAAATTTTTGTCATCATTTTTTTGTAGGTGACACACTTTGAAAATCAGTAGGTGAGAAGGCTCCAGGACAATGCCATCCACACAGAACAGGTGGCAGTGGCAGAAGCAGCCAAATGTGGCTTTCAACTGTTGCTCCATGCAATTTACTCACCTGACCTGGCATGGCCAGGCCATGGGGCACTCAGACATTTCTTAGGCCTGTGGGCTGAGGAAATTGGAGCATTAATTTGTCCTTAGCAACATGTGCCCTGTGGCAAGTGGACTTTATTTAGTTTGCTTTGTCCAAACTGTCCTCTTGAGGCATGCATGGCAGACTATGCAGGATCGTTGCATGCTATCAACAGTGGGGACTATTCCAGCTACACTCAGCACCATGTGGAAAATCAGACTGGTAGAGAGCTTTTCCATTTCCCAGGCAATCTACCCTGCTCTCCAAAGCAAACCTTGGAACCACTCCATAATGATGGGACCAGAGTGTACCAGTTGTGGCAGCCACTCCAATACTAGCTGGAGGGACACTGAAGAATCACTCGTGCATATCAAATGTATGGCTAAATAAGCTTGTAAGTCATCAGTATGTCTGTGGTCCAGGCCAGTCCTGTCAGCACCTGACATACTAGCCAAGTGTCTTACCATGGGGCCTCAGCATGTTGCTGGTGTCCTTTGAAAATCTGCTACCTAGTGTTTATTTAATCGTTACATTGACATACTTAAATTGGTGGCAACTGGCAAACAGAAGAGCATGTTCAATGTTACTGGTTGAACATCAGAGTCTACTCTGCCCACTGCCATTTAAGGGTGGCTGTCATGGCTGGTCTTGGTCCTGCCTGGTCTGTGATCTGGCGGATTCTAAACCAGAGCCCTTCCTGAACACTATGGAGTCTGTAGCCAAGCAAAGCAGGTCAGTTGCCTGTTATTCTGTATGCTTTGTATAGAATAGTCTCCTGGACATTGTCACAAACATCCTGCCTTGGTGCAAGGAGGGATCCACTGAAGTGTGTGAGCAATTGTATATGGCTTCAGTCCTAAAATTACTGATTTCAAAATTACTTTTGCTATCCATACACTTAGAGAGAACCTTTAAGTGTTTGTGGGTTTTGCTAGCATTGTTAGCTGCAGTATGTGAGGGAAACAGTTGGACATGCATACTCCTATCCCGTCATCTGATGCCAAACTCTAATATTGAGAGAATGGCTCAAAACAGGGAAGGACTTGGCAAGGAAGAAGTTCAGCAGCACATGGCTATGGAGGGACAGAGAAGGGAAAGTGAAGAGGACACACTCTCCTTTCCTGTGTGCCAGAGTGAGCTGCTAAACAAGGATAACAACACTTTAGCTAACACAGACATCATGGAGTATAAGCTAACAGGTTAAGCTAGCAATTATAGCACTCTACCTAGCAACACAATCACAGTCAGAGAATGAAATGGATACACTTGCTGCAGTGAAGACAGAATAAATGTATCTATCACAGCTTTAGAAGAAGACAGACAAACTGTAACTCTGACTGAAATCACAAGCAGCTGAAAACTCTATAGAGGTCCAGAAATGGGCCTCAATGGGTTGAGGAGAGAAAAGGAGCAGAAGTGACAGGGTGCAAAGTATTTATAGCAAATAATGCATGACTGTCACTACAGCTTTTACAGGGTCTCAGCATGGTGCACACAAGCACAACAGTATATTCAGTTGTGAATTAGAAACAAACCACCAACAGCAATGTGCCAATTTAATTTGCCTCTCAAACCAGTATTGAAATGGGCCACTTCCTAAAAAGGAGAACCAAATCAGCATGATTCCAGTGCAATGGAAGCAGGTCTTGGACACTGATAACTCAGCATTGTGTACACCTACTTGTCATCACTAATATCTGCACTGTGTAGGCTGCTTGTTCAGAATAATCGCAATTTCAAATCTATTTCAAATGATCACTAACCTCTATAGTATATTGGAACCTTGTGTAGAACTCGACCTGGACACCTCTGTTTTCTGCCACCGTGTCCAGGATCATCCTCAGCAGTAGCTCCCAGAGACTCCAGAGAACCCTGTGAGGGAAGTAAGCAACTCACATTCATCCCAGTAAGCAACCATACAAACATTGCTGACATACCTACATTGCATTTACTTACAACAGTCACTAATGAATTAAATACAGCTCCTCAGTTTTGCTGTTATTTACAATTGATACAAGGTATTATTACAAGCATTTTTATTGAGGGGCTGCAATTACATGGGATGAAAGAGGTAATTACCTTGCCAGGTTCTCCTTCACTAATGAATCACTGAGAATAATTAAGGTGGAATCCAGGAATTTCATCAATGGTGCCACAGCCTGGAAGAGTTTACAGCACAAGAAGTCACTGATGTTTATGTTCCATAACTTACACTCACCATCCACTTTATTAAGAACACCTGTACACCTGCTCGTGTATGCAATTATCCTATCAGCCAATCATGTGGAAGCAGCACAATGCATAAAATCAGTTCAAGAGCTTCAGTTCCCAACAAACATCAGAATGGGGAAAAGGTGTGATCTCTGTGAATATTACCATGGCATGGTTGTTGGTGCCAGATTGGTACCATTGGTTTGTGGATTGGTTGGTGCCTGAGTATTTCAGAAACTGCTGATCTCCTGGGATTTTCACATACAACAGTCTCCGAGTTTATATAGAATGGTGAGAAAAATTAAAAAAGCATATTGTTAGTGGAGGCTTTGCTGGCTGAACCACCTTGTTGATGAGAGAGAACAGAGGAGAATGACAAACTGGTTTAAGCTTAACAGGAAGTCCATATTAACTGAAATAATCACTCGAGCAGCAAATCATCTTAGAATGCATGACACATCAAACCTTGAGGTGGACAGGCTACAACAGCAGAAAGTTCAGTTCTTCTCAGGCAAGAACAGGACACTAAGGCTATAGTGGGCACAGACGTATCCAAACTGAACATACAAACTGAATACTGGAAAAAGACCAAAGAATTTTTTTTTCAAGGTTTGATGTTTTGTGTATACTGATCACCACAGTTGTAAAGAGTGACTATATGAGGTATTAAATCCTTCCTGGCAGCTCAAACCAATCTGGCCATTTTCCTCTGACTTCTCTTATCAACAAGACATTTACACCCACAGAACTGTCACTCACTCAGTGTTTTTTGTTTTTTACACCATTCTGTGTTAACTCTAGAGACTGTTATGTCTGAAAAACCCAAGAGATCAGCAGTTTCTGAAATACTCAATATCAAATTGGCACCAACAACCATGCCACGGCTAAGGTCACAGAGATCACACTTTTCCCCATTCTAATGTTTGATATGAACAGCTCTTGATTTGTATGTGTATGATTTTATACATTGCACTGCTTCCATGTGATTTGCTGATTGATAACTGCATAAATGAGTATGTTTGCAGGTGTTCATATTAAGGTGGACAGTGAGTGTATATTCACATACAAATCAATAAGAGAGAAAAAAAAACATTCTACTCACATCATCATTATTTATGGTGTCTGGAGACAGGCTGATGTGCTGAATGTATCTCCTAAGCTCAGGAAGCATCTGCCATAGTAACCCAAAATGGAGAATGTCATCAAGAGTTGGCAAGTAACAAACCTCAAACCATGGGTGATGCCAGGGGTGGGCTTAGTGGGTTATAACTCCCCTGACCCCTAATCCCCCTATAATTTGGTTCATTATAGCATTTAATACATACAATTATAGATCTACTTGTCACTGGAACACTTCAGACAGTAATTGTGCATGACAGGTGTTCCTGTTTTGAGTTGCTGCCTGTTGCCATGGTATCATGGTTATGGCCCGGCTAGTGCAATGTGAGGACATAAAGAACATATTTACTTACAGAATACTCACATAAAAACCACTCATTTGACCACTGTCTTCCTGCTAAAAAAATTTAAATGTTGGATGGAAATGCAGTGTATTATTGACTACTAGTCTCAGAATTAACTGCACTCTTTTGCTCTTCGTGGCTGTGGGTGTCTGTTTGCATCACAAAGCACCATGCTGTTGTATTTTAGGAACATCCAACACTTCAGGTCCTTGGCACCATCATCCCTCACAACCACCGGTAGTGGTTAAACAAATCTTTCAGTTGGAATGCATGTGAATGCATTTATTATTTTAGAAAAGGGATGCATCTCCTGTCCATACATTTGTAGCCCACTTCCTTAAAACTAAGTATGACATCTAGTGACAGTGACTTGGCAACATATGGGGACACTGCCAATGTGAGTGCAGGGTAAGATTACTAATCAGGTTTAGTAACTTAAACACCTGGTAAACCCAGTACCTAATCTGTCACAATTAAAAATAATCTTGCAATGAAATTCATTATTGCATTATTAAGGATACTTGTTTTTGCCATGGGAAGCCCTCAGGCTTATAGTTCTTAAGCCCTGGATATCAACTAAACCTAGCCCTGCTTGTGCTCTTCATAGTATAAGAATTTCAGCTACCCAAGAAACTAGAAGAAATAATGAAATATTCAGTAACTTCTCGGGTATTACTGTCTGATGGTGTAGTTGAAGTACCTTATCAGTGAGGTATGTGATTAGCCTCTTGGCCTCCCTTTGCAGATCCAGGTCAGCGTTGTATAGCTGGCCATTTAGAGCCTTGTTCACTTGCTCCTTGCCTTCAGCACCACATGACTCCTCCATAGCTTGCTCCACAGCCCGCCAGTCCAGCTCCCTTGGCAAGCTGGACAGATATGTGCGCACATGTTCTGTGTTGTTAAGTGCCACAGAGAGCTGCCCGAAACCAGGTAGGAGGAGAAAGAAGAGGAAGAGGTGGAAAAAAGCAGAAGTAAGAAAAGTGAAATTTTAAAAAGATAAAAAAGTTACAAAAAGCTGAGAAAATGTCAAAGGGATCAGAGGCAAAGAAAAAAGAAAACATGAGTAAGCATCACAGCGCAAGAATTCCATAGAGAAAGCAATGTTGCCAAGGAGAAGGAAATCTGTGCTGACATTTACTGCTTGTGAAATGAAAGCCCATTTCCTCCTCCGATACTCTAGGGCAATACCTGCATGATGAAGGTGCGGTGGTCCTGACCCAGCTGGTTCCTCTCAATTTTGCGCTTCAGGAGCTCTGCATAGCACACGGCCTCGCTGCACAAATTCTGCATTGAACAACACCATCCAGAGATCATTTCTGAACTCCTATTATGATTCATTTATATGTCTTTTTTACTTGTGTTTTGACTGAAATTTTCCAAAGATGTGAACTTACATCAGTCAAGCGAGTGATGAAGATGAATGCCCCTGCTGAGTCAGGCCAAGCCAGCTGAGTCCAGAACTCTTGCACCTGGTTGAAGCATGTGGTGACGTCCACTGCCGACACACTGTGTTTGGCATGCTGCTGGACTGGCTCGAACTGTGCCATTTACACAAATATATATAGACTTATAATGGTTCTTAAGAGTTCTTGCTCTATCCCTCACTCTCCCACAGACACTGAAACACAGACACTGAAACTACACATGCACTCATGCCGGATTGTAGATAAACACTTAAGGTTCATTCCACTTGAATTTGGGATATTTATGGCCCAGTAAGAAGAAAACTATTCAATTTTCACACCAGAGGAAGTAGAAATCAGAGTGATTACAGCTTTCCAATGTCGTTATGTAGATATGGACTATATTTATACATCTCAAAGCTTGTGCAATCAATCCAAGGATTTTCTACATTTTCTCCAACTTGCCTGGTCCATTTCCACAGCCTTGCGAATCCTGTCAGTAGATTTCTCATGCACAATCTGAAGCCATTTATGAATGGAGGATTTGAACCAATTGTGAAAACCTGTTAGTGCCAGCATCTTAGTATCTCTATAAAGCACACACACACACACAAACACACAAAAGAAATGCCAGTGTCTGAATCACCACTTATAAATAGAACTTATGAATCATGACAGAACATTCAACATCAGTTCAGTACATTAGCTACAAGAACATTCCATCTATCAGCCACATATGGTCAAGATGACTCATGTTCATTCACGTAGTCTAGTTTACGGGGCAGCAGTCATCTGATCCTCAGAGATGGATTTGAAAGGATGAAGGACTTACTTGAGAGGCAGGAACTCTCGGAATCGTTTGAGGGTCTTCAGTGAAATGAAGACCTCAAACAAGGTTTCCCCCATCGTCTGGGACAGCCGATAATTCTCCTGTTCCAAAGTCCCGCAAACACGCTCCATCGCAACACTTACATCATCAGCCACCTGGATACAGAGCACAATCTCTCTGTTAAGTCCATCAAATTATGTTTATTAATTGGAAGAAAACTGCTTTTATTCATGTTTGTGCACACACCAGCTTCTCTAACTGCCGATAGGAGATGCTGAAGAAGTCCACCTTCACTGAGCTGAAAGAAACAATAAAATCTCTGACAGGAGACTTGAGAGGATGCGGAAGTATTTAACCTTAGCTCTTAAGCCGTACTCTCCTGCTTCTCAAGATCTACCCACCAAACAATTTAATTCCAACCCTAATCAAACATGCATGACATGCATCCAGTGAGGCAAGACCTTTAGGAGTGGATTAATACTCAAATAAGAGTGCTAAATTAAGGTTGTAATTAAACTCTGTACAAGGATCGATCTCTAGAAAACAAGGCAGTGTACTGCCAGTGTCTAAAGCATTAGGATGGTGAGGGGTTACTTATGAAAGAGCTTGTTGTAGACATTCTGCCCTCGTTGTACATCAACACAAACTGCATCCACCACCAGAACCAGTCTCTTCAGCTGCTCTTCCACAGTCTGCATCAAAACAGCATAATCACTGAGTAATCAGTCAACATTGTCATCTTCTCCCTACCACCACTCTCATGGCCTGAACATAAAATATGACTTGACATGCCACAGTGACATTTGTATTGCAAAAAAAGTTCCAGTAGTCTGCATTTAAAATACAGTTGCAGCAGAAGTTTACATACAGTTATCATGGACATGAATTTCATGACAATATTGGGCTTTCAGTGATTTCTTTGAACTGTTCTTTTTCTGGGGAAGAATGATCCACACATTCAAGCTCAACTAATGTTTGCAGTTGACCACATGGACAAAGAAAAAAACCTTCTTGAAGAAAGTTTTATGGTCACAATGAGTTACAGAGGAACATTGTACCACTGTTCAGGATGGTGGTGTAGCATCTCACTCTGGGGCTGTTTTACTGCCAATGGAACTGCTGCACTGCACAAAAGTGGATGGAATAATGAAGAACCTCAGAATTCTTCAGCAGAACCTCAAACCATCAGCTAGACAGCTAGGTGAAACTTGGACACAATTAGATGTTCCAAAAGGACAATGACCCCAAACACACATCAAAGCCAGTTATGGAATGAATAATGCAGACTAACATTAAGCTTAAAAGATTAAGCTTAAAAAAGGTCCTGACCTCAACCCTATCGGAAATATGTGGTTAGTGCTTAAAAGTTGAATCCGTGCCAAGAAACACACACATTTAACTGAACTCTACCAATTCTGCCAAGAAGACTGGTCAAATATCCAACCAGAATTCTGCAGAAGCTTGTTGATGGCTACCAAAAGCATCTGGTCAAGGTGAAACTTGCTAAGGAACATTTAACTGTATTTTTAATTTTTACTGTGTGTTGAATTCAGAAAACTCCAAATAAATTGAACTTTGTGCCCTAAATTATTGTTTTCTACTAAAGTTATATGTTGTACAATCATTCTTCCCCAAAAAAAACAGTGGGCCCTTGAGCAAGGCTCTTAACCCTCAACTGCTCAGTTGTATAAATGAGATATATGTAAGTCGCTTTGGATAAGGGTGTCTGTCAAATGATGTAAATGTAGCAGTAATACTGTAATAATACTGTGAAAATTACTGCAATGTGCTACTAGGCTGTTTTAGTTATTTCTCCTTGATTACCTTTCCAATTATGTGTTATTCCTGTAATGATTGCAGCAGAAAGATACAGTGCAGCTACAATAATAACTAATGTGATACTAATGTACTGTAATATATATTTTTAGTAATTTATGTTTTATTTCTAGACATTTACTATTTTCAAGCTTTCAATTTTCTTATTCTGTTAGTAAATAGTTTTGTGTTTTCAAGAAAATAAAATCTAAAAAAGATACAGGATTATCTGCAAGACTGTTTCAAACTTGAAACAAGTAAAATGGCTAGAAATAGGTTTAAAAAAATCTGATATTTGGTTTATACTAGATATATTTGTCAATATTCAAGATATTTTTATTTATTAAATTGACATTTTGTGCAGTGTACAGCTGTGTTTTTCTTGAACTGTAAAATTTACAGTATTTTGCAGTAAGAACAGATGGGCCTTATAATATTTATGATAGCTTACCTGCAAATTACGTGCCATCTTTGGGGGTAAAATCTACAGGATTTTAGAGCAGTGGATAGTAATATAAAATTAAACAAACTAGAACTTTTTATAATTTGACACTTACCCCTTCATCTGGTTTAAAATGTGAAATTGTGGCTTCGTACCATTCCACTGTGCCTTTCTGTGGTGAGAAGGACAAATGTAAACACTTTTAAAAAATTCCAAAGTACCCAATGCTTGACAAGAATTACTTGCTGTTAGTGAGGCCTAATTATACCTTTATGACAGTTGCTATTTCCAGGTGTAGCTCATTGCGGTTAGGGCAAACTGCCTTAAAAGCTTGCATCAGCTGCATCTGTCCGACAGTCCTGAATCCCATGTGAGCACAATAAGTATAAAGCATGAAAAAGCAAAGGCATATTTCTAATATCGAGCAGAGTGCAGAATGTCTAACTGTGTTTTCCTAACACACACTTCTGCGTTACACTGAGCTTGTAGTACTACTTACCTGTACACTCTTTCACAGACCAAACAGACCAAAGGCACCCAGCTGCCATTTCTATCAGCCTGTTTAATCAGACTGTAGAATACTGGCATCTCTATGTGTATGAGTCTGTGTGTGCTCGTAGTATTGACTTGTTAACTGAGACTAGTGCACTATACTACATTTAAGAGCAATGATGGAAAAAGCTCCACAGGATATCAATTCTTCCTAACCCCTCTTGCCGATACAGACCCCCTAGCGAATATAGAGTCAGAAAGGGCACAGCAACACAAACTTTCACACAGACAGCTACCTTATTGACAGCTGGGGAAAAAAATATTTGAATTTGAATAGACTCCCCAGTTCAGACCTTTCAAAATTCTCTCTTTCTTTCTCTCTCTATCTCTGTATGTGTGTGTGTATTACCTCAGCATTATCTCACATCGTGTGATGGCAGCAGGGTTGGTGCATGGGAACACATGCCTCATGCTCTTCATAAGAGACAGGCAGTAATCACAGTAGAGTTTAAAGCTCTCAGCGAGGAGGTTCTCCTGTGCACACAATAGTGACAATGTTAATGCTCACACAAAATGTTAGAAATGTTGCATTTAGGCCATAGTTAGCTCAAAGCACTAAAGGTTCGATACTCTCTCTCAGTATCTAAGCACAGGGCCTCGAGAGCAAGAGCACCCAAGTCTTTTTCGCCTCTTTGAAAGATCATTCCCTACCGTTCCGAATCAATGACATTTTGTGAAAAGAGGACCTACCAGCTCCTTATTCACATCTCCAGCCACCCACTCGGCCTCCACGGCCCTCAGCAGTCTGAGCAGTAGTGCATAACACATTCTCTGAGAGTGGTGATGGCTACTGTAGCAGTGCCAGCGACTATAAAACACACCAAATACAGAGCTGATGAGCAGTTCGCTTGTCTACAATTCCATCATGTGATTATTATCCGGACAACTTTCCTACTTAGAATGAACAAACCAATTTGCTGTCAATAAACATTATGGATATATATGAGGTTTATGATGGATTATGATGAGGTGGAATGGCGATGGTTATCAGTATAGGATCAACATTTAATACACACATGACTGCCTGTTGCAGTGGAGTAAGATCAGCCTGCACAGCATGATGGGAGAGCACAGTCCATGCTGCTGAGCACACTTGTCCATTCCAGTTATAGGGTTCTTTCTGAAAAGGTTTTGAGAAAATAGCATGCAGTGACATTTTTTCTCTGCCAGTATGTTAATGTGACTGTTGAACACCAGATAAATATACAATCCAAACCTGAACTTGCTTGTGCTCATAATCCAGAATCTGACTTAACATCTTCTGATGAATGATCACTTTTGAGACAACTTTACTCAAGGCAGTGTCCCTCTGTAGAACAAACCAGATTTCAGGAAAAAAGTGTAAATGTAAATAACTGAAGTCTGTTTTAGAGTGCTATAGTGCTTTAATGAATTCAAAACAAAAAGATATTCCAGATTTGGGTATAAATAATCTGCCTTAATCTGCCTTGGATTTGTAGTAGACGTATTTTGCGACTTTACAGAGAGCAACCAGGATGACTTACAGCAAAAATATGCTAATGGTAATATGCTAAATATATAATTCATAACCTCTGGCCAGGAAAAGCCAAAGAAGCACACACCCCCAACTCAAAATTCCTACTTGGTGTCATGAATTGCCTCCTCTTTATGCACTGCGCGCCGTGAAATCTCGGCATGCACTTCCGCATTTCGGCGCGAACGACGGAGGACTACAGTCCCCACAAGCACCTGCTCCCTGCCATTAGGATGGTTAAGGGGAGACAGGTCTATCTCATTGCACAGACTAATAATGCTGTGTTTAAAAAGACTGCCATTTGCACTTCGTCCTCATGAAGCATTGTATAGCCATTGTGTTATCGGCCAAGCGTTTACCTATACCCGTGTTTTGATTGCTGTGTTGTGACTCTCTTTTGTGTATTCTGACCTCTCTTTTGGATTACCCCATTGGACTCTGCTTGTTGATCGCTCGACCCCTGCTTGTTTTGGTTTACTCTCTGCATGCTGATTCTGTACCTCTGCCCACATGTAAATAGTGTATATAATAAACTCTACTATGAGTTTCACTATGCTGTCTCCTCTCCTGCACTTGTGTTCTGACAAACCCCTCCAACATTACACTTGGGAACTCAGGGTAGTCTCTTCAACTCTTCAGAGGTCTAAGGGTGACGTCAAAATCAAAATTGCCACTCGGAGCATTAGAAGTAAACCAAATAGACCTTATTCCCCAGTTAACTGGCTAGCTTCTTGCTAATAAAAGATGAAGTTCCATGTTTTTTCCCAATTATAGATCGAAAGCATGGATGTCAAAAATGACATTCCGAGCTGCATCTTCTGACCCACTTCCGAGGTAAGTCTGTAACTGTAGTGTAACAGCCCAGTATAAAAAATAGTCACAGGACTGTTCAGTGAACTCTGGAAAAGTTTGCACACTGTTGCGATATGTCATCTTTCTTTGAAATGCATTATATGAAATGAATTCAAGTAATCTTAAAATTCTATAAATTCAGCTATCAAGAAGTTATAAGAAGTGAGAGAGGTACACATTGGTAATCAACACTTGGTAATCAATTATTCATGAGCAAGTAAGACATAGTCTACTACTAGTTTAACAACTAGTGAGCTAAATTATATAAAAAAAATAAATTCAGCTGGCAATTTAACAATGTACTGATTATACAAGTTTGCACCTTCAAAATGAAAATAAATGCTAAAAACAAATAAACATAATATTGTAATAAAAGTTTTATTTCATAAATTCAGCATGGTGCATTTTTTAAAGGACCTATTAATGGCACTTCCTTTTTTTAATTTAATAATAAACTATGTTCGTTTGGTAAGAAATTAAATTCTTAAACCCAGAGACTGCAACCTGTATCCTTGAGATCCACTTTTGAATGTAATCTTTAAGCAGAATCATGAGTTGCATCACATCAAGTGGAAAATCTTTGCAAGGTCAGTTTAACGTTAAGAAGCATTGTTGAGAAATATTTGTTTTAATTATTGCTCACTTAATATTTAATAATTAATTTATTTTTACTAATATAGGGGGTAACATTTATACTCACTCTGTATTACTTGCTTATAAATATTTTATTACCAAAATGTGATTCATGCATGTTTACTCAGAAATGGTATAGACAGAGAGCTCTACCTGGTTGGTGAAGAGTCTTAAAATGAGGTGACATTCACCCTGCACTTTAGATGCACTAGACCGTGGCTCAAGCTTGAACCATTTATCATAGCCAATAACTGGAATCTCCTGTTGAGAGATGTGCAACAATCTTTTGTTTTTTCCTGCAATATGCAGAACACTTCCTTTAAATAAACATAATATTTTTCTTTCTTAAAAGGTAGATATTTACAATTTCAAATCCTGTGAAATAGATTAGATGTTCCAACTTACACTTAATGGGATGTTCAGGCAACCGAGAAAATCATCGGCATTCTCTTCGCTCCCTGACGCTGATGCTCCGTTGGCTCTCACAGATTTGGCAATTTGCTTGAAGTACCTAATATAATAATGCCATAATCCATTCAAATATCAGTAAATTAAAATTAATTATTGTGGTTTTAATTGACCATGTAACACTGACATGCTATACCTGCCCATTCCTCTGAACCCACTGATCTCGTTCAGCTTACGGCATGCTTCAGCCACAGACACGTCATCATCATGATCCCTAGGGAAAATGGGCTTTGTGGCTTATCTCACACTCCCAGCTAACATCTTTGGCATACTGGGGTGAGATTGGTTATTTGCTTGCACTTTAAACTTACAAAACAAATATCTTACCATATATCCAGATGAAGAAGATCATTCTGGACGTCATCAATGTCACTGTGTGAAGATAAACATTAAACTTGTAATAACCAATGTATTGGTTTCAAATTCTTGGTGACATCCAATCATCATGTACAGGCTGTAATTAAACAATTACCCTCAGCAGTATGTTCATCATTGTGCATCTCATGCTTTGTTAAGCAGACCAAAAAGAAAGTGTTGAATTCAAATTTTCCACTCACAAAACAAAATGTTCGTTCCACACAGGGTTGAGAGTCTCGGGTTTGACTTCAGTCACTTGGATGTCTCTGGCAGCCAGCACTTCCTTGACACTGGAACGCTTCTCTAACTTCTCCTTCCTCTTACGGAAGCTAAATTTCCTCTCTTTTCTCTCCTCAGTCTCACGTGGGCTTTGTCCCACAAGAATACCCAGCATGCAATAGGGGTCACTGTAGCCTGCCGAGCCCACAAAATAAACGTTCCAGAAATAACACACAAATCACACATCCTCCCTCCAAAACGTCAGTATAAAGAAATATTTGTGTGTATCTCAGTACTGCTTATTTATCTCACCAAGGTTTTGCCTAAAAGAAGGCACCTATGCAAGGGTGGACAAAGTACTCAGAATTATACCGAAGTAAACGTATCTACACAATAGCCGGATTTCCATTGCAGTTTTGTGTAATATTTTAAAAATTTTGACAAAGCACAATTGCGAAAGGTGTTATGCAATTAAACCTGATTAAACCTATGTTTTCTCCTCACGTGGTAGTTTCTGTTCTCACCATAGCTCTATAAATGATCTGTCCATGCAGCAAGATAATTTCACTAGTATTGAGTCATTTTCTCCTCAAATTCGGTTTTCAGGTTTTTAGCAGGGTACTCAAGTACTGTCCACCCCTGCACCTATACTCTGAGGAAGCTTGATGGCATGAGTTAGTATATAGTATATAGTAATTAGAGACTGCAAAATCCAACAAAAGTCTCTCACCGTTGGCATCTTTCGCCATGAGATTCTTGCCTTTCATAACAGAGACCCTTAGAGAGTAGCCTGGTCTCTGTACAAGAAAGATTCAGACATGTGAGTTACAAAAGAGCTGGAATAGAAACTAAAGCTCTCATTAGTAGCTTTTGTGCAGTCAAGACTACAGTTAAAGAAGTAACTGTGTTGAAAAACCAAAAAAGCTTTTTCACCACTCACTTTAAATTTCATTTTTGGTATACTGCACATGAAGCAAAACAGCCCAAGCATTTCAATGTACTGTTGACATACTGTGCATATGACAAATAAAATAACTTCAGGGGAAAAATATATATGAGAAGAACTACCATTAACATTCTTTTTTAGTAGCCACATGAACTCTTCATGCTTAATTTCTTAATAGCAGCCTTACACGATTGTCCATGCTCATGACAGTCTCTAATTTGTTTTGCTTTTTACCACCTTTAGCCATGTGTCGCAGTCTACTTATAGCATTCTGTGGGTTACACAATGACATCATAGAGACATGGCTGTTTTAAGTGCACACCAGTGTAGATCTATGTTTCCCATTTGCATGGGGAAAAATATTACATGTCTTCATTTCTCTGCGCTCTATATTGGCTAAGTAGTAAAAACAAATCTTTTCACTTACACCATAAATATGCATAAATGTTTCTTTAAAAAAAATCTAATAAGGGTGAAAAAAGTTCAATCCTACAACACCACGACCTTTCAGGAGACGAGGAATCAATAGGTGCTCTCTCCGTAAGATGCAGAGATGCTGACTGTTTCTTCTTGCGATTCAGAGTGAAGCTTGGATAATTGTGAGAAGCATAATGGCACAATATTTCCCTGTTCCTTTTACTCAGTTTGTCTGCCTGAAGAGCCTGGGCCTGTTTCATACTGACAGTTGAAATCTCTCTGACAGTTGCATGACACAGACAGACAAAATTAGGTGGGCTTCTACAAACAGGTATTCAGCTGCTATTTCTGTCTCCGCTGTAATAGTTATTAAAACTGAGTCTACCAATTTCTGCTTATGGTGAAATATATAGATATTAGGATGGTCATTGTGTTATGTATTGTGTTGTCTGTGATGTGTGAGTTGTAAACTGTGTTGAATGTGTCATGATGTGATCAAACACCAGGAAAAATTGTAAATGTTCATGGTCAATAAAAATGATTCTGATTCGGATTCAAGCTCAAGATTTACAGCCAATATTGTTGAAACATTGGTGTCAGAAATGCTAATAAATGATGGAATAAACCAAATCAAGATGAAAAAAGAACACAATTTCAAGACAGGTGTGTGTGTCTATTTTGTGCCAAAGGAAAAGAAGAAAGTGGAAACAACATGGCTTTAGGCTGAGAAAAACTACAGAGATATCATTATAAGAATAATTCACCAAACACCTCACCTTAGACTCTCTCATTCTCTGGAGAATGATTTCGTGCTCCTCTTGACTCATATCAAACACCTGGGGTAAACAGGAAAGATGCTGTCATCTAGAGACTAGACATAAATGATTAAAGTTCTTAAAGTGGACATCTGATATACTGCTTTTGGCCAAATGTGAATAAATATGCATCTGTGATTCACTAGAGAAAAAAAACTTAATAATGTTTTAATGTTTTCTATACAAGAGTTAGGTCCGGTCCACAAATTTGATTGGTCAAGCAGTGTTCCAAGACTTCACTGTGTGTATCACGCCACTCGACTGCGTCCTGCACATAAAATTCCACATCCTAGTTCGAAACGGTTACCACGGTAGTGTTAGCAACATCATCATCAGACATGGCAAATGATACTTCTCAGGAATATAATTTTTGACATAAAATATGAAAGCTTGTCAGATGATGATGAAAAGGAAAAAGCAATGCCAGTTTTACCAGAAGCACCTTTAACAGGAACTAGGAGCTAGCTAGCAAGCTATAAAGTGGCTTCTTTGGGATCAATTCTGCTGATGGACCAAAAATAAATATATTCTGTCCAACATGTCACTTATTCTATATGAATTTCTTGTTTTTAGAATTGTATAAAAGTAATATCACACGTGAGACTGTACTGTTGTACTGAATATCAGCACAGCCATGATTAGCCTAAACTTGAATCACAACTGTGCTGATATTCAGTATAACAGCACTCCCTCTTGTGTGATATTGATTAAGTAATTTGTGTAATTCAGCTGCTACACTAATATATTTGTACATGTTTTAGCTTTTTTATCTGTTATAACCATGAAATGTCAGATTATCCATTTTGGAGGACAAATTCATAGATCAGTGGTTCAGTGGTCAGTGTTTGAAGTGTTTGTTTCACCCCTGTGTAAAAGAAGATGGAGACTTAGTGTGACAGCACCTGAGTGGATAAAATAGCAATGCTGAACATCAGGGACCAGCAGGAGGTGGCTTTGATATTTAATCATATCTTAGAGCATCTGATCCTATTCATAAACCCCAATCATTCTCCTACATCCTGTGTGTGTGTGTGTGTGTGTGTGTGTGTGTGTGTGTGTGTGTGTGTGTGTGTGTGTGTGTGTGTGTGTG
>JAQQZR010000023.1:30058507-30074712 GCA_030068235.1 Notoglanidium macrostoma
TTGGAATGGCCAAGTCAAAGTCCTGACCTTAATCCAATCGAAATGTTGTGGAAGGACCTGAAGCGAGCAGTTAATGTCGGAAACCCACCAACATCCCAGAGTTGAAGCTGTTCTGTATGGAGGAATGGGCTATGTGCAGGACTGATCAACAGTTACCGCAAATGTTTAGTTGCAGTTATTGCTGCAAAGGGGGGTCACACCCGATACTGAAAGCAAAGGTTCACATACTTTTACCACTCACAAATATATAATATTCGATCATTTTCTTCAATAAATAAATGACCAAGTATAATATTCTCATCTCATTTGTTTGACTGAGTTCTCTTTAGCTACTTCTAGGATTAGTGTGAAAATCTGATGATGCTCTAGATCATATTTGTGCAGAAATATAGAAAATTCTAAAGGGTTCACAAACTTTCAAGCAGAACTGTATATTGTAATCTAGGAAACTGATTCCCACTCTGATGTGACAACCTGGTGATTAATCTTCAAAACTAAAAATAAATACAAAAATAAAACTTCAAAAGGCCAACCGCCAACTGAGAATCACCTCCACCCAGCCCCCAACCAAACACACACACACACCCACACACACCCACACACACATACACACACCACCAGCCATCAATCTGATGACAAATTGCCCAGTCAGGTTCTCAAATTGCTGTCTCGAAATAAATTCAGTCAGCTCCTTATGATCAAAGCAAAACTTAGACAGGAGTAGAGAAGTCGCTCTCTAAAAAAAGATAATGAATCTCCCACACTGTTTACATACTACGCCCACTCTTCTTCCTGCCAGTGGAAAGCATCTACATATAATCATTCCAAACATGGCCGCCAGGGCTGTGGACCTTCCCTAAGCTCTGCTCAGGGTCTTCCAGGCTGCACATTCTCTTAATTGAACAATATTAATATGCAAGTGTCTGGGTCAGGACATTAGTTTTCACTGGCACTAATGAAGGATACAAGCATCTTCCTGAAAGAGTAATGAAGGTGGCTACGTCACCTGCATCCTAATGTCCTAGGTACTCCTTTGGTATAGATTACAATTTAAAAACAAATTCGATCAAAGCAAGAATAACCGAGTTCGGCGATATCTCAAACGAAAAAGTCCTTGTATATGGTATAAAATCTGGTTGAGCTATTCACTGAATATTTGCGTTATTTAGGAGGACCACATTTGATACTCTAATTGGTAAGAATGTACACATACTTTATAAAATTACTGCACCAAAGCAGAAGAGCAGTCATGCCAATTTCACAGACAGGAACAGACATTTACTACACATATCTGCCAAGGATTTAGAGCCCAGAACCCAGGTGAATAAATATAATCCAGATCAAGCACAAAATAATCTTTTTTTTTTCAAGCCTAATTCCTCCTTAAGATGGATAACAGTCACTCATAAAAAATAATGCAACTCTTATTTTTAGACGCACCTGCAATAAACAGAAAAAAACACATTCTTGGTTGCTATAGAAACCTCAAGGTTAATTTCCCTTTACTTTCAGTACTGACATCAGCCATGATGAAAATGAAATAAATCAAAGAAGACTGAGGCTTAGTGGCTGGTAAAATAAAAAAAAAAAGATTCTGCTTAACTGTGTTTGCTCAACAAATTGTTCTCATTTGCTGAAATTACTCTTGGACAAACATAACCATTTCTCATTTAATCTCACCCAGATCCCGATTTAGGCTAATTAACATGTCTGTTTGTTATAAAAAAAAGCCTGACAGGATTGAAATGGTGTACATGACATGGTCCTGACATCTTTGCTTTTGCACACAGTCACACAGTCACTCACGTTGTTGTGTAACATGTCTTCATGGGGAGAGCAAAATTAGTTGTGATGTCTTAAACTGTTTCTGCTTTTTTCTCCATGCAAACCCCAATGTGTTACAACTGTCTCCCCCAGCCTCCCACAGCACGTTTTCTTTTCTCCTCCATCTGTGCTGTCTTGAAATGATCAGAAGATGAAAGATTAAAGGTTGCTCATTCTCTCAACTTCTCCCTTAATGAGCTGAAAACCTGATTGTTATTTAATTCTCACAAAAGCCTGTCTCTGCGCAGTATTCAAAACACCAGTTAATTTGAAATGTGCAATAGTGAGGTGTTGAAATTGAGTCACTTCCAGAGCATGAATACAGTAGGGGCCCAGTGGGCGTCTGTGAGGTCTGTGATTCACTGGCCGGCTCGCTGACAGTCATCCTGCCATCTGTTTTGATAGGTGGGAGAAAGTAAATACATCAACACAAACCTTGGCTATCAACAACAGTACGGTTTTGGGGAACCGGGGATTGGCCTTTCTGTATGCATGCGAATGGTGCAGACTCACCCAAAGGAGAACCTGTCAGATTTGTGTGGGAGTGTCGGCGGGCTCGCGGTGGCAGGCGGAGGCTCCCTCCTGCTCCTCAGGGACTGGCTCCTCTGCACCTGCCTCAGCACACTGCTCTTCAGCTCCAGCAGCGTCGACATTGCTCGTTCCCCACCTGTGACAGAGACAGAGTCATATGAGCAGTGTCTCTTTCTGCTGCATTTCATTTCTTTCTCCAAATTGGAGGGAAACAAAAGCAATTAACCCAGTGTCCACCTCACTGACCAACCTTTGGCTGTGCATGCAGAGAGTATAATGAATAATTACTGTAATCACAGCCTGCATCCAGTTCTGCATTCATTCTGTGCAGAGCTCGAAGAGATCCTGTGTGGTGTTAATTGACGTGTGTGTGCCAGGCACATTCGTCTGTGCCACAGTGAGTGATCAGTGGTGTAAGATCAAAAGGCAGCAATTACGCACCACCTCCATTATGCTTGCAGATTTCTGACTAACCATTTCCAAATGTGGAGAGACAGAGTACATGTTCAGTACACTCTTGGAATTCCTGTGTATCTGTGAACATGCACTCTTAGGAAGAAATACTCAACTGGACCTTTCTGTGTCTTCTCTAATACTCTATTCATAATTAATGATTAGAGGTAATTCACTAATCATTTGTACCTGTAGTATGTGAATGTAGTGTGCCTTTAAAAATTATTTATGTGGGAAGTGTGTTTAGTGAGAAGTATCTAACAACCACTGTCTTACTTTGTACATACAAAAGCTGTACCTTCAATGGTACCACCCCTGTGACAAGCAAAGGTACGGTTTTGTAGTTGATTTTTTTTCTGCATGTATTCATTTTCCTTTACCTACAGTGTGTGAGCGCTGTGAAGAGCAATGCCTCCTCCAGTCTGTGACAGGGCAAAGCAACAGAGAGAAGAAAGAACAAAAATAAAAAGAGCAAAGAAACAAATACTTCATAGAAACAGAGAAAAGAGGAAGTGACAATTACAATCCAAAGGGTTTTGATGAACCGAGATGTCTCTAATAGACACACAAACACCCTTTTCAGAAAACTGACAGTAAATGTTCTCCTCTGTTAAACCTCGAAAGGTTATGGGGAGGAGCTCTGAAGCCTACTCACGCTTCATCATCTACATGAAGACTGCATAAGAGGTAATAGAAAAAGCACAAGAGTGATAGCACAAAAGACTACAATCACTCAGAGAGCATTTGGACTCTATTTTGCAGTTACATGGACAGACTGACATCTTTTAAATTGCAAAAAAAAAGGAATTGATTCAAGGTTTTTAGGCCACTGCACTGCAAAAAAAAACAGTCTACACACAGACTAGACACATACTGTTTGTACACTTTTGCCTAAAGTCACTGCATAAAGGTCAAGAGCACCTACGGCTAAGGCGAACATCAGGGCGAAAATGTGATCTCTGGCCATGGCATAATTGTTGGTATTTGGCCTGATGTTCCTACTAAAGTTTATGGTTGTGTGTTCTTGGGGTGTATATTACCCCTAAATGTCTGTAGATCTTATCAAGATCAGGAGGTTTTTAAAAATCAATTCAACTTTGATCTACTGCACAGGCATGACATTTCCCTCATATTCTTCATGGCGGACCGGAAGTGAGGTCAGCCTCAATATGTTCATTCTAGACAAACCGCAGAAATGCCATTATTTATCCAGGGGTTCGTTCTGACCTTCAGTTTCTGCACCAGTTGCCTGCTGTATTGTTGATATCTACAAATTTGAGCTGGCTGACATCTGTCATTTATTTATTTATTTATTTATTTTTAAAGCCCTGAAAGCCTGCCTCACCCAAGTTTTGTTTCAGAGCAAGGACAGCAGTTGAGCGTTTAAGCAAATGTAAAGCTCCAAGCCCTGAAGCCATTAACCCAGCGAGATGAAGTCCAAAGGCAACAACACTCCACACCACCCTAATAGAACTGGACATGCATTAAGAAAGGTCATGTTCCCAGAGTGAGCTGCACAGTTTTCTCTCACCTAATAGCTCATTTCTTGCATCTCTCTCAATAAGAGAGAGAGAGAGTGAGAGAACGGCAGATAGTGCATGGGAATCCTATCCTCCTGTAGCTACATGGAGACTGTAGTTTTGAGATCATGGCTGCTACTGGTGGCAATTAGCAAAGGAACTGTAAGCAGCTGCCTCCGAGGCAAACCGGTTTCAATTAGGCATCGCCCAGTCCAGACTGGGCGTCATTATGTCTCAGCCGTCAGCCCCCGTGAAAGCTGCCGTGCCACCCAACACATGGCACCAACTGCCAGGGGAGCACTGGCACAAACCAAAAGCACAAACACTGGCGTCAACAGCCTTTGCATGTGCACACACATACACTCCTGGCCCATGTGGATGACAGTGTTGCTTAACAGAGTATCTTCTATGAGAGACAGCCAGGCAGCCCCACCTTCATCTGCTAGGGATGGAGGGGTCTCTATGGTAACGGCTGAGCCAGACGCAGGTACACAGGAATCCACAAAGAACAGACTTCATGCTATTATATCAGTGTTTCCAAGCTAGTTAAGCCAAGAAAGAGAAACAGTGGATTTTGACTGATATTCAGAACAATTGGTCTTTTTTGAAGCCTTGAAAGAATTTCTGAAATGTCTGCCTTATCAACCCTGTCAGCCAGGCTGCTTATTTTTTCTGGCTTAGCACCATACTTGGAAATCTTCTTTCACATTACTCAAATTGATATGTGGCATGGATTGGCAAGATAGAGGCAGCCGTTCTCATCAGAAACCCCACCACCCCCTGCCATGTTGATCATTCATACGGATTAACCTACTGGTCTCTGTCAAATGAAATCAGCCAAGGCTCCTGCATAATCCCCTCATTGGGCTGACAAACTGGAGTCAGCAGCATATATTTCTTCAGTCTTGTGTGTTTACAGTCTGAAGCAAATTCTTCCTGACACGATGTGACATCTAATGTAGGAAACGAGTATTTTTGACTTGCCGTTTGTTTTCGAAGTGCTGGTGGATGCGCTGTTCAAGAAAACCATCAAGCTGTCTAATCCTGGCATGATCACAGATATTGTGCATTAAAAAAGGTCACACAAAACCAATGTGTGTGACCTTTTTTAATGCACATCTCCGCCCTAAAGAAATTTTACAATATGTATGTTTATACATATTGTAAAATTTCTTTAGGGCGGAGATGTCCGTCTTCCCTCCATTTAGCCCTGTTTTCTGTATCTTTCTGTATTGTTGCTGTTTGTGCCGTTCTGTACAACCTAATTCAACAGGCATATAATTTTCACCAATTATTTATAACGGTGAGGTCTGTGTTTGTTGTGAATGCCAATTCTCCCCTCTCCGTCTTAAGGTTGTCAGGATAAACACCAAGGGTGAAGCCAAGCCAGTGTTTCCAGAATTTGGAAAACAGCCCAAATGTCACATAGCCTTTTTAATTCTGAGCCACTAAACAGTGACACAAAAAGGTCAGTGGTGCAGTGGTGATTTAGCCCAAGCCATAACTAAATGGTACCTGCAAACATTTTACCCTTCAAGCCACTCACCAGGTAACCTAATCAAATCTAGTCTTGAAAACACGACACATTAATCAGACCACACAAAAGCTCTTGTAAGTCCTCGAAGGGCTGACACACTTTGTTCATGGTGAGGGGCCAGACTGTGTGTTTTTGCTTCCCCTGATGACACCATTGTGTGCAAGAATGAGTCAGTGCCACCATCTGTTTTGAAACCTAAGTGGCACTTAATAAACATACCCATCAGTATGCAATTGTCAGATTAAAAGGGAAAGGTTAGATGATGGATAGTGTGTCTCCCTCAGTCATATAAAGCTCTGCATTCCAAAAATGAAGGTATATTTATCTATATAGCTATATTCATCACATTGCACATTGATGTGGAATCAGGACCTGGAAATGTATGGTTGATTTTGCAAGTTTGGTGTAAAATGCAGAGACTCTGCCAGGCATGTAGTGCAGGCAAAAGGAAACACAGCACTTATCATTAAGATCAATAAGCAGATAAAGCCCATAATCCCCTGGGATGTGATAAAAAGGTCCAAAAGCACATTTGGGATTTGGTGCTCTGTTAAATCCTTTCTGGCCATTTTTTTGAGAGAATATCTATGACCACGATCAAGCCTATTATGGTCAGCCATGATTGCACTCACAAAGCAAGAACTGACAGTCTAAGCAGGAGAAAACAGAAAGTAAGAATACTAGTATCAGCTGTTAAGATTTACTACCATTACAGTCATGAGGAAGAAAATGCTGAAGGGCAGCTTGACACGCCTTTGTAGTGTAGCAAATTAGAATGGCATTTGACGCTCATCTTTCTGAGAGCACAGCGTAATTGATTTTGATAGAAATAGACAGCCAGTGGAACATGCATTTTCAGTGATTCTTGCCTGCGGCTGTGGTGAGATGGTAGCAGTACAGTTTTTGTAAGAGACTCAAGCCCACAGCTATTGTCTACCTCTGCTGAGAAGAATTTTACTCAATCATAGTGCCAACAAGATAACATATTGTGTAATGAACTATGTTACTGGAAGAATTATGATTTTAAAGTTGCTTACAGAATGAAATGTCACATGAAACTGTTTAAGCTTTAAGTATTTAAATTTTTTTCTAGAGCTACAACAATGGCTTGACCGAAATATGTCATTGAGAAATTCTGAACACAAGTGATCAGACTCCTGTTAATTAGAAGTTCCTGGGTTCGAACTTTCTATGTGGAGTTTGCATGTTCTCCCTGTGTCTGCATGCAGTTTCCTCCCATAGTCCAAAGACATGCAGATTAGACCAACTGGCTACTTTAAATTGCTGAATAGGTGTGAATATGGATGTGAATGGTTTTTGGTCTCTGTGTTAGCCAGGGTGTAATCCCGCCTCTCACCTGGAGTCAGCAGGGATTGGCTCTAGCTTCCTCATGACCCTTAACAGAGGGTCACACTACACAATACTGAAAGTCATCGGGTTGCTATACTGTTCACACTACACAACCTCGAGACTTCTGATCACAGATCAGACAGTTGTGTATTGTGAACAGAGCGGTGGCAGGGGGTCCTCAACTACGCAATCTTTCAGCACGACTGGTCCATCTGGTCTATGAAACAACGTTTTGTCACAAAAAGTTATGTGAGAATTGACACAGAATTGAGAATTACACAGAGAATTGACACAGTTACATGTGAAATGACACCCTTGCATTTTAAAATGGATGTCCAAGAAAAGCAAGCACTATGACTTGTTTGAGTGATGATTACTTCCGTAAAACCACGTGGCAACAAAAAGAAATGAATATGGGTCAAAGAATGGATTAGCTGAATGGTACTGAGCACTTGAAATATCGTAGAGGCATGGGTACTCCTGCCAAAGCTCTTTTAAATTTTGCTCAGTTTCCTGAGTCCATCAGAACACTCCCATGTTCTCCGTCAAAGTTTTTTTTTTTTGCTCTGCGAGCTGAGGTGAGGTGACGTCCCCCACCTCTTTCCATCAACTCATGTTCTGTGCTCTCATTGGCTGTAGCTTCCTATCTGGACAGAGTTGACGATTAGTCAGCAAGCTTTGTTTGATTGCGTCTCTGTAGTGTTCACACATAGTGATTGTTGATCACCGATCAAATATAGAGTTGCACCCAGTCAAGCATTTTTGCCAAAAACATCCTTTAAATCATGTAGTGTGAACAAGGCTTAAGCAGTATATATAATTGATGGATGGATGGATTGATGGATGGATGTTAATGGACATATAGTAATCCTTGTAATAATAAATATAATAAGTGCTTGCCATCACAAAAACATTTACCTATTTTGATCGTTTACTGCTTCATCACATTAATTCAACAGAACATACTCAACACCTCAACATGAGAACACCCTCATAACCAGCTACCTAGTGAACACCAAATACTTAATTATTAATTACTAAATATTTTAATTTCCAGTTTGCACAGGTCACAAACAAAGAATGTATTGTATATTGTGTAAACCTATTACACTCATAAACATTGATAATTATAGTTATGGAAGTTCAATGGTCTTATTTTCACCACTAATAGAATGCATCCTCTATACATGTAGCGTAATGATGTTCTTCCCAGAGAGCTACACACACTAAAGGGTGCTCTACACTAATTACTAAGCTTGGTTTTGAATGGATACAGTAGTTTGCATATTGTGATTTGTTTGATTAGAAAATCGCATATAACTGGTTATGAAAAAAAGGGAAAAATTAGCAGTGCATGGTGACAAAATGTGAAAAAGTAGCTTTTTACACTACGCATTACAAGCTACATTATTGTGAATTTAGCTCAACTACTTCCATGCTACTAAAATATGTGGTTAAGCTTGTAGCCTCAATATTGTTCAGCTGTTCCATGACCAGGTGTGTGTTATTCCTTCATTATTTCAATTACAAGTGAGCAGATTAATGGTCTAGGGTTGATTTCAAGTGTAGTATTTGCATATGAAATCTGTTCCTGTTAACTCTCAATATAATTTAAAATGAGTTGTCAAAAGTTGTAAAATGAGCAGCAAGCCCTCATTAGGCTGAAAAGTCGAAACAAACCCATGGCAAAACCATTAGGTGTAGCCAAATCAAATATTTGGTACATTCTTAAAAAGATAGAACATATTGGTGAGCTCATGAACACCAAAAGGCCTAGAAGTCCACAGTAAACAACTGGGATGGAAGACAAGCATCCCCCCTCCAACCCGGCCAAAAGATAAATCTTTAAAAGTCTGTACAGTTCTTGAACAACATCCTATGGACAGATGAGGCAACTTGTAGCAGAAGTACCTTAAAGTACCTTACATCAATTGAAACAATTTTTGAAAGTCACATACTAGAGTAATTTATATATAACAAATTAAACATGTGTTTCCTAAACAGTATAATCACAGCTTTGGGTGTCAGCATGTCTAGATCTTCTTTAGGTAAAAACAAGCTGTAAGAGTCATTGTTCCCTGTTGTCTTCTCAAAAGTATGATATTCTGTACTCAAGAAGCCACAGAGAGAATGTTGAGAGAATCAAACAGTGCCTTTAACCCTTAGCACACCTTTGTTTAGATTTTCTGACAGATTTCTCGGTAAGCCAAGCATACATTAAATGTGTCAGAGCTGGGTTGGAGGGAGTCTGTCCAGCGTTCACTTCTCAGTATAGTCAGAGAGTCTGAAGCATTTCCGACTGTCACCCACTCTCTTTTATTCAGCCATGTGGGCTCGGTTCAGCTCTCCACTAAATATTCTCCCACATATTCCCCATGGGGTTTGCAGCAATTCTCCACTGAAACAGTGTCTTGTGGGAAACTGACTCCTGAACATCCATCCACTCAGACTTAAAAAAAAATCCTGACACTTCAGTTGGCATATAATCACGAATCCAACTGATGCTTGACAACATTTTCTATGATTTATTCGTTAAACCTGTCAGTTTTGCCATAAAATTGCCATCTTGAGACCTCACAGAAAGGGAAACTTCTAAATCTTGGGAGTATTTAGTTCAGAGTTTTAAAGATTCTGTTTTTAATGTGGAATCACAAAATATTAAACAAACAACAAATATATAAATTAAACGAAACATGTATTAATTATTTATATCTGTTTAGCACAAAACTGTGACAGAAAATGTGCTAAAATGATCAACCTAAACATTGAATCAGGTTACAAAAAAGCATATGTAACTCACAGCACATACTATCACACCTATGGTAACCTTTGTTGAACTAATGAGTATGCTAGCTAACAGATTCAGATGTAGCATAAGTCCTATGTAGGGCTAATGCATGTGGAAATATGGTTGGCTTGGCAACAAACCCTCCTGCACATTCTCTAATGCCCCTTTTCTAATAGTTAGCTGAAAAACTGAATGTCCACTCTCCCTGCATTTTCTTTTCCTCAATAAATGATTTTGAGCCCCAATTTGTAGGGAAAAACCCCCCAGAAATGATACGTTTAAATGATAATTTATATGACGGCATCAGTAGTTCATAAAGTATATTTTATGAGATTTGTTTTAAATAGCTGTCTGTATGCCTAAGGTCATTTGTGCGCTAGCTCATAATTAGCTAGGTTTTCTAGTAAAGTATGGCTAAAATGAAAACTAAACATCCAGATTTATTGGCACATCCGCATATACAAACACTCATGTCTTTTTCCATGCTGTATAATGTTATCTTACCCTATTTTTTTTCTAACAAAAATGTTTCTGTACCAGTGCATTTTTTATTAATCGTACCCCTACAATTACTATTTATTGAAGCCTCATCTAAACAAAGTAATAGTACTGAAAACATGTAAACATGTGTGTCCTAATGTGTTGCTTTGGAAGTATAGTTGGGATAGTTGTTCAGGATTTGTCAAGTCTTAAAGGTGAAGGAGCTGATTCTAATGTAATACACTTCTAATACACTTTTTGTCAAACTAAGTGAATATCTCCTCACAGTCTGCTCGCTATCCATTCTGTGTGTACTGAAAAAAAAAATCACTGGCTCTGTAAATGGGAAACAAAGTGGTTCAGATAGAGCCACACAACACTACTGCAGTCAATCAGCAACAGGGGGCATTCATGCTGTGCATGCCACCTTTTTCTGATTGGCTGGAGGGGAGCTGGGGGTATCGCTGTTACTGTCATTTCCATGTCCATGAGTTTGGGGTGGAGCTTCTGAAGTGGCATAGAAGTGACGGTGCATATTTGTTTTGCTGCTGGTTTCAAATATCAGCAGTCTTTTCCAGAAGTGAGGACTCTCCATTTAACCTTCTGGCAACCAAGTCTTGGAATAAAATATCATAGTGCTTAGCAGAATTCATGGCTCCATCAATGTTCCATTTTAAAAAAGCCCTGGATCACCAGCTCCACAAGAATTCCACCAAAAATGACAAACTCATCTGACCACAACACATGATTCCAGTTGGATTCATAATGGCACTTGATGTCCAGACACTGCTTTTTGTAGGATGCTCTCAGGAACATCTTTCAAGCAGCCCTTCGAAAAACAGCTTCATGTCTAATAGACGATTTTGCACTTATACAACCCTGAAAATCCAACACAGTATTTGTGCTGTTCTTGCCCTCACTCAGCATCCTCCTTACGTTCCTGTTCATGCATCTGATTACTGGAAAATTTTCAACAGTCCCACAGTTGTTATTATAATTAGGATTGTGATAATATATTTTAATGTTATGTTTTAATAATATTTAATATTAATATATATTAATATTATGTGTAAAAATATTTTAATATCAATGTGCTTGTGTTTCTGTGCAGGTCAATAACTAACCTCTCTTTTTTATATTGAAAGCTCTTTTGTTTGCATCATTATGATGGATGGCAAAGAATTTATTCACATGCTATATGGAACCTGATATATCCTAGGGAAAGAGTTAAAGGTAATTATAGAGCAATTAAGTTTCTAGAAATTTCTAAAATTTTTCTTCAATAATTTTGAGTAATGTTCATTTTATAATATCATTTCACAATCATGTCAGAAGGGTGCCAATTATTCTGGAACCAACTGTGGCTTAATGTAAGAAACAAACCTTTACACCAAAATAGTCCTGTTTGTTATGTGTCATGTTATTCATTGAATAATATTAATGATCTTTTAGCCACTTGACATTTACATTTTTTATCTATAAGCAAGCCAGTTTGATAGACATTTAGAAAGGAAAAAAGGAAAACCTGGGCAGAACACCGGCATAAGCAATCAATAAATGAATAAATAAATAAATACATTTTAACTTTTTTTTAACCTTCATTTAAGCTTTGGTATATTTGTTTCCCCATGTAGTCCTGTAGTTTTATTGCTTTCCTTTTCTTTATGTAGAGCAGAAACAGAATATTTTGTATCCATATGTTTAAATTATGAATTTAAAAAATGAACAGCGGAGCATATATGCTTTTTCTTTCTTGCTTGCTTTCTTTCTTTTCTTTTCTTTTTTTACATTTTACATATCACTCGGTTGATGCTTAAGTTTCTGACATCCAATGTTTTCATTTCTGCGTCTTTTATTTACGTTTAAGTGTCTGAAAAAGAGCAACAAGTTAACAAAGATTTCTTTTCTATTCTGTTGGTCATTACCACTGCTGCGTATAGCTCAGTGTTATTTATTTATTTATTTATTTGTTTGTTTATTTATTTATTTATTTATTCATTTATTTATTTATTTATTTGCACAGCATAAAAACCCAACGATGACACAAACTTGCAAAAAAAAAAACCAACCTGATCTTAAAGTAAACCATTATCAGAATATTGAAAAGACAAAAGGCGGCACCATTTGCCTAATATCGCTCAGATAAGAAGTAAACCTCGCCCTTGGTCTGCGGTCCTCCTGCACTAAACATCTGCTGGAGTACAGCTACAGGTGATGCAATGGGAATGAAAACCGAGAACAGCGAGAACAACAAAACAATTCAGATGTGTTTAAAGATGTTAAATGTACGCGAGCGACGAACAGGACGCAATTCAGTGCGAGACGCAGCGCACATCTGTAAAGAGTGTGAGGAGAAAGATCAGTTCAACAACAACAACAAAACAGCGCACTATACAGCTCAATCCAACAGCAGTAATAACAAGGCACGACTCAAACTTCTGTTTACATCTGTAGCTGTTAGAAGCGTGATGAGGGAGAAGGCGCTCACCTGTCCTGCGCGCGGCTCATGCGGTGCTGTGCGGTGCTGATGTGCGCGCCTCGCACTTTTCTACGTTCATGGAAAATGTGCGCCACTAGCAGGCGACGCTGCTTTAAGATGATGATGGGGAAGAGAGAGAGAGAGAGAGAGAGAGGGAGAGAGGGGGGCAAACGCGTTAATTTGCCTTTATTTGATGAAGAACGCTTCATTCCCCGAGGCAGCTTTGTCGCTTCCCACTGTCACCAAGTCGCCACGGATCCATATATGGTCAAAGGAAGTGCAGCCAGACTTGGCAATGATTTGGTCTGTTGCTGTGGGGACGTCAGTTCTGTGCTCAAGCCAGATTAGACGTGTGTGTGTGTAATTATACGTTTATACATTTAGCCCGCACATTTCTCAATGCTATGCTTCCTTGTGCTTAACATACCAAAACCATACCGATTTAGTGCCACCTTTGCTCTTAAAATAACCTCCTGTCTTCTGAGAAGGCTTTCCACTAGATTTCAGAACATGCGTGTCTATGGGGAGTTTGTGTTCCTTCAGCCGCAGGAGCATACATGAGTTTAATGACTGATGTCAGTGTTCGTAGCCTGTGCTCAAATTCATCCGAAAGGTGTTCAGTGGGGTTGAGGTCAGGGCTCTGTGCAGGACACTTGAGTTCTTCTACACCAACCTTGTTTTAAAACCATGTCTTAATGGAGCTGCTTTGTGCACAGGGGCATTGTCATGCTGGAACAGGTTTGGAACAAAAATTAACCAATATAATACTTGCCCTGATGTCTTCAATCAAAATCAACATACATACACATACTGTATAGGGTACTGTATATGTGCTCAACAAGTGATTTTCCCATCATGGTTTGATGTAACCCACTTCTGCTTTGTTTACTGGATGATATTCAGATTTATCGATATGTGAAACCAGTCTGATACAGCCCCTAGTGTATGAACCAACACATAGCCTCTTGTACTATGTTTTTCCTTTTATTTTATTAACGGCTGTATTAAAGAATTTGCATAAAGTCAGTGCAAATAGACTTAGCGCACATGCACACAAGTAGAACAATATTTGACAGTGCTCATTTAATGCATACTTATTACATGCATGGAAATTGCTTTCAATTCTAACAGAAATTATAATAGGAATTTATGTATTCATTCTATAAGTTTATGATAAATAGGTACAATCGTAGAAAAGTAGGTATGACAAGATGGATCTTAATGTTAAGGGATACAAACTGTTGTTCTTCTGCTGACCTCCATCCTTTTTTAGAGTTTCATGTCTTGTAGATACTCAGTTGTTGGTCTGTCCCAAAAAGTTCCTTGTCTTGGACAAAGATGCAGAGTGGGTTTTTAAGTCACCCAGTGGATTTTGTCTTGCATGACTGTCAGACACTCTTCACAGGAGCTTCACCTCTTCACTTCAGCTTTAACCTAACCTAAGCTCACGAGCTGTGGGTAGTGACCAAAAGAATAAAGTCACGAGCACAGGCAGGGGAAATGAGGCGGGCTCCTCCACAGGGTTGTTGCACTTGCTCTCTGAGCTGGTGTCCTAGTGCACCTTACAAGCATGCCCTCTAGCCAGCTCCTGCTAGAGCTATGTCAGGTACATTCCACAAGACAGGTACCCCAGGGCTGATCCAAGAGCTGCTGGAGAGATTATATCTCAGAGCTGGCTAGGGAAAATATTGGGATCCCCTGGGGTGAACCTGTGGCTGGGGATAAAAAAGTCTGGAGTAACCTTCTCAGCCTGTTGTCACTGTGACCCCAGTAAGAAAAGCAGAAGTAAAATGAATGATGAAAAGAATTTATAGCTAAACATTCAAGAGCTGAAAACTCTGGGTCTGTGCCAGTAGTCCCAATTGCACTCAAGCTGGTAAAGTTTATGACACAGTCTTTGTTATTTCTAATATCTCTTATATCTATATTTGTCAAATCAATCACAGCTTTACACACTTTTAGCTCCTTTCTTTTGCACTGAACATTAACTATTTCACAGATCTGAAATACACTGTGGGGCCGAAGGTTGAATATGCAGTTGGTTTTGAAAACATTTAGAGACATTCGGTGTTTGCACCCTTTATTGACTTAACTTCAGTTAGAATTTGTAAATTGCAATTACAGCTTTGAATCATCTTGGGTAAGTCTACAAGCTTCTCTACATGATCCTCTCAAGCACTCAATCAGATTGGATGTTAAGCATCTATGAACTGCCATCTTTAGTTCTCTACGAAAGATGCTCTATGGGGTGTAAGACGTTCAAGGACATGTCTTGGCTGTATGTTTCAGGTTCTTGTGCTGAAAGTTGAACCTTCACCCCAGCTTTCTTCAAGGAGTCTGTATTTGGCTGCATTCATGTTTCCCTCAACACTCCAACATCATGATGCTGCCACAACCATGCTTCATCATGGTATTATCAGTTCAGTACTTGGTTTTCACCTGATTTAGTACTTGGAGTTTTAAAAAAGCAATTATTTTTGTCTCATCCAACCAGAGAATCTTTTTCTTGTGCCTGCCATATTCCTTTTACACAGGAATGGCTTCCATCTGGCTAATCCTTTTAAATCATTAAAGCCTGATTTCTGGAATATTTCTGAGATGGTTGTTGTTTCTCCAGTCCTGTGGAGAACTTCTGAAGCTGTGTCAGAGTGACTATTAGGTTCTTGGTCATCTTCATGACCAAGGCCTTTCTAGACCAGTTACTGAGGTTGGGACAATGGTCAGCAGTAGAAAGAGTCTTAGTAGTTCCACACTTCTTCTATTTCTCAATTATAGAGCCCACTGTGCTCCTCAAAGCTTTATAAATGGAGAATAGAATTTTTTACCCTCATCCAGATCTATGTTTCCAGATCATTTAATTGCTGAGGTCTACAGAGAGTTCCTTGGAATATGGGCTTGGTTATTGGTCTGAAATGCACTGTGAATTGAGAGAAATTAGACACACAGGTGTGTGAAGTTGAAAATCATGTACAATCAATTGAAATTGGCACAAGTGGACTCCAGTGAAGTTCTAGAGACATAATCAAAGCAAACAGGCTGCACCTGAGCTCAATTTGGAATGCCTTAGCCATGAGTCTGATTATTAGGTCCATTCTGTTCTGTTTTTCTTTTTTAGCTTATACATTTACACTGTGTATGCAATAGAATATTACATTTGCTTCTTACATGAAGTTCAATTCAATTCAATTCAATTTTATTTGTATAGCGCTTTTAACAACAGACATTGTCTCAAAGCAGCTTCAC
>JAQQZR010000023.1:30088979-30107863 GCA_030068235.1 Notoglanidium macrostoma
CTTTAACATCTACATTCCAAATGCATTTCAGCTTGAGATGAACGTCAGATGAAAGTGCTAATTGTTTATACTTGCGCATTGCCTATTTATTTCTCACCACATTTTCCTTTCGTGTTTTCAGCGATGCGTTGGGCTCCACAGATGGGACATGTGTCATTAAACCACCACAACAGTGGTGTACCATTCAGCCAGACAGCTTTTACAAGATAGCAAATCCTGATACTTTATGCACACTCAAAGTAAAACAAGTCAATCAACAAACCAACATGGAAGAGTACGCTTCAAAAGTTGTACTCTTGGACCAGATGAGTACGTGTCTGGGGTTATTTTGCTTCTGATTCTTGATTCCACTCAAATGATCTTTTCATAATGCAAATCAATTCATGTCTATCCTCTTAATTGACAATTTATTTCTTCCTTCTTTTTTGTTTAAAGTTAAGCCACAGCAGCCTGCCAATCTAACTCTTACTAAAAATAATAAAGAATTCAACATCTCCTGGGAGATGACCTATAGCGAGGATGAAAATGTGGACCTGTTTAGTTTTTTGGTGTACCGGGTTCGTTTAAGGCCAAAAGACATCATGGATAAGGTGAAGGCTTCACATCTCATTGTTACTAGTACTAACTGAATGTTTGAATGTTCTGATATGGTACACCAGTTATTTTATATACATTACACAATTATTGTTATGCTGCACATTATGGATGACGTTACCAAAAAAATTTAATCCCAGTGTTGCACATCTGTATGAAGATTTAAAAATAGCAATCCAGGTGGAAAATGTGTGTGTATATATATAATTAAAAAACACTATATATGTAACACTGTAATATACTGAACACCATGAGCTGTATGTGACTTTCTTGTTTGTTCGTTCACACAAGACATGCAATCATTACTTTTTGATTATTTTTTTACACAACGCAGGAGCACTTCAAGGTATACAATGTCGTAGAGGACCGCAGGTACCAGGAGATCCAATGTGACCTGCTCTCTCCAGGGAAAGTGTATGTGATTGATGTTCAGGCCTCAGTTAACCCCCAAATGAAGAACGTTGATGCTGAAACCATATGGAGCGAGTGGAGCACCAGCGTAGAGTGCACCTGCCCCGACCCCAGCCCTTCTGGTCCGTACATTTAAAAACAAAAATTACTCATAAACACAGTTTTCCTGGAATATTGTGTAACATAGAGAAATTTCATTTTCAGTTCATGAAAAATCAGGTTGTGAAAGTTGTTTGGATTGAACTTGTCGAACGTCAGTGCATGTTGTGGAACAAATCTCTGCTCATGGAAGGTTGAAGCGAAACATATCATGTGCTTCAGAGTTCTTACTGTCAAAACAGCAGACCTGCACTAACTAATTACACCATAAATACAAGAGCATTTTTATTAGCTTCTCAGCATTGAGATATAACACTAACTAATTCTGCTACCTATAAAGTCTGCAAGAATAATTTAGAACTGCAAAAAAAATCATTTTAAGATTTTGTATTTTACTTATGCATATATTACTGTTACTGATATTACTATATTACTTTATATTACTGATTGTAATATAAACTTCATATGTTCATAACTACTGTAAGACTTACTGTAAGACTAAAGGCTATTTGAGTGTCACGTTACACAAACCTGTTTACAACTGAATTAATAGATCCTCCTTATTTTGTGAGTCTGCACAAATGCAAATCATTTTGCAATCGTATTATATTTTGGTAAATTGTATAGAGCACAAAGCCTGATGAATGTTAGAAAAGTTGGCATTCTTTTAATACGGTATTTTGTGCAATTGGTTAAAATGCATTAATTAAAGGCATGATTTTGCTAAATTTAACTGACTGCACCATTGTAAAGTGTAAGCCAGTAAATTATGATTCCTATTTATCACATCTTACTTAAAGCCTTTTTATTCCACAGACTTTACAGGGCCTTATGATCCTTTATGGTACATCTTGATGCTGCCTCTTGTTATCGGACTCTTTGGTTTCTTTGGGATGTAGTGAGTATCTTTCATTCCTATGTACAGTTATAAAACTTGCTAACAAATGCTATTGATGCACTGGCGGGGTTTTTTTTCTTATTACTGAGACAGTCAGAACACACGGTTAATCATAGCATTATCTTTATTGATTCTCTGCAAGCTATGTCTTATCTTTCTCGTGATTAACTGAGGTCTAAATTACTTAATAGACAATTTGGCTGATTTTAAAAAGCAATAGTGCCTCCTCCTTTTCCAGTAATTGATATCATTCGTTTTACCGTACACGCACAGTCCTTTCGTGCCTCCTACGTTCAAACAAACCACAAAGCCAGCAGAGTTCTGCTTGCAGGCGGCCTTCAGTTCACACAGGCAAAAAAGTAGAGGAAGTTAGACGTGCAGCGCTGCTGCATCAAATGTTAAACCCAATTCAGTGCATCAGTTCTCTTCAAATCAAGAGATTTGTTTTCAGTTCATTAAGAATTGACACAGTTCTCATGTGTGTTCTTCAAATCCTGATGCATCATGTATCAGTTGATATTATGTTGAAATAACGGGCTTCTCTACCTGTGTTTCACAGCTACAGGGGGTTGCTTAAGAAGCCATGTCTGTTTCAATATATCCCAGACCCCCAAGATTTCTTCAAACCCCTTTATCACACATACCAAGGGGACTTCAAGGTAAGAGAGCAAAGTGGCTGTGTTTTGAACATGTTGAGGCAATGCACATGTCTAATTCAGAACTCCTCCAGCAGCAAATGTTAAGCAGAGAAAGAGAGTGAGAGACAATGTGTGTCAGAGGGAATTTTATGTGTGAAATATAGCATAAGTTTTCTAACCACATGCAAAAGGGGACTTGAATGAGTCAGTCTACAGGGGCTTTGAAAAACACTGGGAGGTCTGCTGCGCTCACATCTGGGTGGACCTGAGTTACATGTACAAAATGAAAGTAGCACTTCTCCCCTCTAATGGAAAGTACTCTGATCTCAACCCTAAACTCAGATTAGGTGGGTAGTTATATATAGTTGTTTTCTATCTCAAAGGGAAATTTTATGAAGTTTCCACTGGATAAAGCAGGGGAGCCCTCAGTCTTGAGCTCAAAGAATCTAGAAGATTTCGAGCCTTTTAAGCTTTGATGTCATGTTGGTACGTAGCAGCGGTTTGCGGCTGTAAAGAAAAAAAATCCTCCCCTGAGAAATGGTAACTAACTGTGTTGGAGGTTCTTCCATGCAGCTGAATTATATGTTGAGATTTAAATAATTCCAGTGGTAATGGTATGACCATGACGACAGGGTAGAACAAGAAAAATAGGATAAATGTGTTTAATCTGTATTTGAGACAGAACATTGTCCTGTTGAGGAGACAAAATGAGCACAAAGTGTGGCGCTTGTCCTGGATGGTTATATCTCACTGATCTGAACTTCTAACTCAGCTCCAGTGCACTCTATCTTACTTCGAGAATGAGTAATTAGTGTTACCTTTCTGAGTCAGACAGATGACATTTAATACATTTAACCTGATATGACCCATGATTTGATCTTTTATCTTAAGAATTAAGCTGTTTAAAGATCAGTCATATCAATGCCTATTTTTGTGTTCTAAGCAGTATTAAATCCACTGTGTTATGTTAGACATTGCACACAATGTTCCCTTTTTTTTTTTCTTCGCATAACCATGCAGTCCGTAGTTAAAACAAGTTCTCACTTGTAAGCAATTTTTTCTGATGCTAGTTTCGTAATTGGAGTACTGATTTAGGTTTAGATATTCATTCTTCATTTTACTAAAATGAGTAGAAGGCAGAAAATGACACACTAAATTTAAGTCTGTTAATAAACATGGGCCCCTGCGGACAGCCAAGATCAAAACACATGCACTCTTTCTCCATGGACTGAATTAGAGATATCGAAAGGGTTAGGGTTAGGGTTTCATATTTTTTAAATACAAATCCTGCCCCTGAATTATACACAAATGTCAATTTTGTAAATGTACAGTATCTGGAGATTGTGAGTTCGATTGTCAGAGAGAGTAGGAGGAGCAAATTCTCTCTCCCCGTCAATCACCGTGACAGTATCCAATGACAGGCGGCTGTTAGGTTAGGCATGCAGAAGGGAGTCGATACGCTTTCCTCTAATCATGCTAATTGACATGACACAGCATGAGCAGCAATTTGAAAATATGCGGTTGGCTGGCTTCACGTGTCATGGAGGAGGCACATGATCTTCAGTCCCTGATGGTCTTCACTTTCCCCAGTTGGTAAAAGTCATATGATTGGGGAGACCTAACTGGTGGGTGGGAATTGGCCAAGACTAATTCCAATAAAGAGATATTAGTCATTTAAACTACTGCTACCCTGACCAGGAAAAAGCAGTTACCAACGATGAATAAATAAAAGCAGTAAATGCATTGTGCAGCACTAATTCAAATACACTTCTATGGTGAAAACATGGTGGCTTTCTTCAGCCTGTAAGCTTGATGTCTGTAGCTCCCGAGACCTTTTGTTGTGTCCCATGGGGTTCCAGTCTTGATACATACCCACAAATAATATCATATTCTTTTGTTAAATACACTATATGGCCAAAAGTATGCAGACACCTGTCCATCACACCCACATGTGCTTCTTCCCCAAACCGTTACCACAAAGTTGGAAGCACACAGTTGTACAGAGCGTCTCTGTGTGCTGCAGCGTTACAGTTTCCCTTCTCTGGAACTAAGAGGCCCAAACCTGTTCCAGCATGACCCTGCGCCTGTGCACAAAGCAGCTCCATGAAGACATGGTGTTCAGGTTAAGGTTGGAGTGGAAGAACTGGAGTGTCCTGCACAGAGCCCTGACCTCAACCGATGGTTAGGAACACCGACTGAACCCCAGACCTCCTCATCTGACATTAGTGGAAGCGTGGAGGTTATTATAAGAGCAACGGGCGTATAAGCTTGGAATAGGTTGTTCCAACAAGCACATATGAGTGTGATAGTCAGGTGTCCACAAACATTTGACCGTGTATTGCATTCTGTAATAGCCAAAATAAAAACACATTTTTTCATTTTAGCCACAGAAAAAGCTTAGATTTGTCCTAATTTTTAACGTCATATGTTTACTTTTTACAGAAATGGGTTGGACCAGTGTTTACCTTCAGCAGCTTTGACGTGCTGGAGAAGAGCGCTCCACTGCAGGTGCTGAGTGAGAAGCAGCAAGCTGCCGTGCCTCTGCAGAGACCTCTTCTCCACGATCAAGGAAGTGGAGGCAGTAGTCTAGGAGACTGGAGTCTTCTCAGCTTGATGAACCCAGACGTTTCCAAACGTTACTTCCTTGGAGGCAGCACCCTCGGCCTTGCCCACTCTGGTGGCCACATCTCCATGGATACCGTGACCGTGTCTGGGCAGGAGGGCGCCATGTCAAATTTCCAAGAGACTAATCGGATCGCAGTTGAGGTTCCTGAAGAGGCCGAGAATCCTGAGCCGGACAGCAGGGAGATTTCAGAAAGACAGCATTTCGATGATTGGCGGCTACAAGCCAGCGACGCAGATAATGGTGAAGCGCTCTCACTGGATTCATTTAGTTCCAACGAACACTCAGATTATGGGTATCCTCAAATTGGCCTTGACTTGGACACCATTGACAGTGGATTCTTGGAATCAGACTGCTCGAGCCCGGTGAGCTCCGAATGCGAAGGAGGAGAACAAATGGATACTTCTATATTGGATGGCACTGTAGGGACCCATTCAAACTATGTCAAGCAGTGGGTGGCTTTCATGCCAGCCTCAGGAGAAAATAGCAACTCTTTGTAGGAAACTTCTGTTTCTGTGAACTACTACACTGACAGCCTATCGTGCAAAGGGTTTTGGAACTGTCTAAAAAAATCCTTGTTGCATGTTTATTAGCCACATATGGCTACCGTCACAATGACTGTTGCATAAATGTCTATCTACAGTGGCATATCTACCATGCATAAACAATAGAAAATGAACATGTTTTTGACTTAATTCTGGGTATTTGCCTCTGAGTAAATCTTCAAAAAAAGACTGATGCTATCACTTTGTGCAGACTTGTTTTTTTGTCTTAAAAAGAAAAAAACAAGATGGTAATGGTAGAACAAGAGATGCTGAAGATTACTAGTCACAGCCCTGTGATAATGCCATAGTTCAGCATGTGTTATCAAGATTAAGGAAACTGAGCATGCGGCGATAAAGCAACATGGGCATTATTCTGACGGGGACTAAATCTGATAGTCACTGACATGCAAATATATCAGATCACATATGTGCATGATCTCAGCTACTGAGTATTTTTCCATCTTTGTTTAACACATGAGTAAACTTTACAGTAAATGCAGCTAATGCCATAATATGGGTCAGTTTTGGCATTAGTGGCATCTAATCATGGGGTATGGGAGTTGTCCTGCCTTTAAAAAAAGTTGATTTACTGTATCTACAGTGATCAGACAGAACTGAAGCTCAGATGGACAGAGTTTTTTTTATTTATACGTATTAAGCTCAGCTCCTGAGCGATGATGTCTGTGAAGTGAAGCACACACCTTTACGTCACCACACAAGTGTCAGTCCTTTTTTTCCTTTTGCTTACCAGTGTAGTAGCACTTTTTTCCTTAAACAAACTGACAAGAAAATAAATGTTAGTTTTCACCCATCACATTAGAAAACCTTGTTTAAACCCTTTCTTCAGGTTTTTAACATATGCCTTTAAAAAACTACCAGCAAATTCATACACATTTACAGTGCAATGGATGCGGAGTTGTTTTCAATTCGTTATTATTGTTGACTTCACTAAGAAAGAACATATAAACTCTATTTTATTCATGTATATGGCAGATCTTGACAACATGATCTTGTTTATAAAGGACCCTGTGCAAGAATAACTAAAAGAAAGGGGACACTAAAGGGAAATGTGGAGCTTATTACAAAAAAATAAAAAAGGACTACTGAATAAAAAGGTTTATGCAAAACACACGTCAGTAGTATGTTGCTTATTCTCATGTCATGTGAGATATTATTTTGTTGTTGTTTTTTCTTACTTGCTTATGACAAATAAGAGATTTCCTTCTTGAAATTGATTTCTTTGGCAAAAAAAATCATTGCAGGCTAATTCCTTCAAATCCAGTCCAGTCTTTAATGTGCAATCGTGTGTGATAAACGCTATAGATGGCAGCTGTACAGCAATAAAACTGCATGACAGGTTGTCATGTCAGGGACAAGAAGTTCACTTTCCCACAATGGTTTTCTGAGAGTATGCAAATGATGTGTTATGTGTACCATGGGAAATGTGATGAGGGATCTGAAGTTATGCAGCATTCATTATGTCTCCAGTGTCAATTACTGTGTCATAAAAACAACACCTCCTTACTTTGGTTTTTATGAGTAAGAGGATGCTTAATGCCATGTAGGTACCAACCAAATGACTGAATACGCTTTACTGAAGAGTAAAGCACTGAACCATCAAGATACCTACTTCATTAACTGATCATAGATCATAGATAATTTTGAGGTTTAGACAGGAACTGTCAGTGTATATAAGCCATGTACAGTTAGCTACATGCTGAGAGCTTATTCACCTGCAAATGCTTTACCTCACAAGGTAAATACCATGTTTTAGTTCTATCATGATTTTTAGTGAACCTGCTGAGCTGAAATTTGTCCAAGTTACCTGACTAGCTTAGTGTTTTGACCTGTATTTATGTACATTATATGCAAAAGGAAAGCTTATTGTTACTCGCACAAAAGTTTCATGTCTTAAGTTTGATCTTGTAATTTTGTCTTTTAACTCAAATGTTTAAAATGTTAAATTAAACATGTGCCTGGAACAGTACAGAACTTGTAATTGTGTAGTTTATCTTTGTTTTTGAATAAACTCATTCAGTGATTTGTGGGAAAAAACTCTTAAGATTGGACAACTTATGAAATGTTTGCAGCTGCATTGTTGGAGCTTCACTTACATAAAACTGATCCTACTATTCATTACCAGGGCTTCACATATCATGCTATGAAGATATGTGTTTATATACAGTATTTGTTATATCACAGATTTATTTTAACTGAAGATTGGGGTCTTCCTCCCAGGCTACTTTTTACTGAGCGTACTCTGTCATGTGAGAATGCTGCTCCAACTCGGATTACTCTGTGCATTACTGAGCTTTACACAACTATGTAAAGCCAAAGACACAGGTTTGTCATTCAACAGTTGTATTTTTTTTCATAACTAGTTGATGGGTGTTAAGGAAGTGGCTGTGGAGTTTCTCAAATAGCTGTATTTGGAATGTACATGAATAGAAATGCATAAGTTGGCTAAAAGTAAAAACAACCATTGCAAGTTCTTTATTATGAAATATTTTAGTGTGGAAAGCCCTGGACTGTGCAGCCCTGCGTTGGGCTCCTCAGGAGCGAAGAATAATGCACTCCTTTATATCATATAGCTTGTTATTCCCTTATCCAATATCAAACGCTGTTATTTTCATTTCATTTTTTCTTTTTTCAGCTTCAGATTTGCTCATCTGTAACAGCAATTACTGGTTGAACATCAGTTGTTTTTTAGATTCCAGAGCCATTCCCAACAGGACGGCAAACATTACATACCAGCTGGAATTTGACATGAAACTGAACAGTAAAAAGTATTGATTTACAAATATACTATATCCATAAACTATGTGATTGTGTGTTTCTACACAAAAGTGAGCAGTGTTCAAAGATGTAACTTAAAATCATTCTTTTTTTCCCCCAAACAGATACTGTTCACTTTCAGTGATAAAGGGTGGCTACAGCTGTGTATTTACAGCAAAACTGCTTTATTACTCCTCATTCGCCGATTACCATGAGTTTAAAATAAGCCTGTGTGAACTTAAACAGTGTGTACTTTTGAAGTCCAGTTACAAGCCAGCAGACCACAGTGAGTGGCCACTGAAATATACAAATTTTCATATTATACATGATCTGTAATATGGTAACCAATGCTGCGTTTTACTTACCCCAGAAGTAAGAACTCAAACCAAACCAACAAAACGTGTTAACAAACCACAGGGGCCTCCATATTCGTCTTTTGTTAGCAACATACTGCCGGCGAACTGTGACGAGTGATGTATATGTACCTCCTCAAAGCAGTGAACTGTAGAGTCCGTGTTATAGACATAACAAGAGAATATGTCTGTATGTTGTTTGCTCTTAAGCTAATATGTACAGTATAACTCATAAACCTTAATTAGAATGCGGAACAAGAACTGATAAGGCAATGGGCTCATTGCAATTGTAAATATTTTTGTTTCTACAGCAGATTAACAGTCCAAATACTATTTTTCTTACACAGTCAAACCAATCACTCCGTATAATGTGACGGTGCAGTATGAAAATGGGAACTACACCTTTGCATGGAACAGTGGATATGAGAATCATGAATATCGTGTGATCTTGCCCTTTCAGTACATTTTGAGATACCACCCAGTGGGACAATCGGCCGAGGTAAGTCAGTGCAGCTCAAAAACAAACAAACAAACAAACAAAATCCATATTTTGCAATTTATCTGCAGATAAACGGCCTGGGAAAGCCCATAACATGTTGCTGTGGCTGATTTAAAAAAAAAAAGGGGGGATTTTGAACAACATTGGGTTGTTCTGTCTATAACATACATGTACTTTAACATTTTTTCTTTATTCATTCTCTGACTTTCAGTAACTGCTTTATCCTGCAAGGTCATGGTAGATCCAAAACACTAAGCGTGAGGCAGGAATACACCCCCCGGCACCAGGCACACACACTCCTTCACACCTAGGGGCAACTTATCTTACTGTTTTTGGGAGGTGGAAGGAAACTGCACCACTGTGCTGTCCAGCTCTACTTTATTTTATCATACATATATTTCACCAATTTTCTTCATAATCTTGCCAAAATGAATCTCAGACATTTTGTTGGATAGTTTCATGCTTTTAATAGAAATTGACAAACAATCCAGGTGTTCATGTGTCTAAGTGAAATCTGTAAACGTAGTTTTAAATCTTAGTTTCCACTCATGGGTGAAACCAGCCTTCAAACTCTTATGAATGTGCTTGTGGTTGAGTTACGTCAGTGCAAACAAGAAGCATATTTTGATTCAGGAAATCATATCATTTTCAAAACTTCACATAATAGAAAATATCAGGACTTTACCATGTGAAGGCACACAAATGTTAAACCTCAAATGTGGGGTACCGATCTAAAAAAAGGAGAAATCAATAGAAAAGTTTTTGCCATGACCTTTCAGTTTGCCGTTTCCTTCAGAAAGGGGGATCCGAACTGCCGTCATTTTGTTTTAATGGCTTACCTTAATAGCTTAACATACTCTGTCTGACCAATTTTGTTATTTGTGATCATATATGAAACCTAGCACACTACATAACTTTAGTTTTCCATAACTTCAGTTTCTAAAATGATCTCTTTCACCTGCTGTGCTCCTTCAGAAGGAACTGCATACGAACGAAACAACGTACAGGATCTCAGAGGCTCAGTTTGAGCCAGGGACTGAATACATCGCAAGGGTGTATAACAAAATTATTCCAGCTGGTTTATATAAAGGGACAACAAGTCATGGGAGCACTGAAATCAGATGGAAGACCCCACAAACAGGGGAATCTGTAGTCAGTGTAACAACTAGAGGTAAGAATAATTACGTAATCATGTTACTTAATACAGATAACCATTTGATGTGCTATTTGTGCTGATTATTGCTGTTGATTTTGTAGATTAATACAATTCAATGGAAGTGAACCACACTGTCCTTGATTATCCTTTTTTATTTATTTTTATTTTTTTATTGTTTAATAACTGTGCAGGAACAACTATGGAGGAAATTCTCATTCCGATTTGTTTGGCAGTGGGACTAATGTTTCTGTTGTTATTCCCTGTTGCAAGGTAACCCCTGTGTTTCACCTCTTACAGTCTCAGAAGCACTTTGCTTGCTCAGTTGATGAAGGGCATAATGCATAAATTATCGGAAGACAGGTCAAGGGATTTAGATAATGTTCACTTCAAACAACAGAATGAGGAAAAAATTTTAGTGTGATTTTAGTGACTTTTACCATGGCTTCATTGTGCCTGACACCCTGTCCAGTTTGAGTATTTCAGAAACCGCTGATCTCCTGGGATTTTCACACACAACGGTCCCTAGTGTTAACACAGAATGGTATGAAAACAACATCCAGTAAGTGTCAGTTGTGTGGGCAGAAATGCCTTGTTCATGCTCAGGCCCACCAAAACTGGACAGCTGAAGACTAGAGAAAGACCCAGCGTTGTTCTTCCAGTCTTCAGCGGTGGGTTGGAGCCTCCTGTAGCCTCAGATCCCTGTTCTCGGCAGACAGGGATGGAACCTGTTGTGGCCTTCTGCTGTTGTAGCTTGTCTGCCTTAAGGTTTTCTGCTCTCCACAGTTGTGGTTATTTGAGTTAATGTAGCTATCCTGTCAGCTGGAACCAGTCTGGTCATTCTCTTCTCCTCCGGTCTCTCTCATCAATAAGGCATTTCCACCCACAGAACCATGGGTTTTTTTGTCTTTGCACCATTCCGTGTAAACTCCAGATCATGTTGGAGATCATCAGTTTCTGAAACGCTCAAACAGCCCATCTGTCCACATGGTAATGTCTGTTTATAATAATATGACAGTCAAGTACAGATATTTATTAAGTACTACACTACTTATTTACTTATAGTGAGAAAGCTCTGGAACAGTATGTGTACCTGATTAAATAGCCCCAGAATGAATCTGAGTGTGAGCTACCTTATTATAAGAGAGATGTGTTACCATGCTATTTTTAATTACAGAATGAAGATTAAAAATATAAAATGGCTAAAGACTCCAAATCCAACCATCCCACCAGTGAGCCAAACAGCTCAGGGCCATTTCCAGGTAAGATGCCGCTTTTCAAACAGACAAATGTAAGGATTCAGTATGTGCACCTGAAAGACTTTTTATTTTGTTTTTCAGTTTTGGCTGTCCAAAGGTCTTGTGCAACAAATTTACAGTGAGGAAATTTCAACAATTGACATGATAACAGAGATCACAGCCAAAAAGCAGCTTCAACAACTTACCTCGGAGATACATACCCAATATCACACCCCTTATGTGGGTCCTTTAATGGAGGTCTGGGCACCCCGTCTGAAGCCTGACTCACACATCACTGCTAACAATCCTTGTAACGATCTCGATTTTCTGCCTGAGGACTGTGATGAAACCCTCTTTTGTTTCAGCATGGCCAAAGCAGTTGAAGGTCTTGTGTCTTTGGATGACCTGGAGCCCAGCTTTGAGATTTCCCAGCCCTCTGAAGCATTATCTATCACACCAAACCCTGAATGTTTTGTTCAGAATTACTGCACTTTAACTAACACAGCCATTGGCCTCATTCCTACATTTTGCAGAGTGCAGTGTGTTCCCAATCTCGATTTGGGGCTAAATGGTCATACTTCATCTGATGTATTAGACATACAGATAGAGGAGAATACACCAGAACTGGAGACAGTGACTCTTGACAATTTGAAGCTGTCTATGGAAGAATGACCATACAATATTACTGAAATGCTAGGGGTTTTTTAAATACTGCATTCTCTTATCCTTTACAGTCCATTTTCAGTGGACAGCATATTCACAAGAGTTCGAGCCTATAACGTCTGTTGTATCATGGTTTTGCATTTGCCTTTCAGTAGGACTGACTTTATGCAAAGAAATGTGCTGCCCTCTGCTGCCTGATATCACATTTTTGCTGCCAAACCCCAATGTTTTCAGCAGCGATGTATGTTATGGATGTCATCCAACTGCTTTGGGTATTAGGCAAATGTGTAAAAGTCTAGAACCCTTACAATTTCTGTAGTTCATCTCTCTAAGCAAACCTCCAATTTTTATACATGGATCCCTACAAAGTGCTGCATATGAAAGAACCTTCCAAGTAGAATCCATTTGGGAAGCGTAACCATCCAAAGACGCCTTGGGGCAAACTTTCATATTTCTTTATTGATGCCATAAGAACATTTTAGCCCTGAATGTTGCACTCACAGAATCCAGTCAAGTACACCACGTCAAACTGTAGAGCCAAACATTTTAGGAAATTTAATGTAATGTTTCTCAGTCTCACGAGTGTTTCTGCATCACACTTTGAGGACCATGGATTGAAAGCAGAAATGAAACTGCGGTTTGTACATACTTTTTTCAACTTTGCCATGACTGATCTGTGTGGTAATTTCTGTGTAACTTTTGCTCTATTATAATTTTGTACTTTTATATCATTGATGCTGTACAGCAGAATGCACAGATTTGCTTACCCTTAGCACCAGATGAAGAAAAGATATATGGTGTTAGGGGTCAAGGATATTACATCATTATCACAAGTAAGAAAAATGGCTAAATATGTTATGATATTAAGAGTGTAAAATATATTCTATATACAATAAAAATATCACTTAAGATTTTTTTGCATTTTCCTTTCTGCATATATTGTTTTAAAAAATAAACAAATACAATAAATATACACACTCCTTAAAATTCTTTTATTTGTACTTAAGTTGTAAAATAATAATCATAATCATAATCATCCATCCATCCATTATCTATACCATTATCTATATATATCTTATCCGTCTGGGTCGCGGGGAAGCTGGAGCCAATCCCAGCAGACTTCGGGCGAGAGGCGGGGTACTCCCTGGGCAGGTCTAATCATAATCATAATCATAATAATTTAAAAGCAAATGTTTATACTCAAATTTAAATATGATATTTGAAGAAATGATTTGGAGAAAATGTAGCTTTTAATTCTATTTTATCCACATATTATTTCTGTTTATTTGGTTCCATTAAATTTGACTCTACTCCTATTTTTTGAGTTCATCCAATTAAACTATTCTATTCTATTGTGTTATATTTCATTTCTGTTTGTTTGGTTCTAATTCTATTGAATTCTCCTCTGCTGTACTCTATTCTATTCTGGTATATTCTGTTTCTGCTGATTTGGTATTCAGTTAAACTCTATTCTATTTCACACCATTCTAGTTCTGTTTATTCAGTTCAATTAAATTTAATTCAATTCTCTTCCATACTATTGTTATATTTTATTTCTGTTTATTCTATTCTATTCTATTTCACATTCTATTTTATATTCACATTCTGTCATGTTATTTTTATCCTTTTTCCATTTTTTTAGTTCTATTCAATGAGACTATGTTCCTTTTGACTCCATTGTCTTCCTTTCTGTTGTTGTTATTATTCTATTATAGTTCATTCAATTCTAGTGAATTCCATTATATCATATTATTTTCTGTTTTATTTTGTTCTTTTTGTATAGAATAGAATAGAATAGAATACCACCCATCTAGGCATTTAGCGTAATAAGCTAAAGGTTGTTGTTTATCCCCATGCATCTTTCTGAGTACAACTAAGCCAGATTGAACGACGTCGTTCAATGGCATCCTCTACCCTGCTATGATTTCTGCGTTCCACTAGATGTTGCTGTTTAATGAAACACAAGCGACCCTTTTCCCTACACAGACAGTAGGATGTCATACACTGCATGATGCTTTATTTTCCCGTCACCATTGTGTATGTATGGTGCCCTGCGTATTCCCCCAACACCAAGTGCTCCTGCGGTAGGTTCTGCATCCACTATGACTGTGACCAGGATGATATGGTTGCTGAAAGTGAGTGAGAGAGAATAGAATAGAACAATAAAACAGAATAATGATTTCACCCTTGATGCTGAAGCTCTGAGGTGTATGCCAAAAAACAAAACCCGTTGCTTCAAAACTCTGCATTAATGCTTGATTTGTTCTGCTACAATCACATGACCAGTGATGTCCAAATATTTCTGCACTAAACCACATGACTGCTTTGGAAATTACCTCAAAGCACTGATCACACCCCGCACTGCACCGCGCTCCCTCCGATCCTCCAGCACTGCTCCACTGGTCCCACCATCTCTCAGGGTACAAGGAAGAGCTGCATCTAAACTATTCTCTGTTCTGGCACCGAGGTGGTGGAAGGAACTTCCCCTAGATGTCCGAACAGCCGAGTCACTGGGTGTCTTCAAACGACGACTAAAGACCTGCCTCTTTCAGAAGTCCTTGGACTCGCACTTATTTATTCTTCACTTTAAAAAAACAACAACAAAAAAAACCCTTTCTGTATTACATGCCAACAGAGTTCTTAGTGTGCTGGTGTTCTCAGCCCAGGTCCTAGTGAGCCAGTATCAGAATATATTTACAGATAGAGACTTCAAAGCACTTCTGTAAGTCGCTCTGGATAAGGGCGTCTGCCAAACGCCGTGAATGTAAATGATTCAAAAGAAGCTCAAAACCAGATGCATGTTTTAAAGGTCATTTGAGGAAATAGTGTTTTAAGTTAGTTACAGAGATTAGCAATACAGATATACTTTGCATTTATGGAATCAATACTACCACCAAATATGGATATCTATTTAATAGAAATTTATATTAATAACAAAGTTTAGCGTCTTACTATAACATGAAACAAGAAAATATAAGGGGTTGTTTTTTTATTCATTCAGTAATACAAAAACATTAACATTCTTAATGTTATCAGTTAACAATGCAGCCAAGGGCCAGATCCAAAGCAGTGGTACAGCTCAGTTCAACTGCCTGTCTAACACACCTGAACCCTAACCCTAACACTAACCCATCCCACTTGTTAGTCTGTATATACACTACATGGGCAAATGTTTGTGGACACCTGACCACCACATGTGCTTCTTCCCCAAACCGGTACCAAGTTGAAAGTTGAAAGCACACATTTGTACAGAGCGTCTCTGTGTGCTGCGGTGTTACTGTTTCCCTTCTCTGGAACTAAGAGGTCCAAACCTGTTCCAGCATGACAATGCACCTGTGCACAAACCAGCTCCATGAACACTAAGGTTAAGTGAGCTAAGGTTGGAGTGGAAGAAATGCTCAGAACCCAAGACATGGCCAGAGCGTCCATTGGGAGCTGCACTTCATCGTTTTGACCACCAGATGCCACTAGAGCGCACCGTTTTGTGAGGAAAGCTTCATTTTATCATCACAATATAAAAATATATAGTTAGATAGAAATGAAGACAGTGAAACAAGCCAGATTTGTTCGGTTATATTTTATAGTCAGATCCTGGGATGTAGGAAGACAATAAAGTGTGCTAGTGTCTAGTGTTGTAGCATGTTAGTGCGTGGCGTGTGTACAGTGCGTGACGTCAGAAGCGGGGGACGAGGGCGGGGAATGGAGGCAGGGAGCCAGTGCGCGCGCTCTCTCTCGCGCTCTAATATCACTAACAACAAACCCAGACAGCTCGCGTGGAATAGCCAGGCGCTGAGATACAGTGAGTACACTATGGATCATTTGCTCTCCCTTCAGCAGGAAGTGTCAGTGTGAGTGCCGGGTGTTGAGTGCGGTGCTCAGCTCCAGCTCCGGCTCCGGCTCCGGCTCCGGCTCCCAGGCGCAGGGCAGCAGTGGCACCGCAGGCGGCAGACTGACTAGCTGCTGTAGCGTGAGTCCGGCTTTAGGAGCTAATCAGCTAATCAGCATGGGGAGTGGCGCAGGGTTCCTGCTTTTGTTTTGGTTTGATTTTTTTCGACACTTCATACACTTTTTGGGTGCGAGGTATTCACCTGACACACCGACTGTGCCTACAGAAAGTCGTCTGTGACCCTGTGACTAAAACCTCGAGTTTTATTATCCGAATAAACAACACGCTTGTTGTTGAAGTTCAAAGCTAGTATAAGGGCCAAAGGTTTCTGCGCATGCGCACTTCACTTCTGCACGCACATAAATGTTGATTATTATTATTATTATTATTATTATTATTTTTCTGTAGTTTCTCACAGGAAGTCAGAACGTAAAAAATGTCCACGTTGTGTTGGAACTGCGCTCGTGCGGTAAAGTGTTTACTGCTGTTAGCTTCAGCGTTACATCTGATAAGGCGGTTTGATGACGTGATTTGGTGTTTGTAAACAAAGCGCGCGCGAAGGAACGTCACTTGTTTGCCTCCAGTGTGAACGCAGTAAGTCATTTCCTTAAAACTCCTGAAATAGTTGATTTTTATGAAGTCCCTTCCTCGTGCAAATAACCTGGAAGATATGCAGAACATGAGAAGAAGAAAAGCAGTGGATTAAACAGTGGCCTTGGGAAAAGTCGCCGAGAAAACTGGCTTCCGGTCGTGCGTGCGTGCGTGAGTGCGTGAGCGCGCGCGCGTGTGTGTGTGTGTGCGTGGACAGAAAGGGGAAAAGTCTTACCTGATAATGCACCAAAGTAATCAGTGTTTGGCATAATAATGTAACTCGGCAGGGTAATTGGGGAATTTCCTAGTAGTAAACGTTTCCCACACTGGGATGGGGCAGATCCTCGCCGGGATGGGGCAGATCCTCGCCGGGATGGGGCAGATCCTCGCCGGGATGGGGCAGATCCTCGCCGGGATGGGGCAGTACATCACATATGCATGGCATGATGTTTGTGCCAGAAAGGTTTCAGATTAGAATTTTGTAAACTTTCAATCCTGTTTATTCTTTGCTGTTGTAAAATAGCCATGTACAAACAAATACGTTTAAATTTTATTTTAAAAGCATCATGTCACTACAATTTGATTCTGTATGCTTTAGATCTGATTTTTATTTTTATTATAACAATTTCAAGTATATTCGTATAGAACTAAATCTGCTCTAATTGTAAAGACCTTTTTTCTAGAATTAACATAAATAAATATGATGAGATCTAAAGTGTTTCTGGGATTCCCCGTGAGATAGAAACTTCTTCGTATGTTGGTTCATGTTTGTAATACGAGTACCTGTGTGTAAGATGAGGAGTAGCAGCTGCGCAGGTGTTTTGAGTTCGTCTCAAGGTTCTGGAAACGTTTGCCTTGGAGTTGTGTGTGTATGTTGTATACGCCTTCCATTGCTGTAATCTGTAAATTACGCCTCATGCAGGGATCTGGCTACACGATGTTTTTGTCTTCCATGATGGTCACCATGTCAGATTAGGGAATCGTAGTGCCATGACTTCTTGCCGTGTCGTGGTCAGGAGACTGGCAACACTGCACGCTGGGCCCTGACCAGTCATCGTTCGTGACCTTGCGTGTCATCGGGGAGGGTCAAGAAACTGTCAATCATGACTACAGAAGGAGCAACAAGGAACACAATGTAGGAGTTGTCAAACTAGGCGAGAAAATATAAAAAATTCGGACATGCTGGACTTTCTGTAGGGGTGTCATAAGGACATTCATATTCGGACGCTGGAAATTTGTCTGATCTTGGCATTAGCCGTGTAATTTACCAAACATACATAAATCCCTGTTAGATTCTGTGCCTCGTGGCGTAATTCCGATCTTCCCGCTTCCAAGTTAAGTTGAGTGCAGTATAAAAATCAGAGCTTTGTTTTAGCCTTGTTTCCATCAGACATGACCCACACGTCCCATCGTAGCATGCTAGCGGGGTGACCGTGTGCTGCACAGGAATGTTGCTGCTAGCTACACCAAATCTTGGCATCTTGACTCATTCAACTATATTTCGGTGACTAATTCCTCAAATGATAGACTTATAAAAGCGTGTTAGTCATCACATGAGTGTACTCACACAGTCCCCTCCGAAAGCATTATTTCTAATGCACGTTGCTCCTGTATGACGAGGTCTAGCCTAAAAAAGGCACGACGCCACTGGAAAGGGCACGCCTTAGCAAACGCACAAAAGATGAAGTGATCATGAACCAAACTGTATTTATTAATGTGTCAAATATGGCATGTTTTATTACAGGCGGAAATGTAAAATACAGAGCCACGCTTCTTTAATACAATCAAAACACTATTTAACAGAATTCCATCCATCCGTTATCTATAGCGCTTTATCCATGTGGGTCGCGGGGAAGCTGGAGCCAATCCCAGCATCTTGGGGTGAGAGGCGGGGTACACCCTGGGCAGGTCACCAGTC
>JAQQZR010000023.1:30124582-30166681 GCA_030068235.1 Notoglanidium macrostoma
ATACGTGTTGCTTCATAGTTTTGATGTATTCAGTTATGTTTTACAACGTAGAAAGCAAAAAAAATAAAGAAAAGCCTATGAAAAAGAGTAGGTGTCCAAACTTTTGACCGGTAGTGTCGGTGCAGGTAAAAGGAAATTATATTAAAGCTTTCAAACGATTCCAAATTGACAGGCAAAAACAGGAAATCAGGAAACAGGCAATGGTCAGGCGAGGCGCAAGCAACCAGGAAACCATAATGGAGATCAAAAACCAGATAAGCAACAAACAATATAGAAAAGCTTGGTATGGAACATGAAAGTCCTTCAATACTGTGGGCAAGTACGAGGGTGACCATGAACGTGAGAGAGTCTGTAGCGTGTGGGGATTGTAGTTCACAGCATCTATGTTTATAGGCTGCATTGTGTTCTGGGAGTTGTAATTGGACGCAGATTCCACCGTTGACGTGACAGTCGCTCAGAAGGCAAGCCGTGGTTTGGATTTTGACTCGCTGATTAGACTAAAAAGTGTTAGCGGACGGAGTATCGTAACATATGGCGAGCTAGTTAAGTGCATTAATACAGACATAGGGAGTGTTATGATCATGTAGGACATCATGTATGCGTACTTGCCAAAATGTCACCAAGATGTTGACCAATGATTTGGCTACACATTGCAATTAAAAGTATTATTTGAGCTTTTAATGCTCATTCTCCTTAAAATGCTAGCATGATAACAAACACAGATTGTGATTTCTTTTGTACTTTCTAAGTTTCTATCTGGAAATACAGCCTATTACATAGCATACGATGCTGCTTCTTTAATGTCAAATGTTTTTTTGTGAAAATTATGTGGTTTACCATCATCATATATATAATATAATAAAATATATATTTATATATATATATAAACTTTAGATTATATTACTGGACCCGATAAACCAGTCTACAGTGTTTTGCATTGTGTGTTACAAAAGAAGGCTACAACTCTTTTCTCATATCGTCAGTGTGGTGTAAATGGCTGATTAGGAAAGAAGAGGACACCAGAACAGCTCCTTTTAACTTCAAACAGCACCGAGGACTTTCCACGAACCTCCAATGCAGTTTTACAGTAAAGAGAATCCTCCTCTACAGGCTACTGGCTGTGAATCATTTCCGTTTGTGGTTTGAGTATCCCTGCTGGGATGATTTTTGAAGCAGCGATGACGAGGAACTCCTCCGAGCAGGAAGGATGTCCCGAATACCTCCAAGTGACTGTTAGATAAAGACGAATCTTAGAATCAGCCGCACACGGCGAGCTCCACGGGGTGTGCGATGAGAAGATCCTATTAGAGGATGTGACATTCTGGAAAATGCGGAGGCAACTGGTATAAATGGGCTCTCACCTCTGTTTTAAAAAAGACACGGTTACATTTTTCCTGGCCACTTCACCTTATTTGCTGTTGTTTGCTAACACATGACTTGAGTGCGTGTATGTGTGTTTTGTTGCACATGCTTTGTCAGGAAAAACTCTTGTATGAAGTAGTTACTGGGGCGGATTTCTTTCTAGCCCAGACTATAGACTCACACAGCCGGACAGCTTTCTTTTTACACAGAATAAAACTAGCCTAGATTTAGCTTCCACTTTCTTTAAGCTCCCATCCCCGTCTCCTCTCATCCAGGAGTGATCTAGAAGGTGCACGTGAAATACAAGAGCAGGTGGAATAAATGCAAAACTGTTCTTGACCATTTAGTTTTTTTCCTCACCGGAATGTCTTTGGAGAAGACACTATAATAGACCAAGCACTCATTTTGCGATCGAAGAACAAATGGACAGTTTTGTGCGGTTTTTTTTGGCATACAGAGAAGAGCTGGCTAACAACGAGCGCCGCTTCCGTCTTTACCGTGCGTGCTACTCGGAAGAAGAAGAAAAAACAAAAAAACGCAGCAGGATTATGGAGGGCGATAAGATTATATTGTTTAGAAGTAATCTGACCCTCCATGAGGCCTACCATCCATTAAACAACCGCTAACAGGAGTGCTATTAGCGATGGCGTTCTAAAGCACCGCACTGGGGTTTGTGCACACAAAGGTGAATGAGCGCTAACACCAGTAGCAGCAGGGCCTGGAAATGAGAGACCGCTCTGTTCTCCCATGATGATTATATGGTGATTATAAGACTAATTAGCAATACGTTAAGTAATAACCGCTATTTTGATCTACAGACAATGGCTTAGGTGATTCCTCGAAACACCTTACCATTTTGAAGCCTAAGTTTAATTATTAGGACGTTTTATGCGAAGACGCTTCTTTGACAGCTGAATTGAATCTCATCCAAAGAAGTGCAGCATAAAAGAACAGGTCCTTATTATCCAGTGTAGATAATAACGTGCTTTACACTCTCAATGGAAATCTTTGTTTTAAGGTCATTTCAAGTCTGTGATTACGATTGAAATGAAACCTGAAGTCAGTATCTGCACTAACCGGGCTTTGATTTTTTTCTTTCTTTCTTGTGTAGGAGACGAAAGAGCTTGTGGCCATAAAGAAGTTTAAGGACAGTGAAGGTAATTACGCAAGACTACATGGTCCCGTTGCTTGTGAATGTGTAATATATATCCTGCAACTCACAATGATTTTGGTGTTCGGTTAATCTACTGATTGATTGGTTGGATTATTTATAAATCCAAAAATAGTTATTTATAGCTTCTTTCCAGCATTTCAGTCAGCTAGTACTATTACAGCTCTCTCTTAACTAGGGCTAATTACGTAACAAACCCCTAACTGCAGTACCGCCATTTATCCGGCAATCTGTAATGCCATGCGAATATTAGCATATTAGAAGTGTTATAAAGTGCCAGCGATATTTTGTTTTTCTAATATAGACACCCAAAGGAATGTGAGGTCATGGTTTTAGACTCAAGGCGAATCATTTTCAGTATGGAGATTTGTCTCCAAAGCTTTTATGACTTGACACAATGTGTATATTGTATACACTAACTGTCCACTTTAATAGGAACGCCTGTAAAACTGCTCATTTCTGCAATTATTCAACCATCCAATCATCAATCAGCAGCCCAATGCATAAAAGGTGTTTGTACAGGAACAGGTACAGGGCAAGAGCTTCAGGTTGTTGGTGCCAGATGGGCTGGTTTGAGTTTTTCAGGCACTGCTGATCTCCTCACGCACAACAGACTAGAATTTACTCAGAATGCTGCGAAAACATCCAGTGTGTGACTGTTCTGCCGGCTGAAACACGTTGTTGATACGAGAGGTCAGAGGAGGATGGAGCTGTCAGGAAGCCTACAGTAACTCAAGTAGCCACTCTTCAGAATCACGGTGAGCAGAAAAGCACCTCAGAATGCACCAAAAGGCCAATAGACGTTTTACCAATCTTCAACTGTCCAGTTTTGGCGAGCCTTGTATCCCAGGTGAACATCTTGACCTTTTTCTGCCTGATTGGATAGTTGCGTGAATGAGCAGGGGTTCTGGTGTTCCTAATAAAGTGGTCACCGAGTGCACATACCGTGCGCGGTAAGAAAATGAAATGTTATAGGGTTGTCGATGACTAATCATTCATTTGATACATATGCATATGTATTGACAGAGAATGAAGAGGTGAAGGAGACGACTCTGCGGGAGCTGAAGATGCTCCGCACGCTGAAGCAGGAGAACATCGTAGAGCTGAAGGAGGCGTTCCGGCGCAGAGGGAAACTCTACCTGGTGTTTGAATATGTGGAGAAGGTCAGGCTAAAGCTCGTGGGGTTTGAACATGTGTTTCAGGTCATCACATAACAGGTGATTAAGGATGTACTGAGAATGTACACATAATACAAACCCACGTTTAGTCTTGTCAGGAGGCTAATACGTAGTTCCAGGGCATTTTGCTCTAGCAGTTGTTATTAGAGTTTTTAACTCTAAAATATTAAACATCCAGCCACTGCCTTCAGCGTGTCGCTGCTTATGAGCGAGAGAGATGTGGTTTTTTTCTGTCTTATTTAAATGTGTAAAAACCATGGGCATGTTTTATCGCCTCTGGTGGGAGGAAAACAGTAACTCGGATAAGTCTGGCTGCTTCAGCGATGATATAATCTGTTCAGGAACGCATCTGCTTTCTGTCTTGACACCCATGTTCATTTTCACCTCTTGGAATGAATTGAAGTTTGCTTGTGCATTTTGGTAGACCTCATGGCACTTTGTAATACGAAACCCTACTAACACTTTAGGGCTCCTACGTTTTCAGTGCTTGGACCACATCCAAGCAGTATTTTAAGATGGGAAAAAAGTCTTGTTTCCTGAAGACTTTCCCAAAAACTTGAAGGAACTGCTTTAGTGCTGACACTGGAGACTACTTCCAAAAACGTTAAATAAACCTCTCCTTACAGAAAGCTTCATGTCAAAGATTAGAAGTTTTTCTCTCAACACATTTTTTAATCTGTTTATTATTAGTATTTGATTTTGTGAAACATCCGGTAAGCATACTAGCTTCTGAATTGAGCTGTTACTATAGAAACGATAACACAAACGAACGAGCGCGTTAAAATGAACGGTGATTCGCCTTGCAGCTGGCACAGCTGTCAGCTGCTGTTATAGAAGATTAATCCACACCACCTCCTTCTGACCAATCAGAATCAAGAATTCAACAACGTGGCCTGTTTTTTTTTTACACTTGATGTCTTAATGGCACGATCGACGATAACGATGGTAAACGTTTTGGGAAATCCCTCTTGTGTGGTGTGATTCTGTCAAGTGGGCGGAGCTTAAAGTGTTAAAAGTGACAATTCTGTGATTACAGAGAAACGCTAAATACATAAACATTCCTCATCTTGCATCTCTGCTGGGTTACATTGATATTTGAAGCTATAATAAGCCCATGAAAATGTGTTCCCAGTCTCCATGTGTTATGCAGTTCTCAGTAAATGTTACCCAGTTAATCATTTTGTTGTATAACACTGTAGAACATGCTGGAGCTGCTGGAGGAAATGCCCAATGGCGCACCACCCGATAAAGTCCGCAACTACATTTATCAGCTGATTAAAGCGATACACTGGTGCCATAAGAACGAGATTGTACACAGAGGTAATAGCAGCCTGAAGGCTTTATAAGATGATTCAGTTACTGTATATATTGTATGCGTTCCTTGTCTGATTCCTGGATTTACACTGGTTTCTTAAATCCTTACATTTGATGGGTAGTGTAATGTGTCTCTGCGTCACTTCTCAGACATCAAGCCTGAAAATCTCCTCATCAGCTCCAATGACATCCTCAAGCTTTGCGATTTTGGTAAGTCGGCTTAAGATTAATCGATCTCAGTTCATCCATTAACGATTCCACACGCCCCTGGACCTGACAACGTACACCGTTACTCACGTTGTCACGTGTACCGCAGACATGACTAGTATTTAAATATGTTTAAGTGATATAATTTGCTGTCTAACGATAATGCCCCACCTGCTGGAAGACAAACACAATTGCCCGAAAAGTGAAAAGTCACGCTTTATATGATTAGGCAGCAGAGTGAGTGCCATGGAGAATGCACATGAGTCACAGCAGACTTCTTTTGAACACTTTTATTTTTATCCTGGCTAGATTAATCGAGTGTGAATATTCTACAGTCTCACTCACGTCACGCGTCCCTTTTTATCATAATAGTCTAATTATATGTTTATTCATACAGCGCCTTTTCAGACTTCCGTTTGCTTTACAATATGTACCGGTAACTGTACATTGAACAAAGGTACACAAAACAAAACACGATTAGTTTGTACTAAAGATGCCACTCTTCTGAGAAAGCAGGAAACATTGATAGGGAAAACACCCTCTGGCTTCGACCGTATGAAATGACAAAAAGACTAACCTGTTGATATATGATCTAGAACAGGGTTTTCCAGCGAGGGGTTCATGACCTCCCGGGGATTCATTGTGGCATCAAAGGGGGTTCATGAGTCTGTTATGGAAATGTCAGTCACATGAAATAACGTTTTAATAATGAACTATACGGCCAAAAGACCTGACGTTTATATAATTTCACAAGTGATTACGATGATTAATATTTCAGCATTTTATTGTGACTTCCTAAGCAAAGAGTGAGAGAAAACATTGTATTTTATTTATAATTATACGTGATTCATTTGAATTAAATATGATTCATAATTCAAACATCAGAATTACAGGACTTTAAAAAAAAAAAAAAAAACCAAGACATAATATTTTTCCTGAAATACTGGCTTTATTTTGTATTTAAATTGCCGAAACAAATTTAATACCTGCACTTTGGTCCTATTCATTTCATATTTTCCCCATAGATATTGCCCTGTATTTTGTATTCTTGGGTAGAAATGCATTAAATTGCATAATACTTGTTTTCATGTCAAGGACACAGTCCTGCAAATGAAAACAAACTCACAAATATTAGTTGTTGGTCATTAAGAGACACTTGATGCTGTGTTAGTAGTGTCCACGTGTGGCCGTCTGGAGTACGTGGTGTCGGTGAAGCATGACGTAAACGGCGTGTGGTGCAGAGAATTTCTCAAACGGCTGACGTTAAAGCTTGTGTACTATGGATCAGCGGAGTAGATCTTGATGTTAGCATTTCAGTAAGACAACAGTGCAGTGAAAACGTCCTCGCTCTTTCACTCCATCTCTGCCTTCCTTCCGTCATTACCAACTCACCCAAAGCCTTTTTGTTTTGGTTCCGTCTCCCAGGCTTTGCCCGGAATCTTTCAGAAGGCAGCGATGCCAACTACACAGAGTACGTGGCCACCAGGTGGTACCGCTCTCCTGAGCTTCTTCTCGGGTGAGTGTCGTGCAAAGTTGTGAGCTTCTTTTTAAGAGAAACAGCAGGAGTACAATTATATTCATACAAGACATGCAATGGGAAACAAATAACATTGTTCATGGATGGACTTTGGTTTTATGTGGAATAAAACCCACGGATCATTCTGGAAGTTTAGATGTTTCTGGTGATTGTTGTTGAGATTAATATTTTTGTGTGTGCCACCAGAGGAGATGGAGAGAGGGAATGCCGCAAACATTTTTTTCTTCTTCCAAAAGTCTCGCCTTTTAAATTCCGCCTACTCGAATGTTCTCACCCTCCCTCTCTTCACATCTCCGAGCAGAGCTGTGTCTTTCAGTCTGCTGTCTCAAGTCATCTCTCTCTCGCCGTCTCTCCCTCGTCCTTCGTCCCTCCCCCGTTCTTTGGCTCTTTCATCTGGTTGCCATTTCCTTTGATGGAAACTATTTTTTCATTTTCGACCGTAATACAGTAGTCCTGTTTTTGATAAATCGGTAAGTCAATAAAAGTGACTGTTGCTGTCTTCACCACTTCACGTTCATATGGAATCACTTCTGCTGCTCTTGTTTTCTGATACTGACAAACTAATTTGTCTTAAATATGCCCATGAAGGATAATTTGACAATTATATGTCTGCTAATTGTAGTCGTCCGGCTCTAACACACCTGGTTCAGCTCATTAAGCACTTGATAATTAGGTGATTATTTATTCAGGCAGGTGTTTAAGAGCTCATAAATCACAGAATGCAGAGCGTAGAGTCCCCAGGACTGAAACTGAGAAGGAGTGACGTAGAGATTCATGCTAATTAAGTGATCTCGGGGGTGGAAGGCCCGGCTTCATATGAAGATTTCTCTATAATACAAAATATTCTAGAGTCGAAGACTTTTTGACTAAAGCATGATGGAAAGTAGATTGTTTTCAAGAAATTGAAGATTATTAAGCCTATTTCTGGATATTTTACTCATTTCAAGCTTGTCTTCTCAGCAGATCATTTTGCTAATTTCGAGCATTTATTTCTAGAAAGATGCAAAATGATCTATTAATAAAGTGACACTGTTTATGCCAGGTCTTATATTACTGCTCTTATATTAGATATATGATCTCATAATGAGAAATATTGCTTTAGTCATTCCCAAGGCAGGAAACATTTTGACTGTCACGTCACGTCCTCCGTACAATTCAACTTAGTGCATTAATATAAGCGCTGTAGTATAATGAAGCATTACGAGAGTCTACATTTGTATTTGTCGATGTTTGTATAAAAAGCCTGTATTTGTCTTTGTAATAATAGTGAGTTTTGGTGTGTCGCTCAGAGCTCCCTATGGAAAGGCCGTGGATATGTGGTCGGTGGGATGTATTCTGGGCGAGCTCAGTGATGGACAGCCTTTATTTCCGGGAGAAAGTGAGATCGATCAGCTCTTCACCATCCAGAAAGTGCTGGGGCCACTGCCGCCTGAGCAGATGAAGCTGTTCTACAGCAACCCCCGCTTTGCTGGCCTCCGGGTAAGAACCAGGGTTCTCGTGTCTTCTTTTCTCTTCTCTTCTCGCTGCTGAGATACTTTTCCTGAAAAAAAGAATGAACTGTGTGCACCAGCTGTGAATAAAAGACAAGAAATTGGCTTCTGCTTTCACCTCAGAATCACTTTAATCACTGTCACCAGCTGTCCGTTTCTATCTCCAGCTTTTTCATGAATGAGAAAATTAATTAAAAAGGAAGGTTTAAACATAAAGCATCGTGCTTTTCCCTCTCTCTCTCTCTCTCTTGCTTTTTCTTTTCTCCTCCCCATGTTTCTGTCTCAAATGTGACAGTTCCCTACAGTCAGTCATCCTCAGACACTGGAGAGGAGATACTTAGGCATCATTAATGGACTCATGTTGGACCTTATGAAGGTAAGACTTATTTTATTTAGGGAGATTGTTTCAGTAGATTGATTTTGAGAAGTTCTTTACTATGCAAGCAAGTATTTTTGTTTGCATATATCCCCTGATGGGCCAGCAGGGGGCGGGCTACACATGTTCAATGGGACACAACATAGTCTCTCATTACTGTGAATGACGTATACGGCCCTTCCGAATGCGTGCGTTACTTTTTAGGGTTAATCCAGAAATTAACACACCACCAGCAGTCTTTCTGTGAAGTGGCGTATAAAAGGTTCGTAGGTTGCGATCACACCTGTGCGCTAATTACACCGCTTCCGCCCACGCCGTTATAAATAGGTTTTTGTAATTATCCGCTTAAAGCTTGTATTTTTCTTTCTTTTAGCCAGCTCATTTTGGTTTTGCTTCGCTGTTCTAAATCTGCTTCTGACTCTTCACGGCCTTTTCAGAACCTGCTGCTGTTGAACCCGTCGGAGCGCTTTCTGACAGAGCAGTGTTTGAACCACCTCGTGTTCCAGGCGCTGCGAGTTCTGGAGCGCCCCGCCCCCCCCTCTCCCGCCCCCCCTCGCTCCTCCAAGAGGAAACCATACCACGGGGACAACACCATCCCCAGCCGGTCAGCTAGCTCCACCATGTGACACACATTACCATGCATTTCTTATGTACATATCTACACTCAGGTGAGATTATCCACTGAAGGTAAGCCGAACACGCAGCTCCTGCGTCATAGGTGTAAAGACTATTACTTTATCAAAGAAAATTCTGGAGAGAAATATACAATTTGCTAGTTGTCATTAGTTGACCTGATCAGCCGACTGTCAAGAGAGCTTACCGAAACCCTTAGATGTAATACAGAACCTTAATCTAATGCAAATTGTTAGTGAAACATTGCGGTATATGACAAATGATGGTGCTGAAAGATCTCCAGTGTAATGTCTGAGTTTTGTATAGAAAATACTCGATAAGATCATGATAAGAAATTAAACAGTTTCTGAAAGTCAGGGAATTATGCAGATGTGAATATGTATGATATGCGAATATTCACACATGCATACTAATCTAATTTATCAAGTCTGTCCTTTTTCCCCCCACCAGCTTGATATTTTCTAACTCTCGTCCTCCAATTCTCTTTCTGCAGCAGTAAGAACTCTAGTCATCGTCGCTCCAACAGCAAAGACTGCTCATCCCTACCACGCCATGAAGACCTGCGCCGGAGCACGGAAGGCTTCCTGAATGGTGGTGGTGGGCCCATGGCAGCCAGCTTGAGCCCTACACTGCATCCCAAGAGCTACCAGAGCCAGACGCTGAACCGCTCAATCTCCTGCAGCAAAGAGCTGGCCAACAACAATCTGCCCCATCTCTTGAGCCCCAAGGATGTCAAAGGCAAAACCGAGTTTGACTTCAGTCTGGGACCCAAAACCACTGGTGGGGTGGATGTTTCCACTGGCAAGTACCTCAAATCATCTAAACAAAATCACCAGCCGTCATCGTCTTTTCTGGAGGGCAAAACAAGCACTCTGCAGTCTAGCGACAAGCACGGGCGCCATGGCTACATGGAGAGCTCGCATGGCTCTATGCCCTCATCATCATCCTCCAAGAGCAACTCCTCTTTCCTTGGCCTGTCCAAAAGCCATGGCACACTGAGTGACGCCAAGTCTGTTGGAAACCTGGCCGAACCCCGCCTACACCTTGAGGAAAGTGTGCCCAGTTCTATCTCTGGTTCCCGCTTCTTCCCGACTAGCTGTTTGGATTTGAACGCTGCCCCCGCCAGCCCCCGGACAGAGCGGCACTCTGGCTCAGATCGCCAGGGCCATAGCCCAGCGGGGCGCACCAACCCCCGCATGGAGGGTGGCACCTTGGACTCGCACCACTCCTCAGGCCGCAAAAAAACACCCGAGGAAGCCAAAGTGCCGGATGCCCTGGATCCATCCATGGCGGCTGGAGCCACAGGTGTGCACAGTCACTCACTTTCTGCCCCCCACGAGACCTTCCCCTACGGCCTGGGCTACACCAGCCCCTTCTCGTCTCAGCAGCGCCCCCACAGGCACTCTATGTATGTGCGTCGTGAGCGCCACAGGACCCATGGCCAGGACGCCGGGCTGGCAGTGAACCAGGGTGTGCCAACGCGTGCCAGCAGCCTACAGCTACTCTCCCCTCAGCTGCCTCATCGCACGTTACCACGCCACCCAACCAGCTCCTCCAGAGAGGAGCTCAGCCAGGACCTCAGCAGGGTCAGACTCTATGTTTGTCTTTCTGTCTGTCTTCCTACACAGTATGGACCAATGGTCTGCTACCAGTAATTGTGCATATAATAACCTGTTCAGGTTGCACAAGAAAAATGGAGTACAACCTAATCTTACAGTCTCTCTGTAGTTGTGTGATTAATATAAACAAAAAACATCCCTCATACTGAATCTGGCAAATGGCTATGAATCTAGATGCATACATGGATTTGTTTCTTGCTAAGAGTTAGAGTGTCACTTAGTCACAGTCCTACTCATATCTCCGCTATAGATGACTAACCACGGAGTCATTTTCCTATTCAAACTAAGGATAACAAGCCGAGGCAGTACTTTGCCCTCTAATTGAAAATGATATCACACCGTTAACGCAGTAAATCCTTACAAATACTCATGTCAGATTCTGCGAGTAGCGTAGTTAACACACAGCGGGGTTTACTATACATGAGATCTCGGACCCCAAATAACGACCAAGTTCAAATCATTGGGCTGTGTTTGATTTTCGAATTCCGCCAGAACTCTGCAAGAATTATATTTCAGAACTTTTTGATAAAAAAAAAATAAAATAAATAATAATAATATAGACTGCCAGTAAATCATTATGCACCATCCTATGCTCTGATGATGATGATGATGATGATGATGATAAAGACCAATTCAAATGCTTTTCAGAAATGTTCTCTTAACTCGTGCGAGAGGCACATCACACACGGCAATTACAAAAGCATTAGAGCCACATAAAGCTCAAGGCAGTACATCATGCTGCATTAATGGGCTTTTCCATTTTGTTACCATAAATGAAGGGTTTAAAAAAAAAGAAAAACGAAAGCTACAATTAAGAACCCGGTGTAACCTGGCCTGGTGCTGGCTTTAATTCTGTTAAGAAATCCCGAAAACTGCTTGTGATGCTGAGAAACTAGTGCAGGCTTTCATAACCACTAGATTGTAAAATGTTGCCGGCGGTCCTGCTGTGTCTTTAATGATGTTTCGGCTTGTTCAGAACGCAGCAGCATGCGCCCTCCCAGATAAAGAAAGTTAGAGCACATTATCCCAAGATGTAGTGGCAAGCTATTAAGGTTTGCATTGACCACAGGCCTACTGTTAGTCCCAGTTGCAGCTCAGCCAGTGGAAGATGGATTTGTTACATGGCCACTAAACTGTGGAGTAGTGTTAAAGAGGACGTTAGAAACGCCAGCTCAGCTCTGTTTTTTTAATCCAAATTAATATCTTGGCCTGTTCCTGGTCTTGGGATTGACTTTGTGAATTGGCTTTTCATGAGTCATAGTTATTCTCTTAATTTATTGCATTATGTGCATTATTAATTTAATGCGCTTTATCAGCATACAGTTAATTCACACGTTAACACCTCAATGGGCATGACACAGTGCTAATAGTCTCTTCATCACATAAGTTTAGTGGATTTTTGCCCCTGCTATACATTGCTCTTTTTCATTTTTTACGCTCTCTCATGCCCTATGTCCCATTAACTGTTTCCACTTTCTGATTTAACACCTAATGTTAGGGTTCCTGGGTGAGTTGATCAGGAATTATGCTGCACTGATACCATATCATTGAGTCTCACAGTTGTTGAGTGTCGGCCAGTTCTCTCATCTCAACCCGAGTTTACCATTTCTGTCACGACAAAGGCAGAACGTTTTGGGGACGTTATTGTAAACTAAAATCTATAAATGTACATTTGACACATCTTTTCACTCGTGAACAAAAATATACGTATTCCTAAGCATAAACAAAGATATGTTTGAAAAATGAGTTAATACAAAAAGAAGAATTTGGATACCGCTCATACATTACAGTCGTTGGCAGTTACAGCTTTGAGGCATCTAGGGTAAGAAGTGATCAGCATTTTGGTTCCATTTTGGCCCATTCCTCTTTGTACAATCATCTTCAATTATGTCCGGATTCCAAAGTCAGGAAATCAGATACACCATGGAAGTCCTTCTAGAGTTATTTTGTCTGTATGTTTGGGGTCAGTGTCTTGTTGAAACATCTATGTATCTTCTCACCAGATTCAGTTTCTTCACCGATGAGACTTATGTCCACATATATAGCTCGATTCATGTTTCCTTTTATGATGTGAAATGCCTCAGTACCATTTACGGAGACACAGCCTCATACCATCATGCTCCCATCTCCATCTTCTTTGATAAGCATATTTTGCTATCTGTCAGTGTATTAATCATCAGCTAGCTCCTGTACTGGGATGAGTAAAGTAAAAATGCTTTACTCTTTCCCCATCCGGTTTCTTACAGAAAAATATGTCCTGACATGATGGAGTGTTATGTTCTAGTAAAAGGACGCGCTTTGTCATTCCCCATTTCTTCCCCTGTGTGTGTTGCTGTGTGTAACTGGACAATATGATGCATTCAATTCATAATTATACAATGACTATGAAAAGCAGATTTAGAATTAAATCAAATGTAAATATTAAAATTTATATAGGGTGAACCATATGCGAGCTATCATTTATATGCCCCACATTTCACGTGACCAAAAGTAATTGTACAACTTTTTACTATTTTATTCATTTATTCCTTTCCACCACTGTTGAGGCTTGCCAGTCAGTAATACACCCTGTTTATCACAGGTCATTAAACCGACGCATATTCATTCATACCTAGGACAAACTTAGTGTGGCCAGTCCATCTACAAGCATGTTTTTGAGAGGTGGGCGCAAACTGGTGTACATGGGGGGAAAACCACACAAAAACAGGGATATCGTCCAAAACTACGTGCGGACGATTATTGGATGTGAACATTTAAGATTTCTTCCAGCTGCTGCTTTCGGCGGTCAAATGATCACTGTTGTACAAGTGATCCGAGGCCAGTGTTAGCCATGAAATTCTAGACAACCAAGGGGCATTACTTGGAGTTCATTGAAACAATTTAAAGCAACATTTCACCACTGTTCTGTAATTGACCCATCCCAAGCTCTGGCATGGTTCATCTGGTGGTACCGCATTGGAGGAAAAACTCTCATAGGAGAGTCCAAGATGCGAGTGCATCAGAGAGGCCTTCATGGTGGCCACATAAAGGACATTAGTACATTGTAAGTTAGATTATAAGCTAGATTGTACCATGCAGAAGTTGCCCATCCTCTATCTGGACACGTTCACTCTACCAATTCCCATTTACTGTGAGCTCTCGGTTGTGGATCCATTGGCTAAAGTGGCGACATTTTGAGGTGCTGGTGTATTGTTTTTTCCCATTTTGCGCTATTGGCTTTTGGTTTTGTTGCTTTACTGGTTTTGGGATTTCCTTAGTTCTGATGGTGAAGCTCAAGCAGTAGCATACTCCAGAAACATCATCTATCACTCGTTCTCTTCTTAGTCATGAATTGATGATGCAGCATTCCAAGAAAATCCCTGAGTAGCTAATTGTACAGCCTCTGCTTCTATGAAATGGGTGACTATGATGGCTTTGAATGCCTTTGGCTTTACTTCCTGCATGATTGTGGTATTGCTGTAAGTACCCTTAAGGCAGACAATAAACATTTTGACATTTTTAGTCATTGTTTCTAGTAGATAGAAGCAAAAAAAAAAGTAAAGACTGTCACTGCCTTGTTAACTACACACTGAGCAGAATGAGTACATTTCTGATTCTTGTGTGTTTGTGTTAACAGAACGAACAGTCTCCAAAAGAGAAGCCTCACTCTCACGGCCCAATTAAGGACTCAACAAGGGACAACACTTCTTCCTTCCACTCTCAGCGTGCCAAAAATGAGGTCTGAGTCTAAGCTGCATTCCCCCAAACCCATCTTACACAGCGTGAACAGACCAGATCTAGACAAGATGGTTATTTTTACCCTTGGAACATTTAGGGGTAGATTTGAAGTGATTTAGCTGTTTGGATAGCCAGAGGGAATTCATTCCACCAGCTCAGTGCCAAGACAGAGAAGAGTCTTGATGCATGTCTAACTTGTACTTTGAGTCATGGTGGTTCCTGTTGAGCCATGTTAGAAGCTCAGAGGCAGCATGATGCAGAGCGAGGTGTGATAAGTGGATTAAGGTAAGTTCGCAGGTCCGTTTTTGGATTTGTGGGCAAGCATCAGTGTTTTAAGTCTGATACAGGAAGTTATAGGGAGTACAGCAATAGGGTCGGGGTGCGAACCTGCGTGACCGAGTCATTTTGGAGATGTGTCGTGAGAAGGACAGTTGGTTGCCTAGGACTACCCCACAGTTGTTCGTAGCAACACATGGAGAGATCTGAGAGATGTTCAGAGAGATCACAAGATCTTGACGTGGGGATGCAGCTCTTGGGTTGAACTGGGATACCAGTTCAGTCTTGCTGGGATTTAGTTTCAGCTGATGGGCTCCCATCCATGACGAGATTTCTCCCTGCAGAGTGTCTGAGGGAGGAATGGAGAGGATGAGTTGACTGTTGTGAGCATAGCAGTGGTATGAAAACCCATGAGAGGATATGACCACACTGAGAGAGCGAGTATAAAGGGAGAATAGATGAGGACCCAGCACCGGGTTTTGTGGGACACCAGTGAAGAGTCTTCATGGAGCAGATGGATCCCCTACATGTAACCTGATATATGACTGTCCCTCTAGGTTTATCCAGGTTTTGGATAAAACCACCAGAGAATAAAATTATTTCCTTACAGTCTTGGATGTCTATGTCTTTTGACTGTCTTCTCCTGAAGTAAACATTACAGAGTCTGGTGCCATGTGTGACTCTGACCCTACTTGGTATTTGACTAGGAGCACTATATAGCATACTTAAAATGGATTCTATTGATGCTAAGCATGTTGAAATTAGTCCACTGCCATAGGTACAAAACCACACTCAATTGGTTACATAGGCTATGCAGTGTCTTCATGTGGCACAGCACATTATGTACCCCAGCACATTCAGCATGTACTCTGTTTGGACATGGTCTAATGTACTGCAATGCAGGATTTTGCAAAAGGTAACAAATAGGCTAGATGAGGGCCCAGTGTCAGTTCGCATACGACAAATGGCAGTTATGAAATATTTCAAATCTGGCAGCCATAAGTAAAGGTCAAAATATTTATAACTTTTAGACATACCTTGTGTAGTGTAGCTCAATCCAACATTTTCTTTTGCTTTGATACATGTGAACACCAGTAATCTGGTGAGCATCAAACAACTTCTGGTCGACCAGAAATCAAGAATTTCAGTCCAACCAGTTGCTGGTGGAAACACAGTTTTACAATGTTCTGCACCAAAATGACATGAAAGGGACAACTATGGCCTTATAATTTTTTTTGCTTGTTTTTTTGTTCAGATTCCAAATGCTATGAAATCCTTGTGGCTGCTTATGTTTGAGCCACTTGCCTTTGTCATGACTAACTTTAAGCCAAAAGCTAACCATATCTGGCCTGGAATCATCTACTATTTCAAATGATTAGCAAATACTAGCAAAGCTTGTGTGTAGGAAGCATTTGAAGAGGTAGTGTTGAGCAAAACATTCATTTACATTCTGCTGCAGGTTGGGATGTACCACGATCCACATATGGAAGACGGAACCTCATCCAAGGAGAACCGGATCATCTACAGTGACTCTATGCCTCGCAGAGTGGGCAGCTTTTACAGAGGTATTCACCAAACTGGAATGAAAATAAAAGTCTAAGTCCTTCACTATGCCAATTACATGATGGTAAATTGGGGTTTGAAAAATATCTGGTAGCTGAGGAATGATGCTACATCAGATCTTTTCTATCCAATTAGAATGTCTTGAACATAAGCAGAGAAATGTAGATTTATTTTTTATATCTAATAGTGCACAGCTGAACCTACCACTTACTACGTATTGTGTGTCTGTGTCTGTGTGTGTGTGTGTGTGTGTGTGTGTGTGTGTGTGTGTGTGTGTGTGTGTGTTCATGTGTACCCTAGTCCCTTCTCCACGACCAGACAATTCCTTCCATGACAGTGCGGCTCAGAGCAGAGTTCCACCAGTATCAGCAGACAGCGCTGCCATGGCTAACCACTCTAAACGCCAGACGAACTATGACCCCTGGTGAGTTCTCACAGTTAACATGACTGTATCAGCAGTTATTAGTATCACAGCTCAGTGTAGAGTAAATATCTTTTCACGCCACTGAAATTATTGCACTATTTTAGGTCATTTTCACACTTGAGTTTTTTTTTCCATAATCAATTGTAGATGGGGGGACATTATAAAATTTGGGGCATTTTGCAAAATAGTAATATTTAAAATCTTGCCTTAAAATGTCTTGATTCTGATTTGTAGGAATAACTCCGAGGCGATGATTATGAACCCACCGGAGATTCCCAAACAGAAGGAAAAACAGGGTTTCTTTAGAGCAATAAAGAAGAAAAAGAAGAAGTCACAACCAGTGAGCCTCACATTTTCCTTTAACACTCGACTGGATTCTTTCTGATCCGTTAAACCATTTAAATTATGCGGTTTTATTGTGTAATTTAAATGGGAATCGTAGCAGAAAATAATATGTGTATACATAAAAGAATATGTTATCATGGGTGGACAAATGATAAATCAGTAGGTAGCCCAGAAAATAAGTAAAAGCTTTGGTTTAAATCTCACTCGCGAAAAACTAATTGATATTTAAACTGATAAAAACTGAAAAGTCAATATGTCATTGGCAAACATTTGAGATGTATTTCCCTCTCCTTGTATCACAAGTATAAGATAATATTGAACCAGGCCAGAGTGTTTAATTTTCTCTCGAGATGCCTAACCGTGTGGTGAGTTTGTGTTGTGCTACAGGACAGTTACATGATGGCTTTGTGCTGCACTTTATTTTACTTGGTTTCTGATTCTAAAATGATCTATCATTCATACACACTAATTAGTCTGACTAGGAAATATTGTTGTACCACCAAGCCTGTTCTTCGGCTGATGAGTGTAATGCAGCAGGCAGCGGGCTTTGGAAGCTCACTCTATAGTTACGTCATTGAGGTGCGTCACACCACAAAGCATGTTAGTGTAGCTTACATACCAATAAAAACGTTTGATTTGCAATAGAAAGTAGGGTTTATTTTCTTTCCTCCAGTTGTTGGCACTATAAGTAAAAAGCTAATAGCCCAGACACAAGATCTGCTTGTCTAGTACAGCCACCTACTGATTTGTCCAGCCCTGTGTTTTCCAAGAAAAATCATGATACCGATAATAAATAAAAAAACTTAGTGGGAACTGATTGGCCTGACACCTAATGCTAACTTTTCCCTACTTTCAGTATTATTACAGAAATTTGGGAAACTTCCTATAATGGCTGCAAGGAGGATTGCTTTAAGTGTCTTTGTGTGTGCTATCTCTATGGGTTGCTTGGTATGTGTTTGTCTCTTAGTCATTTTACATAGCTACAAGTGTGTGTGTTTGTGTGTAAGAAATACATGCTAAATGATTAGTCCACGTTTCCAAACATCCTAACTTTCTAAATTATTCTTCCCTTCTTAACTCCTTTTGCTGTTTTCCTATATTCCAATTTGTACAAAATGAATTAAATCAGTGGTAAACAGCTTGATGACACATATGCATGTGCAACAATATGGAGTCCTGCTAGTTAGATAGCCTGCTACAAGCTACACCAATCTCTGTCTTATTCTTCAGCATTTATAAGGTGAAAGCTAATACTAGCCTTTTTAGAAAGCTCCATTATATGATGCTAATTCTGGCCTGTGATATTCTGTTAGCCTTACTGGAAAACTACAATATGTAATGCTAATACACTCTGTGATATTTTATTAACCTGAATAGAACGCTATATATAAAGCTAATGCTAGCCTATGATATCCTATGTCTATTAGCCTTAATAGAAGGCCACATTATCTAAAGCTAATGCTAGCCTGTTATTTACAATTAGCCTTATTAGCAAGCTACATTGTGCAATTCTAATACTATCAGTGATCTTCTGTTAGCCTCACGAGAATGCTATATTTAAAAAATAATGCTAACATAAGATATTCTTTATCTATTCTAATGAGTTAATTTAGATTGTCAGATTGTCATAAGCAGACCCAAGCAGTGTGTCTGTGACAGAAATCTGCGTCTCTCGTCCAAAAAATGTGCTCCGTGTGCAAACTCTAAACCATGGGTCCGTATGTTCATCTCATCTGCTGCTTTCAACAACAAAAAACATGACTGTCTCTTCCTGCAATGAGCCGCTGGCCTTTTTCTGCGTCTTATATTCCAGACGGAGGGCTGCGAGGGAAGGAACCCAAGCATCAAGAAAAGCCTTTTCCCTCTCTTTAACTCAAAGAATAGCTTAAAGCATAACTCCTCTGTGCTTCCTGTCCTTGCTCAGCCCATGGTACAGCACTCATGCAACCGTCCCACTCCACATTGTGCATTGTTGACATCACACCGTAGTCTCCACTGCATGTGTCTATAAATGTAGCCATCACTTCATTTTGTTTTTAGCTACTCGGTAGTATTCGTTCAATGTGACACAATGAGCACTGGGCCCAGATTCATGTACACTTTAAACAAGCAGATCTCAGAGCACCTGCGAAGATATTTAGACAAGCTTCAGAATCCTTAGGGTTTGGAAATCGCATGGTTCTGAATACATTCGGTTCTGAATATCGGTGGCTCTGAATTCAAGTTCTGGTAAAACCCTTACTAAGCATGCATTCGGAGTTTATGGATCTGGTCCCAGCTTTTTCAATATGTACAACATCATTAACATTCCTGCTAGTGTAGCTTCATAAGCATGTCTTCAGATGCATGGAACTTCAACAGTGCCTGCTTACACTGGATGCACAGGAATCTCCAGAAGCAGGAGAGTGCAGGAGAATGGAACACAATGTGGTTTAACCCCCCAAAAAACACAAATCTTTACACTTAGTTAGGAGAGACAGGGGCTGGGTCTGTCCTAATAGTCCAGCTAGTTAAACATTCTGCAAATTAATGTACGCTCAATGTCCACTTTAATAGGAACACCTGTACTCCTGCTCGTTTGTGCAGTTATCCAGTCAGCCAATCAGTTTCACACGCGACAGTCTCTAGAGTTCCCACAGAATGGTGCGAAAAACAAAAAACATGGATTACTGAGATCACACTTTTTCTTTATTCTGATGTTTCATGTGAAACTTAACTGAAGTTCTTGACCTGTATTTGCATTATTTGTGCACAGCACTGCTGCCACGTGATTGGTTGATTAGATAACTGTATGAACATGCGGTTGTACAGGTGTTCCTAATAAATTGGACAGTGAGTGTTTGTGTATTATTATTTCATATATATATAGGCAGATTGCAAACGGAATTGATGGACACTCCCAGCCTGCTGGTCTCGTGCACGTTATTTGTGTTTTTCGGTTTCCCTGTCCTCGATTTTCTTGATTGGCACTGTGGTTTTGGTGCTTTTTGCACAATGTTTGTTTTCTCTGCATGGTTGCCAGGTTGCAGTTGAAGGCCAGCAGGACCAGCTGGTGCTTCAGAGACCAGTCAAATCCTCATCCCACCACAGCAGCCGTCACCGGAACCGGGACAGAGAACGAGACAGAGACAGGGACCGGGACAGAGATAGGAACAGAGAGCGAGGGCGTGATCGCGAACGAGAGAGAGAAAACACCTGGCCTATAGAGAAACATACAAATGTGCAACCTCAGGCAAGAAACTGTTTGTTTTTTTCTTGAACCAAAGATTCAAATAGAATTATGATGGTGTTAAGTATTTGATAGCATATCCTTATAGATCTGAACCTCTGCGATGAAATTCTTATGTCATTGTTCTGGATCCTTACAGATCTGAATTCTTAGGGTTCTGAGTCATGGTTTGGAATCTTTATCATTCAGAATGCTTATACTTCAGAATTTCTCTGCTCTGAATTTATATAGTTATAAATGCATGTGAAATCTTATAGAACTGTAAATGTTGCATATAATTGTTTATAGCGCTAAATACACTTACAGTTCAGAACCCATATAGCTCTGGATCATTGTATTTCTGAACCTATATACTTCTGAATTTGTATAGTTCTGAATTCTTATGGTGTACAAGTTTAATTTCTTTTTTGAGTTGAGTTTTCTGAAATCAGCACATACAGGGTCAAAAATTACGCATTTTGCACATTTGATATTTGGTTAAATGTCCCTTAGCAAGTTTCACCTTGACCAGACACTTTTGGTGGCCATCAACAAGCTTCTTGGCAGAATTCTGGATGGATATTTGACCACTCTTCTAGGTAGAATTGGTAGAGTTCAGTTAAATTTGTGTTTCCTGGCACTGACCCGACTTTTACGCACAGTCCACATATTTTCAGTAGGATTGAAGTCAGGACTTGATTTAAACTTAAGGTTATCCTGCTTTATCCATTCCACAACCAGCTCTGTTGTGTGTTTGGGGTTATTGTCCTGTTGGAACACCCAACTGTGTCCAAGGTTCAACTGTCTAGCTGATGGTTTGAGGTTCTGCTGAAGAATTCTGAGGTTCTTAATAATTCCATCCACTTTGGGCAATGCTCCAGGTTCACTGGCAGCAAAACAGCCCCAGAGCATGATACTACCACCACCATGCTGAACAGCTGCTACAGTGTTCCTCTGTAGCTCTGCTCATTGTGGCCAAACAACTCAATCTTCGTCTCATCTGACCATAAAACTTGTTTCCAGAAGGCTTTTTCTTTGTCCATGTGATCAGCTACAAATTTTAGTGGAGCAGGAAAGTGTTGATTTTGGAGCCGGGGCTTTTTTCTTGGGCAGCAGCCTCTCAGTCCATGGTGATATAAAACTCACTTAACTGTAGACAGTGTTCCAGCAGCTCCCAGTTCATGGCAGGCCTGTGCCTGCATGGTTCCTGTGTTGTTCCTGACCATCTGAACCACTTTCCTCTCAGCTGAGGGTGACAGTTTGGGTCTTCTTTCAGACCTTGGCAAAGTTGCCACACTTCCCATTATTTTGTACAAACAAACCCATTTTATGTTGTGCACAGAGAAGCTACCAGCTGTAGTCAATCATGATCACTAACAGGAAGTTAAGAGGCCTTGGCAAGTTAAAAGATATTTTGGAACTTTCAACACCACTGAATTAATAATCCATGTATATTTTTGACCCTGTATGTATAATTTTAACCCTTTGTTGATTTCAGAAAACCTCAAATAAATTAAAGCTCGTGCACCCAATTCATGTTCTTTTTTTTATTACAGATGTATTTATTCTTCCCCAGAAAAGGGACATTTCAAAGAAATGATTGAAAGCCCAATATTGGCATGAAATTCATGTACATGATGACTGTATGTAAACATCTGACCACAACTGTAGTTCTGGATCGTTATAATCCTGAACACTTATACTTATAATCTTATAATTCTTATAATTGACTCTTTATACTTCAAAATTCATATAGTTCTGAATTCTTATACTTATGAATCCATGTAGTCATGAATTCCTGTAGCTCTAAGACTTTTTAGCTCTCATTCTTTATAGTTCTGAATTCTTATAGTTCTAAATCATGGTTTTGAGGTTTTGGGGTTCTAAATTTCCAAGTTTCTAATTTCTCATCACTGAATGTTTGTTCTCCTGAATCTATATATTTTTTCACTTTGAATAATTAAAGTTTTTATCTGAATCCCTTCTGAATGTTATTTTTCAGAGGCATTTATAATTGTCATGACTAATACCATGAGCCATGATATTTAATTCTTACACACCTAAATTAATTCTTATGTTTCCGATTCATCATTTTAGTTCATTTTCCATTTCACTTGTGTATTATTGGAACCCCGCAAGACAAATAAGCAAAATGTTTGTACAGAAGGAAAAAAAAATCAGCAATCGGAGAAACTACTTACCGTTTCTGTAACTTTTGGGTTAAAAGCAGGAATAAATTTACACATGGGCATTACGGCCGCTATTTTCATTTGTCTTGGAAACAAATTTCAACCGTACATGTAAGCATTTATTAAAACATCTTTTGAACCAGTAAAACCATGGAAACCAGAAATAAATGAAAGTCCACTGCTGATGAATTCTGAGGATTTTCTGATGGTTTTGAATTCTTAAAGTTACATTTTTTTTTGTGGTTCCAAAGTATGGTTTTCATTTCCTGTGGTTCTGTGCATATTGTTATGAACTCTTATAATACTGTGGTCTTATGTTTCTGCCGGGCCTTGGATATCATAACTCACAGATGTGCACCATCATCACAGCTCCTCTGTTTGTTTTTACTTTCAGAACCAACCTCTTAGGTCTCTACGTAAGTTTCTGCACCTTTCCTCTCCCGCCTCGTCATCTACAGTTCCTAGCCAGCCTCCTCCTCCTCCTCCTCCAGATCGCTCCTCTGAAGTGCGCTTCCAGCCACTTCCCAACCCGGCACCCAAAGCACCTCCCCCCAACATGCCTGAAGCACGGGCCATTCCAGTGGGCAGCATCACTCCTAATACCAAGAGCCGTAAGCCCCACAACTACCCTCTGCCGGGGCAGATAGAGTCCACCTGGCATGCCTCGGCTCCCTACCCTGACCAAATGGCTACTAAAGCTGGGCAAAATGGCATCGGGTTCGCCAGGGCTGCCCGTCCTCGGATGCCAAACCTTAATGACCTGAAAGAAACCGCTTTGTAGGGGCAGACATGTCTTCTTTGTCTCTTTTGACTATTTGGGGGTAACTGCAAAACCAATATCACTTCCACACTTAATGACACCTCTGGCCAGAAGGTGGCGCTAGTCATGTCTTGAGTTTGTTTTTTAAAAATCATCCACATCCTTTGATAGAATTTGTATTACTGTTAATGGGTTCAGTTTTCAGTTATTAACATTGATGATGTATTTAAGTATTTGTATAAGGAAATTTATCAGATGGGGTAAATTAACCGTGGAATAGTAAGAGCTTTAGTTTATACACCAGAGAATGTATAAATATTTATTGTGTAATAATTCTATATTTCATGGAGATTATTTAATTAATTATGAGTGTCTTAATATTTAATATTTACATTGTACAGAGTGCATTTTATTGTTGTAACAAATGGTACATTATTATTATTATTATTATTATTATTATTATTATTATTATTGAACAGTTTGTTCTGTTATGAATCCTCTACTGCCTGGACACTCGGGCATCTCAGCTTGTAAAAATTTTGCAAGATCTACCTGATCTAACTGCCCATTAACACAGAAGCTACACTGTCAGAGGCTAATTCTCATCACATAATGTCCAGCTATACAATGGCAAGGTTTTTTTGCTTGTTTTTTTCTTTTGTGTTTTTCCATTTTTTTTTTTATCTCTTCTCTTTGTGACACCATTTCAGATGTCACCATAAACCGAAATCTGAACTGTAAGCCAAACCCTGTCTGAATGGCTGAAAAGATGGACAGCATGCCACAGTAGAAGCAGTCAGTGCGTACTGCAGCAGGGTTTGTGTTCCAAAGCTGTTTTTAACATTCCCTCATTGATCTGCCTTTGTCATTTCCCCTTTGGGAGAATCAGCACCTGCTCAAGCTGTTTCTGAGTGTACGTATGAGCAATAAGTTCTATATGAAGTAGTCTCGCCAGCCAGACGAAGGAGTCTGACATGTTTCGTCAATAAACCTGGCCAAAATAAGCCTACTTTCACAGAACGAAGCCATTTGCTGTAGCCTTGCAAGACTCTTGTTTACTCATCACTAACTGCATCAATCAAATCTCTCTTTTAGACATTTTTTAAATACAAGATTGCGTATCTTTTTTTTTTTTTTTTTTTTCAATCTGGTGACTACAAGCTGATTTGTCTATGTTCGAAAGTATGTACGTATGAACAAAAGTGCAGAAAGCCAATCAGATTGCAGCCTTCAAGATTCTGAAGCTCCTGGCCAGAAAAGTGCACAAAAGGTATCAGTCCGTGGGCTATAGGTTGGAGGTTGTGTTTACAGCGACGCCGAGTTCTGGATCGGTGTATAAGGTGTATATTAAATTTCTATAACTTCATCTTACACAGGGAATTGAGTGGTGGATGTGCCACATGATAATGTAAGTGATGAGAGGAACTTGTTTAGTGGATGTTCCATAACATTTAAAGGGGAAAAAAGTATGATGTTGAAATGCTGGCAAATTGCTGTGCTGTCAGAGGAATTAAATACTTTGGAACGTTCTGTTATAGGAAATAATCAGCTTTCCATCAGGCCGCATCACACCACCATGTCGTTGATTATTCCTCGCATAATATTTTATTTGTAGTGTGTAACTTTTCCACTGTACATGTGGGATGGGGATTATTTATGTTACTTTACACTTAGATAGTTAGCAATCTCATTTTTATGATATAAGTCAATGGAACTTGACTGTGCAACTCGCCAAGGAAAACTTCATTATATTTGTTGCAAAGAGTACGTGTGTTCATGCTCAGCAATCCACGACCCATTACACCTTCTCCTTAAGCTGCAAGTGACAGAGGTGGCATGAGAGGAAGTCAATGAGGGTGTGCTAACAGTAATGGGATATTTTCCAGATATAGACTTTATAGTAGATTTCAGACGTAATAAAATGGGGATGTGAATTCTTTCGGCAGAAGCACAGCTACACCTAGCTACTAGAGATTTACAACATTTACGTACCACTCAAAGCAAATATAATATTGAATTCATTTCAGTTTACTGTATACGGTTCCGAGATCCTATATCATATATACAGTGTATATAAAACTGAGAATATTAAAGAGAAGAATGAATGAGTGATTCTATCATTGTGAATAAGGAACGATATCAAAATTAAAGATCCATATTTTACTCCTTTTGATGTATTTATTGATGATAATCAAAGGCTATATTCAACATACAGAGGTTTATTAACAGATCCAAAAAAAACAAACAAATAGAAAGAGATATTTAACTGAGAGTTTAAACGCTTTATCATGCTTATTATTGTGTTATTTATATTCAGATTATTTTTCCTTTTTTAAGTATTGTTTACCAATTGTGCACTTTAAAGCCTAAGTGTTTTGTGCCCATATTAGTGTCTTATATATGGGAGCAAAAAACATCTTATTTTTTGGTGAAAACCTTTATCATGACCACTTTCTAGAGAACTGAACAGAATGTGGATTTGTTTTATGACAAATTGTGTGTATTTGGGCAACTTTACCATCATGTGCAACATTAAAACCTACAGTGAAGATTTTTCACATTTATATCACTTGCTTTTGTTTTCCTTTTTTTTAATGACTTCATTCATCATCGTTTATATTGTTATTCAGGCGACATCTTGAGATTGTCTTCACGTCATGACATTATTTTAAAGATATAGAAAAAGTGGTCACTGATATAGAGAGCTATTATCGAAAAACAGAATCTGTTCAAAGACGTCTAACCCCAAGTTTGAAATTGAAACTAGGCTTGTTATCGGTCCTCTTGGCTCAAATCGAATGCATCTGATTCCTTACAAGGCATGGATTTCGACGAAGGTCAAATGAAGGTCATTTCTCCTCACATATTATCCTGTCATGTCATATCATTTTTCTTTTGTGCTTATTATATTAACTATTTATTTACTTGAAAATTTCTCTGTTTGTACTCAGACTGGTTGTACATCTGTCTGTTACAGTAGATCATCCCACCTTGGCATAGTGCCAGCTAACAGAGTGTGCCAACGCGATGTCAAGTCATTTTTGCATTAGACCATGTTTGGCCCCAACAGTTGGCGGATTGGCATCGTCCCTGAGTGCAGGTTTACAAGCGGCGTGACCTAAATTAAAGCAGATTCGGTACTGCAGGACGTCTGCTGGAGGCACCATGTGCTTTAGTGCTCTAAAAACCCACCTTGGGTGCGTTGGAGCAGAAAACACTGTAAACCGTGCACTGCTGTTGTCCATCATAAATGGATTTCATGCCCAGAAACCGCACAGAAGCTAAAAAGCTGCTCGTATCATCAGTGTCATTTCTACGAGCATCTGATACATAAATCATAGTTATATCTACACTCGATATCAGAACAGGATTATTAACACCACAGAATCTTTAATAGAATAAACAAGGTTATTTTCGTTCCTGTTACCATTTATTTACAATCTCACTCTTCCACACACGAAAAGAGATTCTGTGTCTATGAAAAGCTCCTATAAAATCTAAAATGAAGTCCTCTGCCACTGGGATGACCATTGCTAAGTAGTGAGAAGGACATGACCGTTGAAAGGGCATCTCATCCCGCACACTAATAACAGTGAATGTGAAGCGTTCATTCATTGTTAGCACAAAGGATAGTTTTTATAATGTTGATCATGTTGAAAAACTTCATTAATCTCAGCGTACAAGGACAATTATGCAGCGTTTTCTGTTCAAATACATCTGCCATGACAAAAACTGTAAAATCTCTCAGAAAGTGAATTTGCCTTTGCGAATGTTGTTTTGTTGGACCTAACACTGGAGACCAGCTTTCCATTCAAATCAAATATATCCAGTTAAATGTTATAATGATATCACAAATGAATTATATTTAGAATAAGCCAGATGTGACAGTGCTGAGGACAACATTATTCTTAATAATATTCATTTTATACTTGATGGCCATTATCTCTCTGATTATGAACTGTATCATTTTATTTTTTTTTACTTTGTGGTTGGGATTTTGCATCCTTTGTGCCAACTTTTGTGTAAACACAAATGTTTACAAACCATCAGCAAAGATAAGAGTCCAGCAACTTTTATACATTTCACATTTGAAAGTTCTGTTCTTGCATTTCTTTTCCATGTTGAAAGTATTTTGGAAAGACACAGAGATTTAGTCGTGTGTGAATATTAAGTCAAAGGTCAGAGGATGCATGTGTGTTTATAAGATGCTGGTGTGGCATCCAAAAATAGTGTGGGATTGTGTGTGTGTGTGTCTCTCAGGGGTTGAACTCAGATATTAGCATTCTGCCAAATTAATGTGTCTGTGTATTTTTTCTTCCATTACACAATGATTCTGGACACAAAACGTCCGACCTCTCAGATACAGGAAGGAAAGGCTGTGGATTTGATTTGGGCACGCCATTCGTCACCCACCTCAAACCGTTATCTCACTTTCATAACTCTCAAAATGTGACATGACTTGTATTCATTACCTCTGACTGTGGTTGTTTCAAGTACTGGCATGTCTGACACAAAAAGCATTTATATTGTATATTTCCCTGTAATTACTGACAAATAAAATCATGTCCTAACAACTGACTTGTGTTTAAGGCTTGCAAGTTTTGTTCTTATGGCGTATATAAGAGGTCTACTTACCCCTGTAAAAACAGCAGGGTTAAAGGATTAAAGGATTAATTATGGGGGAACTTTTTCATGTTTACTTTTTTCACAAATAAAGTGGAAACAATCAGAAACATTTTGGCAGAAACATTAGTAAAACGCTCCTAAACTAATCCTTTTTTGAAGCAGCTTCTTATTTTATTACAGCACTCAGTCTTATTTGGTACAGCTTGGCACATGCTGACAATTTTTTCCAACTCTTCCATGTAAAAGTGCTAGAAATCCATCATAATGCGAGGGCATCGCCTGTGCACAAGCTTGCTTCAAGTCTCTCCATTCTCAATTGGATTCAGGTCTGGGCTCTGTCTCAGCCATTCCTATAGTGTTGATCTTCTTTTGGAGAAGGCATTCCTTTGTTGATTTGGATGTTTGTTTTGGGTCACAGTCATGCAGAAAGGTGAAATTCTTCTTGATTTGAAGCTCGCTAGTAGACGCCTGAAAGTTTTTGCTCAGTAATCAACTGCTATGATTCCCTCCATCTCGATTAAAGCCCTAGTTCTAGCTGAAGAAAAGCAGCCCTAAATCATGATGCTGCCATCACCATGCTTCACCACGGGTAAGGTATTATTTTGAAGTATGCTTGAAAGTTCAACATTGGCCTCATCAAGCCATAAGATATTTTGCCACATGATTTCAGTCATTATATGTATGTTTTGGCTTCTGTCAAGACACCCTACTCCATAGACCAGACATGAAAAATACAAGGGATTGTTGTCACGTGTATGCGGCACCAGGTACTTGCCAGGAATTCCTGCAGTTCGTAGTGTCGTATTTTCTCCATTTGTTGATGATTGTCTTCACAGTGTTCCATGGTACACGCTTTGGAAGTTCTTTTGTACCCCTCTTTTCGTGCTTTGTAAGCTCTACCTAGACTATAGAGCAATCATTGCCCTAAAATGTACTGTAATTATCTACTCTAATTATCTATGTACTCTAAATTATATTTTTTTTCGCCACTTTTAACAATAGACATAAACGTCACAAAGCATCTAGACCCCAGGAAATGAGAGTAACAAGGAGAACAAAGTAGGTTTACAAATGGTCTTCTTTCTAAAACAACTAACTTCCTGTTACATGACCTCAATTCTTTTATGCTCACACCTATGCCAAGCATGAGAAAGAGTTTTTGGTATGTTCATGATTTTTTTTAAATAAATAATGTATTAATTTTGGTAAAGATCCAACACAAATTACACATTTTAAAATATGCCTTACAAGTAGCAAAAGGATCAGGCTTTGATATCAATACTTAAAAACAAGCTGCCATAGTCATACTTATATGGTCCGTGCGGCGTAAAATTGTTGGCCGAGGCTGGGTCGAGTTAATTGCATGCACTGGAGCGTTAATTGGGTCACAGGGGGTGACGGGCCTGAACTGAACTTCAGGGGGTTTATAACTTAGCTTTTTCTCTCCTGTTGGTAGAAGATGGGAGCGGACCATGGCATGAACGGCTATATAAGCAGGTCTTAAGGAACTGTGGGAGGAGCCCAGTGGAGATAAAGAGTATTAGACAAGGCCATTAGGACTCACCGGATTACAGTAATCCAGTGGATTCACCATCAGGATTTTGCACCACTCCAACGCAAGGCAAGATGGAATACGGAGCTGTGATTATTTTCTTCCTCACCCTGTTACTGATCAATGAAGGTAGATGACTATTTGGCTTAAAAAACGTTTGTTATATTTGCTATATAACTGGTTATATGCTGTTAATATATAATATTTCTATAACATGTATAATTTGGTATAGCCTGTTTTAACCAAAAATCATCATTTGTCATGTAATATTGATAATTTCTTGCTTTTATATTGCTTCCAGTTCCTATAAGATCTGATGCCCAGCAGGTGGGTTAAAGTTCTTTATTATTGTTTTCCAATTCAATATCTATTTTATCTATTTTCCAATTCAATATATGCAAACATGACAAATGACACGTTCTAGTGCATTGAGCTTCTCTTTTGATCGGTCATCAGGGGATCGAAGACAATGAAAGCTGGACAACAAAAGCTTGCACATGTGACGGTGATGCGGACGAGTCCACCACTGACACGACTTCCATCTTATCTGGCTCAAGCTGGATCCAAGAGATGCACTGCATGCCTGGTGAGAGGGGAATAAAAGACTGTGAGGAAAAATTATGAGGGCTCATGCTTTAGGTGAATAGATTTACAGAAGGTATATATATATATATATATATATATATATCTCAAGTGTATCATTGGTGCACTGCACATATGATAGGTTTGTGAGGTTCTCACTTTAAATATAAGTAATAAATCATTATAGGGCACAGTATTAGAGGAATGTAATCAACAACAGGGCATTGTGCCTCCAGGCAGTTGATTATGGCCTACCTTAGCAATTTGCCAACAATTGAAGTTTTTAATATATTTCCAAAATGTAAACATTTTAAATAACATCCAACAAAACCTTCCTGTGCTGATGCTGAGAAGTGACATGTGGAATGCCAGGTCACTGCCATTGTTCCTTTGAAAAAAGAAATGTATTTGAAAGGAAACACTCGGCACAGGTGGTACACTAGAAGGTAATTAATCATTTGCTCGCAGCCTCACCTGCACTGTGTGAAGCATCAATGCCTCCCACTGCTACACAGCCAGAAGACAGAAATGCTCCATTTTGATTCCCCAGTACAGGGAGAGGGAGAGGGAGAGGGAGAGGGAGAGGGAGAGGGAGAGGGAGAGAGGGAGAGAGGGAGAGATGGAGAGAGAGAGAGAGAGAGAGAGAGAGAGAGAGAGAGAGAGAGAGAGAGAGAGGAACATTTGGCAGACACCAGTTGGAGTAGTACAAATAGGAATACGATGCCAAGATTACGCAGTGTAGAATATGACATGTCCTTCTGGACGCACAGTAGCTGAAAGAGTCAAAATGTTCTAATGTAATTAATAAAAATAACAGAATAGATATGATTATTCAAGGATCCATCAGTGGCTCCTGGATGATTCCACGATAGGGGTTGCCATTTGTGTCCCATTGATCTTACAAATATGTATACAAATGTATACCGAGGAAAAAGGAATTTGAAACACAGGTAACAAACTATGTGCACGTATCAAATAAATAGATTAAAGGATTTAGAAAGAACCTTTTACAGCATTTTTTCTGTCCTAGTATACTATATGCACACTTTATCTGTATATATAATCATTAAATTACATTAAAACTCATATTTAAAATGTGTAAAAAAACATTCCTACTACTATTATTATTAATAATAATAATAGTAGTAGTAGTAGTAGTAATTACTCCAGGTGGATTGTCCTTAGTTGGGTGAGCTGTAATGGCCTGGTGTCCAAGACACAGTATACTTTCATATTTCATAACAGTAATGTATAATCATAAGATATGATCATGATAACGGTCATACAGAAGGGATGACTTAAAAAAATCACAATGTAATGAAATAATACATTTCAAGATATTTTTAAAAGCCAGGCGCTTAGTTGCCATCTGTCAAGCTTAAGCCTCAACTTTCACATTTGATCTTTATCAAAACAGAGCATTATAGCAGAGCTTTAAGGATTAAAGAGCCATGAGATCAGGACAGCAACTGTCCAGACATGAGGTCGGTGTTGTGTGACAGGATTAGTGATGCACTTTTTTTGCCATGTAGAGATTAACAAAGCTCTATTAAGCATTCATCAGATAGGCCATGAACTTCAGCTGGATCGTTTCATGGCAGAAAAAAGGACACATATTGTGAGATTGTGTGCTGTCGGAGTCTTACAGTGAACTAATCGCTTTTCTGTATTACATGGCATTAGACTGGGTCGCTCTATAAAGTAGGCTTTATCTACACCTTAGCCCTTTAAAGATCATTTTGTCATTGACTTTTATTTTATTTGTTAAAATCAAAATTGTTCTATACAATAATTGTATAGATTAAATAGCCCTTTCTGACTCCTCCCGAGGTGTTTTCTGTGAAATGCCGTGAAATTTGTATAGGTGTTTATAAAACTACAAGTTTATCATGCATTTATTTAGCAAGCGTTACCTATGGAAAAAAAGTCCACTTTCACCTTTACATGAGCTCCTTTGTGTATTATTGGACAGTTTGTCTGAGAAATTATAGAACTGTACACATGTCACAAAATGTCACACACATTTTTCTTACTTTAGTAATAAAAGTAATAAAAGCAGATTTAGTCCAGGTGTGTATTGTCAGTAATCTGGTGAATGTGAAGATGAGATGAGAAGATGCTTGGGTGTTGTAGTTCTCAGCAGCCATGTTTGTGTTCTGCGAGCTGTAGTTTGATGACGATTCCTGCATTGATCTGACAACATACTACATTTGTACTGCTGAATGTATCTGTTTATGGTTTTTAATATGGATGTTGAACACTCTGATGCTATATACTAATAAAGGTTTATTTCCCAGAATGCCCATATCACAGACCCTTGGGCTTTGAGGCTGGATCAATCACTGCTGACCAAATCAGTTGCTCTAATCAAGATCAGTATACAGGTTGGTTCTCCTCATGGATTCCCAACAAGGCCAGACTTAACAACCAGGGATTTGGGTGAGTGTAACCTTATTCTTCTAAAATGAACATTTTATTGAAATTTTATGGAAATTTTACCATATTCTTTGTATCACAGTGGTATAAAGCTGTGATGTTTTAAGCTTCATATCCATGTCATTCTATTTAAATGAAACCTCTTACACCACAATACTGTTGAATTGTTGAATCTGTTCAGACAAAAGGTGTTGAATAATCTTCTATAACAGCTTCGACAGAAGTTCTAGAATCACAGGTCTATACTAATGCACTGATTGTAATATGTTATGGTTTCTATAGTAATAGCTCAATTCACAGGGTCTTGTATGGCGGATATGCCATAGAACTATCTTCCACAACATTACAGCAAATATCTAAATCATTAAAAAGTATGACATTATTTATTAATAAGTTTTTTAGAATATTTGGGAAATTGCTGTGGTATAAAAAGCTTTTAATAAGTAGTGAAGAGGACTCTCTTGTTATCGGGGCACCAAATCCCAGAACCACAAGCACCAAGGATCATCAATGCACAGCAGAAATAAACTTAATATACAAACCTGTTCTTCCATTAATATTCAAATGCTCTTGGAAAAGCTAAGTTTTCCATTCTATTTTGGAAAAAGTAACCAGTGATCAAATAGTATTTTAGTAATTATGCAAGATTAAACCAGATTATCCCAGACTAACTGGGATGACTCACCTTGTTCCACAATGACTTCAGGGATTTATCAGATTTTGCTATACCACAATGATGAATTGTTAAATTGCTAAATCTGATTCCATTTTTATAACAGCAGCTCAGACTGTCGTTCCGGCTGTAATTCAAATGATAGTTTAGTATTATAGTTTATTTTTAATACGCTAATTCTAATATAGTTAATTCACGGGGACTTCGGTAGTGGACGACACATAATCTAATACTTATACAAAATCAGTGAAAGGTAAATTTTTCTGTAAGGAGTTATTTATTTATAGAAGAAAACTTCATTATAAACATTTTTCCTTTCTGGGAAAATTATGTGTGTTTTTTTAATGAACATGAGAGAGAAAGAGGAGAGGCTGGTGCATGAATGACTGTATATAGCTGCTATAACATTAATAATATAGGTAACTAACCTGTTTAAGGTGTTCCACAACATTAAATGATTTAAAGCATTAAAAAATGACATGCCATTCTTAATTGATACAAAAAAAAAACTGTAGTTGCTGGAAAATTCCTGTGGTATGAATCGAGTAAAACATTTACGGTACTTAGTGTCAACTTTATGGTAGAAAGAGTAACTTTGCTTTACTGCCTAGTCAATGGTTGTTTACATAAAAAAAACTTTCTGTACTGATCTCTCTCTCTGTAGGTGTGCCTGGTTGTCTAAGTACCAGGACTCCAACCAGTGGCTGCAGATTGACTTGAAGGAGGTGAAAGTGGTGTCTGGCATCATTACGCAAGGTCGCTGTGATGCAGACGAGTGGATCACCAAGTACAGTGTACAGTACCGCACCACTGAGAACCTCAACTGGATCTACTACAAAGATCAGACAGGAAACAACAGGGTGGGTGGTGTTCCGAGCACTAGATCCTGACATATTATATGTAAAATCAAAGTGAGAGATTTTGTGATAGATTAAAATATGACAGGACACGCTATTGGAATATAATCAACCATGGAGTGGTGTAATGACGTTACCAAGGATTTTTTCCTATAACAGCACATCCTGAAGTGTATTATTATTTTATATAACATTTGCCAAATAGCAGCCTCTTTTCTTTTCTCTTGATTGAATTTAATCGGGGCGGCACGGTGGTGCAGTGGTTAGCACTGTCGCCTCACAGCAAGAAGGTTCTGGGTTCGATCCCCGGGTCACCCAGGATGCCTTTCTGTGCGGAGTTTGCTCTCCCCGTGTTCTCCGCGTGCATGTGTGGGTTTCCTCCAGGTGCTCCGGTTTCCTCCCACAGTCCAAAGACATGCAGGCTACTCTAAATTGCCCATAGGTGTGAATGCGAGCGTGTGTGGCTGTTTGTCTGTGTTGGACTGGCGACTTTTTTAATGAACATGAGAGAGAAAGAGGAGAGGCTGGTGCATGAATGACTATATATATATATAGCTGCTATAACATTAATAATATAGGGAACTAACCTGTTTAAGGTGTTCCATAACATTAAATGATTTAAAGCATTAAAAAATGACATGCCATTCTTAATTGATAAAAAAAAAAACCTGTAGTTGCTGGAAAATTGCTGTGGTATAAATAGAGTAATGACATGTGGTGGACTGGCGACCCCGACTGGTGTACCCCGCCTCTCGCCCGAAGATGCTGGGATTGGCTCCAGCTTCCCCGTGACCCAGATGGATAAAGCGGTATAGATAATGGATGGATGGATGAATTTAATCGGACAAAAAAAATGCAGATTTGAATAGAAAGAATAGAAAGTCTGGAAATCGGAAATTTCTCATTGGCAGAAAACTGAAGACTCCTTCCAACAATGTTAAATAATAATGTCTTTACAGAAAACCTTAGCCAAATCAACAATTATACATTTTTTCTTTGTTAAATAATAACATTTTTAAGCTGTTTAAAATTAGATGTACATTATGTGGACTGATGAACGTCCGTATGAACGTGGTGCTAGTATAGAAATAATAACGTGTCTATTGAGCTATGAGAATTTTGTCTCATACTCCATCAAGCAATACTTATGAAACCCTGACCTAAGGAACGTATTAACATGAGCCCAATCGTGTGAGACTGACAACCACTGCTTACTACTGTTCAATTCACAGGTGTTTTATGGTAATTCTGATCGCTCCTCCTCGGTCCAGAACCTGCTCCGTCCTCCCATTGTGACACGTTACATCCGCATCATCCCTCTGGGCTGGCACACGCGTATCGCTATCCGCATGGAGCTTCTGCTCTGCATGAAGAAATGCACCTAATGTGACACGTTGCCCCATTTTTCTTACACTTACACCACCACAAGTGGCAGTCTGGCTGTGTAGTCTGTTTCATGCCATTAGATGTGTGTAAAACAACAGCATTCTTGAGTTTTAGAAACATAGCCTATTACCTTGTGTATTGCTTATTATTCATTAAAAAACAAAGTTTACCTTTGGCAAGGAGTATCATAAGAATACAAGATGTTTCCTAATGTAACAATTTATTACAACCATTTTATCCAAACCTCTGTTTCTTAAAGTAAACTTCACCATGAAACATTAATGATGTTTACTGTATATTGAAATATTTCTGATGTTCTTTGTGATTCTGGTGCTAATTGGTTGGTTGGTGATGTATTCATATGATTCCCGTGTGAAGTTAGCAGTGGTGTGCCGCTCTGCGCGTGTGGAAGGCATGAAGTATTAGCGTGGACATACACTCCATCTCATTTCAAAAAGCATGTGAAGGCAACTTGCTATTAAGTCCCTAATTTGCCAGTGTTAGCTGCCTATATTTAACTTTTTTCTTAGCTAATGCCAGGATACACTGTTCCAGTACTAAATATAATTAGTTAGTATGGATGGATTCCTCAACTCATTTTATAATTTCCTGTTCTCACATGTAGAAATCCAGATCTAGGTGCGTATAATGTTAAGTCTATATATTTAAAAAAATGTAAACTTTTTATGAAACTTAGTTTTCACATGAAAACATGATATTACTTAATTGTAATTAATTGTAATTAATTAATTGTACCTACAGTCCCCTACAAAAGTACAGGAACAGTGACACAGTTTTTGTAATTTTGCCTCTGTAAACCACCACAGTGTATATGATTGTGTGTACAGAGGCAAAATTCGAGGGGTTTAACGAAAATATTGCACTTACCGCTTAGGAATTACATCCATTTTTGCACAGTCTCTCCATTTTCACAGGCTCAACAGTAACCATATATAATTATAAATATAAGGATCATTTTCCCCCCACAGCTTGATGGCGTCTTTTCAAATTCACTGCAATGGTGTACAGAGGCAAAATTACAAAAATTGTGTACTTTTTCCAATACTTTTAGAGGGGACTGTAATTACATTTAAAAGTAACTCCTTTTTAGTACATTTCTGACTTCCACTTTTAACCTAGCAAGATTCTAGCACATTATTGATACTTTGACTTTAGTATACACTCACTGTCCACTTTAACAGGAACACCATTACACCCGCTCATTTATGCAGTTAAGGATACCTGTATAAATGAGCACGTGTACAGGTGTTCCTAATAAAGTGACTGAGGAGTGTATATTCTCAGTACTTTTTCCACCCCCGAGATTGTCTCTGTGACAACGTGGAGGGGAAATGATGACATTGGGGAGGACTCTGACTTACAGAGCAGTGCTTTATTATATTAGTATATAAAACTTTTCAGCTTGATTCCACATTAATGAAACATGTCGACAACTTAATATAAAGTCAACACAAGCAGTAGGACTTTTTTGTAGTTCCACTTCCAGGGCTGAGAAATGTGGTTTTCTTTCACTGCAACACACCGAGCAGCACAGGTAACCTGCTTGTTCTCCATGACTCCTCCACTGCATCACAACCATCACTTGACCACGCCCCCTCTGCCACAGTCACGCACCTTACAACCAGGGACTCACAGAATTGGCATTATGTCTGCTTCCAAAACACTGACTCAACAACTCATAGCAGGTATGTTAGAGTAGGGATAAAATAATGTGCAGTGCAGGGAGAGCCATGAGCAGAAGTGAGGGCAAAAACACTGCTGTAAAGATGTTCTTTTGTGTTCCACTGTGCTAAAGCTGTCTTTTTTATTACTATTATTCTTATTTAGTGATGTTTAATTGTGGTCATGTGGTGAACAAAACCCTTGAATAAAGAAAAAAGGAAATTATTTACCATTTACCAATCATTCAATGAAATAATAAAATAAACAGCATGAATTCACTTATACTGGGACTCTGTTGTTGTTGTTTTTTTATTTCCACCTCATCAAAGCTTTCTTAGAATTTTTACAACAAATGACATGATACCTTTCTAAAACCCTTAAGGTGATGGCTATGTACGTACATGGAAGGAAATGTGTTTCCATCATATCATATAGAAGCATGGCTGACCTTATCGTTAATACTGACTGAAAACCATTTTTGTACGGTAGGTTAAGTAATGTGGGACACATATTTTAAGTGGTTCATTTCATTGTTATGTTTTATGACTGTTTTGATGAAATTTTAAATTTAACACACACACACACACACAGGGTGGGAAGGGGAGATATATACACACATACAGATACAGAGTCAGCCAAAAAATGTATACAAGGATGAGAAACATTTATATAAATATTTTAGTACCAAATTTATTCAGACATCACAAGTTTAATACAAGTTACCTTTGGCCTCAACAGTTACAAGAGGTGCTCAAAGAGGTGGCTGTAAGCTTCCAGACATTTATGTGTAGAAATGGTCCTGAAGTGTGTATACATTTTTTTTGGCTGACTCTGAATATATATTAGTTTTTGTACGTCCTTAGTGCCATTTTGCTTTGCAATGTATGTATCATTCTTAGTGTTGGATTCTAAGAGAGCAAGAGATCAGATTAGTGTTAGCCCCATTAGCCTTAACCATGCTGCTATGTTTGGCAACTAGGAACATCCTGAAATGTATTAAATTGTAAAGATATGTAGATGATTTGTGTTACCTTTTCCTTTCAGTAATATGACATGAATACACACAACATTAACATGCAGAATATATAAGGCATAGCTACCTTAGAACCTTATTAAATAAAACTAGCCAACTGAAACGTTGTTTTTCCTACTTCCTGTTTGATAAAGACCACGCCCCCTTGAATAGATCAAGAATGAAGTCTTTTTTTGTTTCTTGTTTTTCAAATCAAACAGTAGCTTAGTAATATATTTTGACTTTCACTTATCAGGTTATTTACAAAATGCTAAGTTATACATAAGTTATACATTTACCCGAATTCATTCTAATGAAAAAAAAAAAAAAAAATACGTTTAATAGGAAACCCGGAAGTTTAGTGCAGGTTTGGGAGGAACAAAGCCACTGATTGGCCATTAGGTCAGGTGAGGCGTAATTAAGGAAACTTGATTAGGGCGCGTGCCTTTTACTTCATTGCCGACGCTTATAAATAATAGCAATACAAACCTACTGCTAACGCACGCGCTACCGCCATGAAAGCAATCCACTTTAAAGGGAAGCCACGCGCCGCTCGTCTGAGAGCGAAAGCTCAACACCGAGCGCATGCGGCCTACATTTATAAGCTGAGCAGAGAGGTAAGTCTGCTCAGGAGAAAGCAGAGTTTTATATATTTCATTTGGTGCATGATGCTTTAGTAAATTGCAGTGTAGGTGCTTGTAGAATTACCGTTTTCTTTCACCCAGATCCGGCCTGTTCACTGCAGATTGGTGAATGAGTCACGACTCGCAGTGTCGTTTCTTTTAAGAAGAGTAGGTCTGGAGGCCGCGCGCCTGTCCGCTTTAAACCGGCGCGGGATCATCACGAGCTGGGAGGTCGGTGCAGCCATGCAGCAGCTCTCACACCGCCGCAATGCCATCCCTATGGCCGGAGCATGACCTGCCTCATTTTAATGATGTCTGTACATTCTTATCTGTACTTTTTACATGTGTGTGTATATAAAAATAAATGTTTTTTTATCTTTAGCTGCTGGTGCTTTTGTATCAGGCTTTGCTGGTGTATGAGCAGGCCGAAAGAAGAGAAATTCCAAGTGTAGAGAATTCATACAGCAAAAAAGAGCAGTAATGTGTTGCATGGTGTACCTAGGTGAGCTATTCAATTACAATTACAATTACTATGCAATTATGCTTTACACATAGGCATACACTCAATTATTTCTTGAAATGACTACAATTTTAAGTTGCAATATAGGTCTTAATAAAACTATTTGTCTTGCGCAGATTGAGTGTTTAGAATGAGGTGAGCTTTGGTCCCCCTATGGTGGAAAATATATTGCTCTCAGTGCAGAACCGTACCACTGTGCACATGCGTGCCTTTTCAGAGGACAGGTTCGTTCTCGTTGAAGTTCGATACAGGTCACTTGTAACCATGAATGTGAACCGTCACGATAGGCAAATCCAATCTGGGCAAAAAAACTGGAATTGAGCAATGAGACTTGCGGTGTGAAGGTAGCCTATTAGTGCTTGTTCCAGTTCCCATTTTTGACTACTAGGCTAAAGACCATTATAACTATATGGAGCTAAACGGGGCAGGTAGCATCTTTCCCCCACAGTTGCACACTGTCTAAAAAAGGATGACTGAATCAGTGAGAGAATAAGAATAAATGCAACTGCTGTCCTTTTTAGCCCTTCATAATAAGCTCTTATGGGCTCAAAGCTGTGGTATTAGCATGTTAGCCGGGTGCACAGTGAAGGTGCGTCAAGAAAATGACTGCCAGCATGGCCATGTAAACAAAACACTCATGCCGGACCGTACAGCAGTTCTCAGCCCTGTAATGTTGTTCCAGGGTTTCTTTCAGCATGTTCCACATATTAACCAACTTATTCGTATTATTAGTAAGAAAAATAAATCAACTATTACACCTTTTTAAAGGGGTTCAGAAGACTCGAGTAAAACCGAGCGAGTCTGTAGAGTACAAAGTAGAATGAAAATGTAGTCGTAGCTCCGCACACTCGGGGTGTGTGTGTGTGTGTGTGTGTGTGTTAATAAACAGATGCCGAGCTGCTTCTGCATGTTTCTCACATTTAATCCTCGGTGCTGCACAGGCGCGCGCAAGGACGGCAAGGACGCGCGCTTCTCTGTCAGCTGCGCGCACGAGTTGCCGCGTTTCCGTTTTCGTTCACAGCTATAGCGAGTACGTCACACCGGAGACGGTATGTATCGATTTTCAACCTACTTCCGATTCATTCTGTCCGTCGTCGCATTATATCATAAAGGAATGTCAAGCTAATTCAAAACCAGCTCGTGTTGAGCGGAACTGAAGTGCACTAGCATGGAACCGTTCCTGTTGTAGTTGGAGCAGAATCCCGAACGGAGTCTTACAGGATATATAGTGCACTTGAAAGGGTCTACACACTGTGGGTTCGGTACGGTCAAAAAACAAACCGTGTACAAAAAATAAACACCTCAGTGCTCCGGATGTGGCGTCATGTTTTGACATGCTGTTTAGTGGTTTGGATGTCGAGATTATTTAATTTATGATGTAGTGTACTTGCGTAGGGAACATGGAGTAATTTGAAATGCAGCCTGCAGTTCTCCACACCACTGCATCTCCAAAGCGTAAAAGAGATATTAAGTGTTTTTATGCTTCAACTTGTGTCTGTCCGTAGATTTGGACTGTTTTAGTAGTTCGCTGGAGTGATGGATATTTCATTGCTTTGCTTGTTTCATATCCTGGGGATATGGAAAGGCAAATTAAGGCAGTTTGAGGAGAATATAGCCTATATCAAATGTACATCAGCTCTAAATCACTTAAGAACAGCATTACCTTGATTTCTGTTGCTCTCTGAACTGTTTGTCACTTTCAGCCTAGACTGCTTCTGACACAGCTTTACAATTGTCCCGAATTTAATAATAATGAAAAAAAATTGTACGAGACTTCAGTGAATATCTCAGCTTTTTAATAATTTTTCGTTATTATTATTTTTTACTCTGAATGTAGTTTTGCCTCCTAAACATCATGCAACAGTTCTAAACAGTCCCAAATAATGACATATAATTTTGGTCAACATTTTTTTTTTGTTTATGTATAGATTGAATATATTTTTTTAATTCAGATGCAACGTTTTATCCTCTTACTCATGGTATTCTTACGCATGGACAGTTTAATTTTTAATGTAAATGATGATTGTTTTTTTTTTTTACTTTAAGAACTGGCCATCGTCATTAAGTAAACAAACTAAGTAGACATATACAAACTTAATATTGATTTATATTGATTTTATATCCTTTATTTAATACTCGTGTTTTAGTGACGTTTGACAAAGTCATCATTATGGTCTTTTTCCTGGAGTACATCACGTGCCTACTGGTCAATTGGAGTCAGTCCTGTAGCCACGCCCCCTCAGCAAACTGCTACTCCAGCTTGGCAGAATGTTCTGGATCAAGCCACAATCCTCAGACCTGGGGCAGCATTATGCAATTACAGAATATGTTTTGTTCAGTTTAATTTCACCTAAAATTGATGTTACCCAGTTTGTTTGTCTTTGCGTACTTTTGATTACAGTAGATGTGTTATCCGTCAACAGTCAGTGAGGCGTACATATAAAAAGCTGGCCACTAGGGTTGTCAGGTTTCATTCCAGCCCAACTACATTTCAAAAACCACACAAAAAACCAGGAAACTAGCCCAAAAAGGGGGGAATTGAAAAAAGACACCTTTTCTTGTTTTTTTTTCTCAGAGGAAAAGGGTCACTGAGATGCTCATGCATTTCTACTGTACTCCATAATCTCCTTTTCCCTTATTAAAACCTTTTCATTATACAGTGGGGCAAAAAAGTATTTAGTCAGCCACCAATTGTGCAAGTTTTCCCACTTAAAAAGATGAGAGAGGCCTGTAATTTTCATCAAAGGTATACCTCAACTATGAGAGACAAAATGAGAAAA
>JAQQZR010000023.1:30178509-30201205 GCA_030068235.1 Notoglanidium macrostoma
CTACATGATGCAGTAAAACCAAAACTATATTTGTGCAACCCAGTAGGTACCTGTCACAATCAGCAAAAACTTTTCAGGAAGCAAGACTTTAAAAAAAAAAAGTTTTGTGCAGTGTCATTATGACATTAGCCACAATCCCAGTGTTGATCATGATATTTTTGAACATGTTTGCTAACACTGTGAGATTTAGGCAAACACATTCTGACCTAGGTCAAGACTTGGTCTTAGTCCAGTGGGAGATGCCTGATGAAAATCTACTAGGAGCCAACCAGGGGGCATCTAAACCACTTCAATCATTAGTATTACTTGTCTAGCCTCACCTGGACATCTTGTGGTGAAGAAGCCTGTGTACTTTAGTGAACCTCAGGGCGATATATCCAGGAACTGAATGATCCCAAAAGGGCCAGACTAAATAAAAAAGCAATTTTTCCTGTTTCAACATTCTTTAAGTCGATAGCTGGACACGGATATATTTTTCAATAACTTTGCAATTGTGACCATTTGTTGCAAGTAATAAACTCAGAAAGACTTTGTCAGACTTTAAGTTATGAATAAGTTTCTAATGTGTTTCCAACTTACAGGTGGCACCAAACTTAGCAGAAACACTGTACAGGTACCGAACAGACCTTGAGATCATCTTTAACATCATCGACAAGGACCATTCAGGCACGTTTTACCTTTATAATGCCAATGATAGGCTGAGAAATTGCTAAAAACACTAACAAATTTTTGAAGCAATGCATTGTTCAAAATTCAAAGGTCTCAGACTGAATACTGGCCTGTTGGCAGCATTGATTTCCTAATAAGTCTGTAACTGCCACAAATGTATTTGTTGCATTGCCTCCCAAATGGGTAATTTTACCCCTTGAAAATAAGGATATTTTGTTGCCTTTCTTCCTGACTGCCATCTGTTTGCCTCACGTGACCTGCCATTGTAATTCATCCGCAACCTATGACTCAAATTTTCACTTTTCCTTTATTTTATTTTTTTAAATATATGCTTTTTTCATACCTTAGTATCAAGTGGCTGTCATAATTTCCATTAACTTGAATTCAACAATTTTTTTATTTTTTTTTTTGGTTTACTCCTTGTTCATGCTATACCTGTATATATTATTGATCACATTTAGGGGGTTAATTTTTTGTGTTGTTCATAAGTTTTGAACATCACTTTTTGCAGGTCAGATTTCCATCGAGGAGTTCCGCCAGACATGGAAACTGTTCAGTTCTCACTTGGGTGTGGATGTGGACGACCGAGCCATTGATGACATGGCACGCAGCATCGACTTCAACAAGGATGGCAGCATCGACTTCAACGAGTTCCTTGAGGCCTTCCGGGTTGTACATAAGCTGGATGTGAAGGATCAACAGCAAGGCTGACACACACATTCACATAAGACAAGACACTATAACACAATCAATAGCGCAGATATAGTGATGGATATGAAATGAAATGTATCTGCATTCCCATTCATTTGAATTTTACAGCAGTGGATCAGAATTGCACTTCATTACAATTCAAAACAGAAACTGACAAACATGGTCTTATACATGCATATTGGGTAAGCATTAATATGCTTAATAGGTGTAGGTTTGCTTATTAAAGTTTGAATTTATTCTCTTTGTATATGCAGTATAATTTAGTTGAGAATACAGATACAAGTCCGTAAGGACAGCACTGGGCTGTTACTGTGTTTGATTATGATGAAATGATGAAGAATGATGAATAGTGGTTATTGATGGAGGAATTATACCGATAAATCAGTACAATTATATAGATGCTGCTTTCATTTGATATGATGTAATTCAGTGATGTTAGATGTGTCTAAGTCACTTTTGGACTTTTGATCAGTATCGATGAAAGAACGGCCTGTAGAGTGGACGGTTTCCTCTCATGTGTTGGCACTGGCTGTAACCATATGTCATTTCAGAGGTCATGGCATTTTGGTGTATAGGTAAAAACTACTTAATAAAAACAGTTTTATTTAGATTTTTAAATTGTAGGGTTTATTTTAACCTTGTTTTACTCATTCAGAGGCAGCTTGGCAGTGAGAGAGTAGCACCATATTAAGTGCATTTTATTAAATAAATTGTGTAGATAAGCGAAAGTAGTACTAAAGAAACCAAAGTCAATAGTGGTGATTTTTGGCATATTTCAACCATAAGGCTTCATCAAAATATCCCTAAGAAAATTAAGAATACTTATTCTAGCATATGTCCAAACAAAGATCAGAGTACAAATTTTCCAGAAAAACAGGTCATTTTACATGTAATAATGATATCACACATCTGTCTATTTACAATGGACATAAAACTTCTATACACACCTGTTGGAATTGCATGTTTCTGTGATGTACTTTTAAGTTTTATTCAACTTACATAGGCGGTCAATGTTTCATATTGACTGCAAAGTTTTGCTAATTATCCATCCATCCATCCATCCATCCACCCACCCATTATCTATACCACTTATCCATCAGGATCATGGTGAAGCTGGAACCAATAACAGTTGACTGCGGGCAAGAGGCAGGGTACACTCTGGGCAGGTCTCCAGGGCTAACACAGAGACGAACAACCATTCACACTCAAATTCACACCTTTGGGCAATTAAGACTAGCCAGTTGACCTAATCTGCATGTCTTTGAACTGTGGGAGAAAACCAGAGCATTCGGAGGAACCCTGTAAGTTGGGTCACACACCCACACAGGCAGGTTCAAACCCGGAACCTTCTTGCTGTGAGGCTCAGCGCTAACCACTGCACCACCATGCCAACTTTGCAAATTATGTACAGTCGATATAAAAAGTTTACACAGCTCTGATAAAATTTCAGGTTTTTTGATGTAAAAAAAAAAAAATCTTTTTCCACCTTTGATGTGATGTAGCAACCAACAGAAGTTGGTTGCGCAAGTGTGAAAACCCCTAAACTAATACTTTGCTTAAGCACTTTTTGCCTATAATACAGCACTAAGTCTTTTTGTGTAAGAGTATTCTAACATGATTTGATTTGCAGCTAATGATTCATTTCACTCTTCCTTGCAAAAATGCTACAGATCACATGTCTTATGTACTTTATTTGGTGGTAATCAGAATCATTTCACTGATGACACATCTGTGATTAGTGTTGAACATGAGTTTGAATAAGTGTTAGTAATGAGCACAGTCACATTCCTCGTTGTAAAAAGGTGTGCAGTGTTTGGGTTATGCAAAATTATTATGGTGGCATTGATACAAATTCTAAAATTTAGGTTCTTAACAATATTCCCGAATTCCAGGAATTCACCCAGGTGGCTTTTTAAGGTTCTCAAATAGAGAACTGCTCCTAATTGGAAAGTTTCCAGAAAAACAGGACATTTTGGACAAAGGTTTTTGTGCAAGCAAAGTACTTGAAATCCTAAAGTATTACTGAGGTACATTGCAGTTACCTGGTGGATTATAAACTGTACTGACTATTGACTATGAATGTTACGTATGTATGGCAAGGTTGTTATGCGCTTTTTCTTAATGAGGGTGTACAGAGCCACAGTTTGACCCGTTTTAACTGCTTGGGTGTCCAGGAGACAACGTTTGAGTGAAATTCAATTCTCATTCCACAACAGCTTAAATGGACACCATTTAAGAAGTCTTAAAGTGTCCTAAAGGACTCCCCCCACCCGGTCATGTTTATCCGTGCATAATACAGTGCAAATAGCTCCTGTTTAGACCTACTTACAAACATTTGGGAGTAGTAAAGGGATTTAAATTCTTTTTCCAGCATGTTCTGGTTTGACCATCAGGACAGTCCTTTGAGAATCCATGCTGTTCTCCATCAGACCATTATTAAAATAAAACCTCAGATCCTAATTGGAGGTCAAGTTTACCTTACATAACTAGCTTTTAAGTCACCTGTACTGGTGTTTTGTTTTGTTTTTTTTAACCTTTGTGTATTGTTTAGTCAATGGAAACCAAAGTGGCTGTAAGATATTAGGTGCATTTCATTAAATAAAATATTAAAAGAAAAGTTAAAAGCAAGAACAGATAGTGATTTTATGAACATACATTCTACACTGCTTTCTTTCTGTAGCAAGAGGTGTGTCTATGAAGTCTGAACCTGGTGTGTTACTCTGTCTTTTGCCCTCCCCTATGCTTTCATTCCATCCCTGCTAGCTAAACAGCATTCCTCCTGTTAGTCTGAAACCTAGGAATACTGGAGAGCCTTACTGGATATCTATGGAAGCTCTTGGAGCTACACTGCTGCCTGCACTGCTTACTCTGAATTGGGCTTTGGCTCCAGGTATCAGGGGCTTGATGAAATATGGGCCAAAAGACACTATAGCCAGATGTTATCTGCTTGCTTTGGTGAAGTAGAAAAAAACTGTTCATAGTATTATTTCAACATGTAGTACATCAGAGATTGGACTTCTTTTACAAGGCTTGGAGGGTTAAATATGTTTCAAATACACTTTTCTTGGTTTGCATGATCGCTCCATTTTGACATCGAATGTACTGAAAATGCTTTGGAAATGGATTTCTCTTCTAATTATTTGTTAATTAACATGGTTGTATTTTTAGCCTTTAGAATGTGTATGTGTGTTTTGCAACATACTTGAATCTTTTCAGGTGTTACTGCCAGCGAGTGCAGTGCCTTCAGGCATCTTGAGAATGGCCGCACGTTTTTCCGTTACGGTGGACTGTACGTGACTTTCAGCTGTAACCCAGGCTTCAGGTTGCATGGCCACCGCACCAGCAGCTGTGTGTCGGGCCAGTGGGCGAGACATCCACCACTGTGCGTCGGTCAGTCATTACAGTGAATATTATATATTGTCTATGCAGACAATATTTTAAGCACACAAAAATATAAACATAAGCACAAACAAATATAAACTGTATGAGTTCATGCATTTGAGTTCAAGATTCCAGTGGAAAATGTAGTACAGTAATAGAACTTTGGGACGAGTGCAGTGTTGTGTGAACAGAACTGTAACTGTACAGTGTGTATCTACTGCACTTTATTTTATTGTCCAGTTTAAGGATGACTCAAGCCCAGTGATGGCTAATCATGATATTAAGTTAGAGGCTAAAATCTAATATACATCTGTATCTTGACAGTAAAACTATTATGGCTGAGCAATGTAAATTTTATATATATATATATATATATATATATATATATACATTTTCATTGATGGCATAATAATAATGTGGGGTTTTATCTCACACACACACACACAAGGTAGATATAATAAAGATATAATAATTTATTGTTAATAACTAATTAATATTTTCAATTAGGTAATGTATTTTTAATAATTAATGAGTGTTTCAAGTCTATGTGTTAACAAACCATCTAACATGAATGCCGTAAATGAATTTTATATTGGCATTTTATCTCTGAAATGCTAGCTCTTTTATACAGGCACTTCTACTCCAGCCATACTACATATGGGTCTTTGTTTAAATTAGTTTGTAAAGTGATATTATGTATTTAAATGCAAAGTTTGTCAGGGATATAGCAAGTTTTGTCTGAGGGATTCTCTACAGAATGGCTTGTAGTTGTGATGAGGTGTGCTTTGTTGCTGGCTTCACTGCTGGATGCTCTATCCATGCCATTGATGTGCATTTGTCTGTTTAGTTTGTTAGCCATCTGACTAGATTTCTCTTGTGCCTGCACACCCTAGCTCCAGGATGCCCTAGTCCTGGCAAGCTCCTGCATGGCACCACATTGATGTCTCCTGATGCTTCACTGGTCCAATTCACCTGCAACACTGGGTTCAGGCTCTATGGCTCACCACTGCTCTACTGCAAAGGCAAGAGCTGGAATGGCAGCACACCTGTTTGTAAAGGTGAGTGAGCTTAAAAAGAGTGGATGTAGTCAAGGCAATGCAAGCAATTAAATCGGGTACATGCCGTGTCCGTATTTCTAATACGCTGTTTATCCACCGAGTGATGAATTGTCTAATAGCTTCTACTCAACCATTGTTAGATGGATGCATTAACTTTGGGTCATTCTTCATGTTAATAGTACTGCTAGGAAATGCACAAGGCTGACTCCCAATAAAGAGTCACAGCAAGTTTCAAGTAATTTTTTCAATTAACACCATTATTTCTGGTTTCAGAATTGGACATCATGAACTTTTTCCAGCAGAAGCAAACATCACTGTACAAACCTGGTACAGAGGTCAACCAAGACATGACCTATCTGAAAAACCATTTCATTGCCATCACTGCTGCCAAAGTGTCCATTCTAAAATTCCCCCTGCTTGGGACTCCTCAGCCCAAACCCCAGTTGATTGGAGAGTCATCTGAGGAGTCACAGAAACATCCAAGCCCTCCAAAAAAGCTGTGGTTTGATCAGATCACTACACAAGCTACAGCAAAGGCTGTAGGACACGAAGACACAATTACAAAATGGAATAACATGGGGGGACCAACAACATTTGCAGATCCACTCAACCAACCACTACTACCAGCTACATTACTGACGTCTCCAACAGTCTCACCCACCACTCTGCTTCCTGCTACGTTATCAAAACCCACTCAGTCATCCATCTTGGTCACTTCAACTATAAATGATCAGCAAGAAGTGTCATCCAATTTCCTAGATCAGATGCTTTCATCTACACCCAAAGAAGAAGATAAGAGAGAAATCTATTTGACTTCAACAGCACAGATGCATCATGGAATTCCAGTCACACCTTTCCAAAACCTTGGCGTATCAAGGGGAACTAACTTGGCAACAGTTGATTCAAGTTCAGTCGAAACACACACGAACAGTATTCAGAATGGTGCCTCTCGAGATGCGACTACAGTGCCCCCAGAAATCCTTAAGAATAGTGAATTATCTAATAACTTTAGGATTCCATTTGAAGCTTCTCCCAATGAAGATATCTCAGAGTCTTTACGGATAACAGAGGAAGTGAGTACTGCTGTCTCTTCAACCAGCTCTCTTGATCTCCCAGTATCTAAAAATGAGCCACTTACCTCAAAATCTTTCCAGACAACTTTTATGGCTGCTTCCCCACCATTCATTCCCTCTGGGATCCACCATGGAGAATTTTTCCCCTGGAGTACTTCAGCTGGGGCTGATGAACATTTTCTGCCCCGGATGGAAATGCCGACAGCACATATCCCTGCCATACTCTCGACTGCAGTTATTCCTACCAGAGATCTTCACCCAATGCATCTGGCAAAAGGCAGCATAGTGGTAGATAAGGAACTTCTGGAGCCTCGTAGACTTTCGGTTGGTCAGATAGATGGGGAATTATATGATGTTTCAGGATCAGGCAAAATTGGGCCTGCCAGCTCTAGTCTTTTGACTCTTAAAAACAGAAAGCCAATGATCAGTAATCATGATCGGCAAAATGCAACAGCTAAGCAAAGCATGGTGACACTGGCACCTACAGCAAAACACAATGTCACTGTCACCACTTCATCAATATCAGATTTTCCAGTATTCCATGCCAGTAAACGAAGACCTGTTTGTCCTTACCCTGCCATACCTGCTCATGGAACTTTCTATTTCCATACGATACCCAACCCTGCTGCATTCCAATACAAACATTACATTCAATATGCCTGCTACGCTGGTTACACGATGGCCAACGGGGATGTGTACAGCTTCTGTGTACAGGATGGGCAGTGGAGTGGTGTCACACCTATGTGCATCGGTAAGCCACTAGATTTTCAGAACTTACTTTGCTTAATACACAAGCGAAAATGACTCTGACAGGCTTGATGAAAAACCATATTCTTGTCATTCATATTTCATTCACAGCTGTGTTTTACATTACAGTATTGTGGGAATTCCTCACATACATTCTTATCAACCATTTTGAAAAGGTTGAAAGGTCTTGAAAAAGCCTCTTCCAAGATAAAATGTGAAGCAAGCATCACGAAATGTTTCAATTTTAACTTAGAATGAACATAAGACTAATCAACTCATCAATGGTGATGCTGCAATTAACTTTAAAACCATTTACACCACAGCATTACTGAATTCTCAAATAAGACTATTCAGATTTTTTTTTGATGAATATCCTTTAACTCCAGCTCTGACCGCATTAATCGCTTTTAATACTCGCACTGGTACATTAGCATTTGCATAGTAACAGCTAATATACTTGCATGATGGACACTCCAAGACTAATGTCTTAATCTACAAGCACATGACTTGTGTGACTATTGATCTTTATTATTCGATCAATGATTAAAAAAATTCGCTCAGTAAGTGTACAGAATAATAAAGCAGTGTGTCATATTACACAATTTAAGGATGTACAAGTCCTTAAAATGCACTCATATGGATGACCTGGTGACCTGGCAAGATTTCGATTATGGAATTGAGAACGCACAGCACAAAAGCTCATGCTCATCAACAGAAAACCTCTTTACAGCTCAAAAGTGCTCTAATCGACTAGTCTGTGCAACCCTTAATGCACACAAATACATCAATACTTGCATCTCCATTAAACTTGGTTTGAATCAGTTGCACTGCTGGGCTGATGCTTACAGTAAACATGTGTGAAAGCCATTCAGAATCTACATTCACTCTGACTCCTGACTGTACATCAGACCAACCTGGGATTAGGCTGTGAATACCCTGGGCTATTAGTGCTCTGTTTACCTCATTATCTTTCTCCTGAAGCACGTCTTGTGTACATCTGCTTATTACTTTGTGCTATTTGACCTAAAAGGATTGCAGACTATTAAACATGTTCTCTGCACTACAGATATGTATACCCAGTACACTGTTTTTAGACAATTTATAGCAAGGAAACATGAACTGGTTCTGTTTTTGAAGTACCTGTATCCTCATAGGGTAAATAAATTAGCCTGGATATAGAGCAAAGCATGACCGGATCTGCCTACTTGGTGGAAATAAATCATTTCAGGAAGCATTTCTCTATCGCTACCTCTATCTTTTCTTTGCGTTTCCATTTTAGTTTAAGAATGAGGACACTGAGAGAGACTTTTTAAGATAAAAATGAAATATAATCCAAAAGCCTTTATTTTGGAGCAGGTGTATTCTAGATATTACTTGCATTAACCATGTTTATCCTTACCTGCAGGGTTAACTCCATGCTCTCTGAACAACGGTGGCTGCTCTCAAGTGTGCCAGGTGAATGCACACAGTCAGGCCGAGTGTCACTGCGAGACTGGTTTCCGGCTGCTGGGGGACCAAAGGACATGTCGAGGTAAGAGATACATGCCTCATTTTATTCCAGAGTAGACTTTACTCTAAAGATGTGAAACAATAACTTACCAGTTATGTGGTGGGAAAGTCCAGGACCATTAAATAATTATGAAAAAAAACCAAACTAGAAATGTATGATTTATAAATAAAAAAGAAAGATGTTCAATATGAGTATATTTTAATAAGAGTCCTGCGATGAGCAATTCTCATATGCAAATCTACAGAATTCAGGTGAGACTTGGGCATGAACTGATTTAAAAAAAGTACAGAGCTTTAGGTTATCCATGTAGGAGCATCCACAACCGCAGAAAGTAATCTCATAAAGGTTTTCCTTCATTTTTTTTTTCCCATTAGTTTCTCAGGTGCCAGGATTCTGGCACTAGCGTAACGTTTGTCTTTAGTATATCTTTATGTACATGCATCTGTTAGCACAGCAGTCAGGACATCTGGATTTAGTGCTAAATGCCTTTTAATTTCATGTTCTGTTGTCTTTGAGAGTTTCCCCAAGGCTGTGAATTCTTGTCCCACAGCAGTGTGTTATTGTAATGAGGGCGAGCCACAGCAGGTACGGGACATTCTTTACTGCAGTCGCGCTTAGCTGTTTTTAACTACACACTTAAACCTCATGTTTAACTTTTTTTTCAACATTTCTCAGTTTCAAATATGAATGGTAAAAAAATATATAATTCTTTTTTTTTTTTTATTTTTTTTTTTTTTTATTCATCTTTATATCATGCTCAGCTTCAGTTTTGATTTGAAAGCAATCTTGTATTAATCTTATTAATTTTATATTAATACTTGTACCACACACATGCATGTAAATATTTGCCTTAATTGTTCTTCACTTGTGTACTGTAATAATTTATTATCTGGTATCAATCGGAAGAGGAAAGCTCCTGAGTCTGGTTCCTCCCAAGGATTTACACTTGCATTACCATGAAATCATAAGGAGGGATGGGTGAGTGGGACACCCCTTGCTGGATTAACAGAACATGAAAGTTAAGCCCTGTTTTTGCTCTAAAAACAGAACAAACTTCCTGTCTTTGGAGGCCACAGGTCTGAAATGTCTCTCATCTTTATTGATAATTTCTTAGGAACTAATGACAATGATTTTCAGTTATTCCGTTGTCCTTTTACTATAGTGTACATACACAGTAATATTGGTCATTTACAGCAAGCAGTGCATCTGTAATAGAACCCAACTCTGTCATTAGGGAGGAACAAAAGCCCAATATAAAGTTTCCTGGGTTTGATGCAAAAAACATCCCCTCTGCTTCTCCATATGGTCTGACATGTACTAGTGCAGAGCAGTACATTACAGCAGCTTGTAAATGATGGAGTAAGACTGGAAGGAAAAGACACCAACAACACCGAAGAGAGGGTGTGTGGTTAGTGCAGAGTTGCCCAATGAATACTTGAAATACTATCATGAGGAACGTATTTATTCATTTAGTTATTACGCAACCATATTTGATTGTTTTTCAGACCTTAGATATATACTTAAGCCCTAATCAGAAGTCATGTAAGGGTTATGCAGGCTGCGTGGAGGCGTGGCTCGTGATTCTGAACTTGAACTTGCAGTATTAAGTTCAGTGTCACTGTCTGACAGTTTGAGCTCACAGTGAATTGAATGGTTCTAGGCTGTAAATATGCACAAAAAAATATAGAATGCCGTTTATGGCCAATGTTAAATGCATAAATATGAATAGGTGTCTTTATTAGATCACTGGAATGTCTACCATATGATATAATAATTCATGTAGCCATGTCAACGTCCCCTCTTTAATCTGCTCCAGACGTGCCGTGTACGCCTGTGTTGCTGTATTTATAAAATGTCCTACATGTTTGTGTGGTCTGTAGATCTGGACGAGTGTGTGGAGGGTCTGCATGCGTGCCAGCAGGTCTGTGAAAACACCTTTGGCTCATACAGGTGCAGCTGCAGCCATGGTTTCCAACTGTCATCCAACAGGATGTCCTGCAGCGGTGAGTTCTTCACTCCAGGACTGCATTCTTCATCCAGTCTGGAGTGTTTGTATGCCAGGAGTCTAAATGACTAGAGGGAGTATTTATACCTGAAAACACTGTGTTAATGGTAAGACAACAAGATGAAATACGGAATTAAACTTCATTGTCAAACAAAATGTGTAGCCAAGGACCATTATATGGTTCCATGCAGACCAAGCGCAGTCACTCTGCTTACATTCAAATTACCGTCTTTCATGCTGATTGATGTTTTTTCTTTGCGATTTATTTTCATAATTCTAAGACACGCACATTTGCTGTTACGTGTAATGCAGGGTAAGAACATTACACTGTCAGAAAGTGTGGCTAAACAGTCAAGCCATGCTTTCATCAGATGTCTATTCCAGATGTGAATGAGTGTGTGCTGCCTGCTGGCATGGCTCGCTGTGTGTTCGGCTGCGTTAACACACCAGGCAGCTTTCATTGTCTCTGTCCGCCGGGATATAGCATGAACATCACAGACGGGCTTTGTGAAGGTCAGAAAGACCCCACTCCCACTCCCACTCCCACCCTTATCACATCTTTCTATCTACATCGAAATTAAATTTGCAATATTACAGGCTGATGTTCAGCATTTTCCTGAGCGATGTGTGTTTGTGCCCTGATCGCGTAGATATAGATGAATGTGTCGAGAATACGGGTCTTGGACCATGTGACAACCTGTGTGTGAATACTCCAGGATCCTTCCATTGTGTCTGTCCAAATGGATATCTGCTAGCTGGGGACGGGACGACCTGCATCTCGGAGTGTCCACCAGGTTACCGCAGAAAACTTCCTGATCCGTTAGTAGGAAATTCAACTTCACTGTCTTGTGTTGGTAAGTGCATCAGCGGTGTACAACACCCCAAAAATAAATCCGTATTCAGCTCCATTCACCTGAATCAGTATATACCCGAACAAGTTTTATCAAGCATTGAATTGGTATGTAGAACAACTGCAGCCAATGCTAGTATTAAAGTAATGAATGTACTCAGACAGAACTATGTTTGAAAATGGAATGACTTTACCAAGATGTGTAAACAGATGTGGAGCATAGATTCAGCCGCACCATTAAAAGGTGTGCATAGAGACCATGATCCCCCAGGAGTGGGCAGTTTTTCTTTCATGCCGGTGGGACAGGAGCTCAAATGTGAGAACACAAATAAAGGCCACATTCATTAACATGCTGGGTGCTTGCATATCACGGCCTAGTCACTGGGTTCTTTCATCTTTAGGAACAGATTTACCATGCTCAGGTTCACAGTGTTTAAATTACTAATTTGCTTACATTAATTGCAACTGATATAAATGTGTATGTATGAATGCAGTTTTAAGAATCATATTAGACTAGTCTGTGTAGTGTTTTCTAATGAATGTGCATATCCATTTCAGATATTAATGAGTGTGAGCGAATGCAACACCACCAGCAGCACAAGTGTGAATGGAAGTGTGTTAACTTGCCAGGCACACACCGTTGCATCTGTCCACGTGGATACACACGGCATCCAAATGGATACCAGTGCAAGGGTTAGTTCATATAACTGAGTGGAGATATGAATGGAAATACTACAACAATTAGCGGAATTTCTGGAATGGCCAAATAAGCTGAATGCATATCTAATTATTTTGTCTGTCTTATGCTTTTCCCACCCAGATATCAATGAATGTGCACTGAGGAATGGGGGCTGCTCCCACATATGCATGAACCACAGAGGGGGCTACAAATGTGCTTGTCCCAAAAATGACCGTATCTCTCCTCACAACAGGAAGAAGTGCCAGGCCATTTAAAATTCCCATAGGATTGTCTCTTCTCATACATCAAGTACTATTTCCACCGTTTACTTATTCATCCACCTTGTCATATAAATGTAAGACGAAATGTATTTATAGTTAGATCTTTGAATTTTGTATAAGAAATTAAAAATAGATTTAATTATTTTATTCTTCTAAACACAACTCCATTGTGTCCTGTAATTTTTGCAAATTGGCAGGAAGTGGATTCTCATTTATGTTCTTAAGCTATTTGAAAAAGTTCAGTAAAGACAAGTATTCACATTTTTTTTTTGGTTGTGGTGCATTTAGCCATCCATGGCATTTATAATCATGAGTTAGTATTTGTGGTGGTGGGGGATTTCAGCTGTGTGGGGTGTTTGTGGTTCTGAGACAATAAGCTGTGGGGGTTATTTGGTTCTGAAGGCATTTACATATGGGGGAATTCAACAATGTAGCTGAGGTGGAATACAACTTCATGAGCATTTAGGTTGAGGGGGGTATTTGTGGTTGAGGGGCATTTAGCTGCATAGCTTATGGGTATGCCTAATATGATCTTTGATTCAAGTTTGTATAGGATTGTGACAGGTTTGCAGTGTGATACCCAAGCACACAATAGACTCGAGGGAATGTTCTGTGGATTTTAATTTTTGTTTCATGTGAAAGACAAAAATGACCCTACTTGGCAGTGAGTCCACTAGGTTTAGTCTGTAATTGCTTTAAATACCTCCGGTGCTAGGTACATTCTACATCCTCATGATGTAGGAAATTTCCACAGGAAAATGAGGGGGCAGCACCTTGTGGCCCTGAGAGAAGTGTAAAAATAAATGGGTCACATCCCTTTTGGAGACAAAAAAACAATGAATTACAAACTCAACTATAGGCTTAGACAAAACAAAGACTGCAATGTTATCCTTTGCTTCCACAGTACATGCTAAACTGGTCAACTTTTCCATGTCATGTCATGTAAAGGAAACTTTCCTAACTATTAAACAAAGTTTTCCTGTAATCTACTTTCCTGTCACTCACATTTTGTTTTTGTTAAAAAGGACAAACCAACATGAAAACCATAGAGTTGTCTATGGGAGAAAAGCAAGCCATAATGAAACTGAGAAAAGAGGCAAAACCGATCAGAGCCGTTGAACATTGGGCATAGCCTATACAACAAGTTGGAACATCGTGAACAATAAAGAAACCACTGGCGTGTTAGCAACCAGACATCAAACAGGTCGGCCAAGGAAAACAACAGCACTTAAGAGAAACATTGTGAAACAAACCAAAAAAAAGTCTGTAACAACAACCTCCACAGGGCAGGGGTGAAGGCATCACAATCCAATTTTCAAAGAAGACTTCAAGAAAAGAAATATAGAGGGCATACCACAAAATGCAAACCATTCATCAGCAGTAAGAATCAGAAGGCCAGATTGGAATTAACGAAGAAATACAGAGATGAGCCACAAAGGTTATGGAACCAAGATTAACTCCCAGAAAGAACTTCAAGGGGAAAAGTGGAAAGTTTTAGACTGGCCAAGTCAATCACCAGACCTTAACCCAACTAAGCATGCATTTCGCCTCACCTTATAGCTGAAGAGGGGAACCCCCCAATCAAACAAGTACTGAGAAGAAGAATGCAACAGTTTAGTGATAACAGTGGGTCACAGGCTTCATGCAATTATTGCATGTAAGGGATATGCAACCAAATATTAAGTGCTATTTACTTTAACTAATATTTATCAATTTGTTCCTATGCTTTTGCTCACAACAAATTGGGTGGTCTTCCACTAAAGGTACCATGTTCCAAGTTGTTCAACACATTCATGTGTAAATATTTAAAAAATTAAAGCTGAAATTATCATCAATCATCTCATATTCGTTTTTATTATCTCAAACCACTGTCAGAGTACAGCACAAACAAAATAATTGGCCTTACTGTTCCAATACTTTCAGTTCCAATACTATACAGAAGGCACTGTACATCTTAGATGTGCCCCAGGCCTATCAACCATTATCTAAAATAAACAGACCATAACAAGTGATAAGCACAATGGCATCCTTCTTTCAGTCGAGCAGCCGCATAGGAACATGGTCCAAACAGAGAGTGTAAAGGTGTCATTTCAGGTAATACTGGAAAAAGAGGAAAGCCAATGGGACTAGAAAACACCATCAATTACTTGAAAGCATGGAGTTTCCTGCAAATGTTCCCAGCTAGGCAGTCCTTACCTTGCAGAACCTAGGACAAATCAGCTTTGAACCCTCTGTCCAACACCTAGGTCTATAATATAATAGGCAAAGACAAATGATATAAGAGAAGGAATTGCTGCGATCTTAAAAGTTTGAGGATGCCCAAGACCCAAAATGGATTCATGCATGATCTGTCCTGTTGCACACTGATTCTCTGTGTGGTTCTCCTTGAGCCTGGCTCATCTCAAGGACTTCACAGCCAATTGTTATTTTCAAATACTAAACTCACATTATATATATATATATATATACACACTGTAGCACCCAGGACTGAGTGAAATCAAATCCTTTAATTTTCTTAGACACCAAATTGGACTAGATTGGGTTTGAAGTAGGATCACTTTTGGGAGATTATCGGTCTCTTGCATTGTTAATCTTACTTGTTTTATTGAAGTGCCATGATAGTGCAGTGGGTTATTTGGTATGTTTTCCATTTGTCTATTTGAACCCCTTCAGAGTTACCATGTGACCTCAAAGGGCCTTTGGCACCAAATTGAACTATAGGGTCAAGAGCAACACAAGGACCTTGTCTCCCAGTAAAATTGTCCAAGTAGTTGTTGAGCAGTTCTTGCCATTCCTGGACCAGCAGGAAAATATTTTGCTTTCTGGTGCAAGATGTACAGATTTTTTGTTTTTGTGTTCCTTAATCATGTCCAACACACCCCATAGCTTCTTCTGGGACACCTGCTGATCTACTGGAGTCGACTCCAACTATTCATTGCCACCTGTTACATAACGTAACAACATCTGTTACAGTTGGTCATACAAACCAGCTTTTAAACATTTTGTTAACATATTCTGCCAACTTGACATTACATTGTCTGTTGGGATTCAGTGCTTCAAATATGTCTTTGGAGAGAGTGTCCACTTAGAACCCACTTCTTGATGCTGCATTGCATATTCCACTAGCCACTGTAGGGCATGGTACTCCGGTGCTGAACAGGCTAGTGGCTCAACAAGCCAAGCCATGACAAGCCATGCCAGTTCTTTCAAATTGGATCATGGTAAGAGGGAGAGGCCACAACATCGCATTTGTAGCCGATGGATCTACCAGTGCAACGGTCATGGAATAATGAACACCAACACCAAATATCAAATTAACAGGTTATAGGGTTTTATCTGCTCCAGTTGATGGTAACAGTTTCTCTGGTTTTAGTGTCCCTAGTCATTCTCTATAGCTTAAAAAGTGAGACATACCCAAGAGGACATGTTGACTCTTGCTTTTTGACTTGTTTGGTTGAAAGTGTTGGTGTGCCCTTGGTTTCAGACTGAGGAGAGACTTGGTGTTGCCCCTGCATTGCCGCAATGGACTTTGGGATGTTGCTCCATGTCCAATGTGCATATTTGAGCAAATTCCCAAATTTGTGCACGTGTGACATTGGTAGTGTCTGCCTCGAGAACATGGGATTTTTCTGATGACAACTTTAACATTAAGTTTAAGAACATTAACTTTCAGCTTTGCACCTCACGGCATGGGGAGGGAATGAAAATACATTTTGGGTAAATGAGGCTCAGGACCTAAAATCCTGGTTCCTGGTGCAAATCTGTAATAAAGTGTGTATCTGTGTGCTACAAAGTTTATTATATGTTCTCGATCATTATATATAATACTTAGTCTAGTGGTTGATCTATTATATAAGAGTTGGTAACTCCTGACCGTCTCTTAGGTTTTTGGCAGGTCAGAGTATAAAAAGAGACAAAAATCCAAAAAAAAAATCTTTTCAGAACACTTTTAATATATAACAACATATTTACAAATATTTAACATTTGACACTATGTAGTTAAGAGATGTTCCTACAGGTGTCTCTATTTAACAAATTCTCGACATAAATATAATTTCAACATGACTCCCCCTTGCCCATAACTACAGTAAGAATAAAGTAGCTCGACAGGCTACCAAGTCAGCTGCAAAGTGTTGTCTTTTTTTCTCAACTTTAAAATACAAAAATACCATTGTCCCAACACAATATTAATAGCAAATCTATAGCTTAAGATTCATCACAACACACACGGAAGCTCGCATGTCTGCTTGATGGACATTCATTAGGACGAAAATGTGTTGGTCCTGGAAGCCAAATCCCTTATACATTGTTGAATGCAATCGTTAAAACAGGACAGATGGAGTAAGAGCAAGACATAAAAACAGTAGTTGGTCACATCATTTCTCCAGTTTCTTTAAGGACAAGGGAGATAAACAACAAAAGGGAATGCAGTGTTTATTCCACAATTTGAAGTTTAGCACATTTGAGTATATCCACAATGGATGAGCGAGTAATGATGAGTGAATGAGGGGCAACGGTATGTATAGTACTTGTACGTTAGTTACTCAGGTAAACAAGGACTGTACCTAGTTCGCTTTCATCTTGGCCATATATTTGGGACTCAGCTACAGAATCAGGTCCAGAGCAATTTAAAGGGGCAAGGCTTATAGCTCCTAAAAAAAGCTAAAGGTACTGTAAACCTTGTATGTGGCTCAGTTAAAGGTACCATTGGTACTCTTCATTGCCAATGGAGATGAAGATGCTGTTGAAGGCCAGGGGTTAAAACCTCAGCAGAACCAAGCTGCTGCTGTTTTACCCTTGAGGTGCCCTTAACACTATCCTCTCCAGGGGCTCCATATCGTGGCTAACCCCAGCTTCCTAACCTAACAAGCTGGGATATGCAAGTATGTATCTGTCCTGTAACATGTATGTGACAAATAATAACTTCCTTAATTCTTCTTCTTAATAATAGCCAGCTGCAGAGATTTTATCTCTGGAAGGTGCAGAGGTCAGACCTATAGGATCTTTAACACTGTAAGTCAGGTATTGTTGCAGGGCATACAGCACATTTATCTCTGGTACAAGGACAAGGGCTATAGCATCACTGCATTAGCCAGTTACAGGGGGCTGGTCTATAGCACCTTTACCTTAGGTAGTCTGTGATTGGGCCAGGGTCTGCAGCATCATTTCATTAGCTGGTCTAGAGCACCTATATCTTAGGTACTCCATTACAGGGACAGGGTTTATAGCACTGCTTCATTAGCCACGTAGAAGTTCTCGGCCTTTAGTACCTTGGCTAATGTAGTTTAAGGGCTCAGACTGTGTTAGTTACTTGATGCTGATATTGGGCTTCAATAGAACATTTAGTTAGGTAGACGGTTGCGGCCCACAGCATCTTTGCCCCACTCTAATAAGGTTGAGGGGCTGGCCCTATAGCACCTTTACATCTTGTAGCCAGGTGGAGGCACAGGGCCTACAGCATTTACTTTAGTTATCCAGCGAGAAATTTTAATGAGACATCAGTAGTCTGCTAAAAATAAACAGCATGATGAAATGTGGTACAAGCACACAAGAGCCTCAAACGATTTCTGTTGACATGCAGTAGGTAACAAAATTCACATGGGGTAAAATATATTATAGATTTAAGTGACATCATTGTTTGACCCATATCCTTTGAAAATCGAAATTTCATGCCAAAGCAGTCAGCCTGATCAGGTGTGTCACAGGTAAATGTTACAGCAATGTCTTGCTAGCACGGAATAGTTTCACATTGTTTTTCATATTATTTCGCACACTGTATACAGTAGTTAAACCCTTAGCTGCTGGCCTAAACCTTAATATATGAATTTAACAGAGACTCAAGACCTAAATGGAAAGAGTGCATGTGAAAGTGTTTAAAGCATGAGAACAATGAACAGAAGCGGAAAACTCGGATTTCACAGCGCAGAGTACCAGGGATTTAGAAAGACCACGTACCATGAAATGTAATGGTGAACTGCGGGGAGGACGCGGGTTTCTTTAACCCATTAAAATCATAAATAGCATTTAACAGAGGAAAGTGATCCGAGAGTTTGTTCCAGGTTGGCTCATTTCAGTGTATGGCACTACAAGAAGTCACTTTCTGTCTTTAGTTCCATTCAGTTTTGCCTCCACCCTGAATGTTTATCACTGTTAAAAAGTTAATGATTACACAACACCCTGATGCATTTGTCTTTCTAGTAAATCCCCTTAAGTGGTCTTTTGTTCTAAAGTGCAAATAGTGCTTTGTCGCCTGTGTTCCAATTTTCAGGGGTCATTTACGCAGCCATCCACCAGGAGGCGACAGAGGGACAGTTGCAGTTGTAAAGGAATCCAGGACAGGGCAGCTCTTTATTCCTCTGTTGCACACGCAGTTGGCTCCAGCAGATCCAGCGGCTTCACTATCTCTTCATTATACACTCTCAGAATGGCTTCACATACAAACCGATACTGACTCTGTAAAGGTAGACATTAAATGGAAGCAGATTCAGGAGATGGAAGGAAAATCGCAGGCCAAATTTCAAGGTCAGACACATTCCTTCGTTCCCTCGCCAGCCTCTCATTTTTTCTCTCTTGATGTTGATTAAAAAAAAAATGCAGCTTATGTTACAAAGATCCTCCTTACCAACACGCCTCATATATCAATGATCATATCAATTATAAAAGTTTTCTTTGTTAAATTACACACCATCATACACATCTCTGTGAATTAGCGGTCCCTAAAAGTTAATAATGAGCTCATTAATACAATTTGCCCTAAATGTTGTCAAAGCTGCTGTTACAGAAAATACCCCTTCTGACCAATCAGAAACTAGAAATCGAGAACAGCACTGTGGAACAGTCTAATGTATACATATATTAGGTCACATGGGCATAATGAGTGAAAAAATGTTTGTAAATATAGAAATATGGTATCTGTTGGTCCTAAAAACTGCACTCAGCCTCCTGGATCTCCTTTAACAGATTGGGGGGGGGGGCGCTTAGACTACTTACAGCAGTTTGAATCATCATGGCTCGCTGGTCTCTCATGGTTCGGACAATGTCTAAGGGATATACGTCTTGACTCCGCTCGATCAGACACATCGCGGTCTCCATGGTGATCAGAACCCCAGTGCGACCGATCCCAGCGCTACCGGGGGGAAGGCAGTGGATCAGTGACACACATACTCAAAAGCTTAGTATCCTAAGTATCAGGATATCCGTATTAAACTCAGACCCCGATGTCCAGTTATCAGGGTTATAGTTATTTTTTGGACGCTAAAATATTTTGTCCTCTTCTGCTTTTCTTGCCGATAGGAAAAAACAATTCATCTCGCCTCTTTATAACCTCCATTTCCCAACTTCTCCTAGAAAGTGTGACATTTTTGGGACTCAATTTACACGATTGAGGCCATTTACCACTAAGAACATTTACAATACGATGTGCGAGGTAATAAAACAGGAACAACCGCTCTGGAGCCACAGACCACAGATGGTGGAACACTAGCACGATCTAGTGGTAGCCTAGATGTATAATATAACATGATTATTGTTTGCTCAGGTTGCAATATCTGTCTACTGGCATGATATAGAAACCAAACTCTTTATGCTTTCATGGTAAGTCAACATGACTGTAGTTGTAAATGATGGATGTTCTGTAGCTCTGACCTGCAGTGCACCACCACGGGGTTGTGCGAGTCTCCTCGCTTACTGCGCACCAGGTTAACAAAGTTCAGGAAATCGGTGGAGTCATCTGGAACGCCGTGATCGGGCCAAGCCATGTACTGCATCTGACTGATGTGCCTTTCTTGTTTAGTCTACACACACACACACACACACACGGCACATACAGAACACATGACAACACTACACCATTTTTCCGTACATGGATTTAGAGTTTGATGTGTACGCATTACAAGTGGACCGAAATGAAAATTTATAGCATAACCACAAACCTCTAAAATAAACATTTTGCAGCAAATTAACAAACAATACAACTATTTTAAATGGCTATTTACTGATCTACCTTCCTACAGTCATACTGCCCTACCTCTAGATGTGTGAGCGTAAGTTCTCGGAGCAGATATGCTGATTTCCCGTCCTCAGACACACAGGACACCTGGAAGTTGCCATAAGTGCCAGTGGCAGAGACGTTCGGCCAGTACTGGTGACACTTCACCTGAAAAAAAAGACGCCACGCGAGTCAATAAAATCTAACACTTTGGAGTTTATATAAATGTTTTGACACGCTCATTTTCAAATCGCTAAACCTTAAAATCAACCTTTTAAAACTGTGTGTTGCTGCGGATTTGAGACCACATGGCGCTTTAACCGCACACAGGTCGACTCCATTATAATAATTCTGTGCTTTCTGCTGGCTACTGATTGCAGTTCAGAGGTTTCACAGCAACACGGTGAATACTTACGCAATCACAACATTGTTTATTAGTTAATACATTTTGCAACCTATAATGATTTCACCTCTATTGGGTAGATGTTTCTTTCCGATACAGTTCATTTCGATTCCTAAAGAAATTTGTATAAGTGCTGGTGAGAACACATGCAAACCGCTCTAGGTACGAAGGTGTGTGAGCGAGGCGGTCTCGGTCCGCATCCAAGTGAACTCTGGCGCTGTTTGACTGCAGTGAGAAAGTGATCCGAGTCCAAATCGCATGACGCAAGACGGCAGGAAGTTCACCTGTTTGAACCTGGAATGTTTATGGGCTGTGGGTTGCATTTTCTTTAAAGTAGCAAAGCTGCAAAACCGACCCTCTCAAAAAAATTGAAATTAAACCCCGGATGCAAACACAGTATGCAGTCATTTATATAATTAGCTAATCATTTCTTTAGCATCCAAGTCACCTACGCCTCGAGGCTCTTTTCCCCGGGATGTTTCAGGGAGTTTTTCTTTGCCAGTGTCACATCATTAAGCAAACTATATTTCTAAATATATTTAGATTTATATCTAAATTTGGGAAAGTGTCTATACTTAAAAGTGCTCAACAGATTGTTTGGTTTTCCATCATCGTATTTCTGACCATTGAATAAAGGACCACCTTTTTTCATTTCTGATCCTATTCTGCGAATGGACTAACAGCCCCTTTATTTGGCATATTTGAAAGTCTTAGACGTTATTTATATAGCCTGAGCCATATTGTGATGATCAGTTTCTTGTACATGTTTTGTGTGCATCCATGTCCGAGTGTGTAAAGTAAGGGCTGCTCATACCCTGCCCCGTTCCACCAGCGTGGTGAGCATGACGACCAGGGCGGCGCTCTGCTCCCACACCATCTGCCAGAAATCACAACAAGTGCCAGGTAGTGGGCCCTGGCACGCAATGTATAGCCTCACGCCACCTCCCCCGGGTATCTCCATCTTAGGACACAAGAAACACAAGAACACAGTTAACATCAGTACAGTTTGATGGTCATTTACTACAGGTTACTACAACCCGAATTCCAGAAAAGTTGGGACGTTCTTTAAATTTGAAAAAAAAATTAAAACTAAGACTTTCAAATCACATGAGCCAATATTTTATTCACAACAGAACATAGATAAATTTTTAAAATTTTACAATTTTATGCACAAAATGAGCTCATTCCAAATTTGATGCTTGCTACAGGTCTCCAAATAGTTGGGACAGGGGCATGTTTACCATGGTGTAGCATCTCCTCTTCTCTTCAAAACAGTTTGAAGACGTCTGGGCATCGAGGTTATGAGTTTCTGGAGTTTTGGTGTTGGAATTTGGTCCCATTC